>JAZHEH010001706.1:0-19167 GCA_036589455.1 Ateles fusciceps
AAGTTTCTCAGTGTGAAGATATCATTGTAAACTATAAGAGCCACAAAGAAAGGGACTATAAATATACTTTTATGCATACATAATGTTTCCTTTTAATACCTCTAAATAAAACTGAATAAAGCCATCAAAAGGATGAAATCTTACTTTGAAAAAATAAAAAATTTCTCCCAAATCATTCATGATATGATTTGTTAAGGGTAAAGAGTGTGATAAATCCAAATTTGGGAAGGGCTATAGATAAACCCATATTATAGGCATGAATTTGCATCCAGGAATTCAGGAGGGTAGAACCAACCTGCCAGGCTGCAGGATAAGGCAATCAGTCATTACTGAGAAATCTTCACAAAGTTTCTAATGGTCTTAGGTAGGGCTGGATAAAAACCAGTAAAAGTCTTCATCACTGAAAATTTAATGGATCCCCCTTTTAATGCAATTTCTAGTAAAAAAAAAAAATCCATGAAATTAACAAATGGAAATCTGGTAAGGGCCTCATTTAATCCGATGATGAAATCGTAATGCTGGTTTTGTTGTGGTTTCTGCTGCTGTTGTCAGAATGTGTTACTGTGTCATTTTTCAAATTTTCATTTTGGTATAATTTCAGTCTTACAGAAAAAGTGGTGAAAATATTATAGTTCCCATATAACCTTCACTGCATTTCTCCCTAATTTTAGTATTCTGTGTAACCATAAGACTATTATCAAAACCAATAAATAAATATTAGTACAGTAGTATTTTATTAAGTTGGTGCAAAACTCATTGCAGTTTTTGCCATTAAAACTGCGATGACTTTTGCATCAACCTAATATTAAACCACAGACTTCCATTCAGATTTTGTCAGGTTTTTCACTAATGTCCTTTCTTCTGCTCCAGGATCGAGTCCAGGATGCCACACTGTATTTTGTTATCACATCTCAATAGTATTTTCAAGTCTGTGACAATTCTGCAGTGTTTCCTTGTCTTTCATGACCTTGCAACCTTTCACATGTACTAGTCAGTTATTTTGTAGACTGTCCCTCAGTTTGGGTGTGTCTTGTTTTCTCATGGTTAGATTATGGTTATCCATATTTGGCAGGAGCATCCCAGAAATTACACACCGTTCTCAGTGCATTGTATCAGCAGGTACATGATGACCACATGCCTTATTTGTGGGAATGTTAGCATGGAGCACTTGGTTAAGGGAGTATCTTCTAGATTACTACCACTATAAAGTTAATTCTATAAAGTAATAAATATATATTTATTTATTTATATTTATTAATATAAGGTAAAAATATATATTTCGGGGTAGATAATTTAGACTTCGCAATATCCTATTTCTCTCTAACTTTTGTGCCTAAATTTATCATCCATTCAAAATTTTCTTTTGTATGCTAATGCTTATTTTCCTATTTCTCTCTTGCCTTTTGTATTTGTCAGCTAGAATTCTTCTCTACAGAAGAGCTGTATTGCAGATTGTTATCTAAATGCAATTATGCGATACATAGCCTTTGGGCTTGGCTTCATTCTCTTAGCGGAATGCACAGAGATTCATCCATATTTGTTGTTGTGTAGGATTCCTCTGTACATTAGCACACCCCAGTTTTTTTGGTATGTTTCCAGTTTGGGTGATTATTGATAAAACTGGTATGTACATTCAAGTATAGGTTTTTTATGTAAACATATACAGTCATGCACCTCATAAGTATTTTATGTCAATGACAGATTGCATGTACAATGGTTACGCCATCAGATTATAATGGAGCTGGAACACTCTATCACCCAGTGATATCCTAGCCATCCTAATACAGGGCAAAGCATTGCTCACGTGTTTGTGATGACGCTGGTGTAACAAACCTGCTGCACTGGTAATCGTACAAAAGTCTAGCACATACCATTATACATTTCTATATAATACTTGATAATGATAATGAAGGACTATGTTACTGGTTATGCATTTTACTGACTTACTATTTTGTCATTAATTTCAGAGTGTACTCCTTCTATTTATTTAAAAAAAAATATTTACTATAAAACCCTATATGGTTTTATGCCAGCAGCAACCTCAGGCATCATGTGTTTACTGCCTATTGTTTGCATCATATTATCTTGTGCCTGATTTAATCTTGTGTGGTTTTGTTCATCAAGATCCCTAAATGTGCAAAATCCACTGCTAATGTTGCCAGAAGAGGCCACGTTAGTGATTGACCTGGAAACAACACTAAAGGTATAAGATTAAAGACAAGAAAACTGGAAAATCATCTACCAGGGTGGGGTTTTGACCGGTTCCGCAGGGCCACGTACAGCACGGCCCGACCCTGGGGATGAGGGTCAGGGTGTGAAGACTGTCCCCCAGGGCAGTCATGCTCCCAGCTGGACATGGTGCCATAGTTCGGGCCCTTTATCCACCAAGAGACGGGCAGGCCCTGAGGTCTCTGTCAGCACCATGATCTTGTTCCAAGAACCCACTGTACACTTACAGGAGTAGGAGCTCCCCAAGGACTTACCTGCTGCAGACAGTCAGGAGGAGGTGGGGTGGGGACCCCAATATGCCTAGGACAGGCCCCGAGGGCCCGAGGCCAAGGTCAGAGGCTGGATGGTGCATTCCTCCAGGTCAGGATTCGAGGCAGAAGGGCAGTGGGAGGACAGGGCTGAGAAGAACCTGGCTGTCAGGAGGACACCCACGAGATCCCTGGAAACAAATGCAGCAAGCATTTTCCACTCCCAAGAGCAAACAGCAAAAAGAGTCAAAAGTCCTTCATAAGCGGGCAGGATTTCAACAGCAGGCAGCTGGAAGGAAGAAAAAGCACACCAGGGATGGAACAGAATCTGGAAAGGTGGGGGAGAAGAAAAGTGGCTCACCAGTCAGGCGTGTCCCATTTCACCACAGCTATGATCTTAAAGAATAAGGACAAAGTGTCAGAATTGTTAAAAGATCTGTTCATTGAAGAAGCAAGACTAACAAAACTTAAAAAGGGGCCTATATCAGATGTGAAGAAACTTTTAATGATTCAGGACTGAAGACCAGACACAGAAGTGTAGCCCTCTCAGCACTCTGCTGATCTTGGCCAAAGCAAAAAGTCTGTTTACGATGTTGAAATAAAAAGGCTGGTGGGCATGGTGGCACGCACCTGTAGTCCCAGCTACTCAGGAGGCTGAGGCAGGAGAATCCCTGGAACTCAGGCAGCAGAGGTTGCAGTGAGCCCAGATCACGCCATTGCACTCTAACCTGGGTAACAGAGCCAGACTCGGTCTCTAAAAAAAAAAAAAAAATTAGGCTGGACCTTATCTCTGTTGAATTTCCTGCCAGCTCTGGGAGCTTAAAAGTTCGACAATCATCTATTCATTATATATGTGAAAGTGAGAGTGAATGGTGAGTCTGTGAGTGTTTATGTAAAAGCAGCTGAAGAATTTGAAAACTCTAGATAAGTTGATTGTGGAGGAACTTATTTGCCAAAGCAAATCCTAGCATGGACAAAACCTTCCTATTCTTGAAACAGATACCGGAAAGGACTTTCATCCATAGGAGGCCAAGTCAATTCCTCCAAGTTTCAAGGCTTTTAAGGACAGGATAACAAGTCTTGCTTGGGGGAAAATGTTACGTGGACTGAAAATTAAACCCTTTAAATCTGTCACAGTGAGAACCCCTAAGCCTCTGAGCGTATGAAGGAAGCACAGACATCCAGTTTGCTACAGCAGCAATAAGAATATGTGGATGACCCAGTCCCTTCTTCCAAGATTCCCTCCTAGAATTGCTATGCCAGCAAAATGGGAGATACACTGTGTGAAAATAAATGTAACTTTCAAGATTTTGCTCATTGTGGATAATGCTCCCACACATCCTTTATCTGTGATCTTCATTCCCATATTAAAGTGGGGGTCTCTATCCTCCAAACACGAATATTTGTTCCAACTAATGAATCAAGGATTAACAGCTTTTAAGGCCTACAACCTTAGAAGGACCTGTGTGCGGGCTATTGCAGAACAACCAAGGAAGACACTGATGTAATTCTGGGAAGAACTTAAAAACATAGACGACTGCATTGAGAGCCTTGCTTGGGGTTTGGATGATGTTACCAAGCAGTATATGAATGGTATCAGGAAGAAGACACTCAGTAACGGGAGAAATCCTGGGTGATATTAACATGGGGATATATTTAGATGGTGAGACCATGATCTGTTGAGGACATACTTTATTTATTGTGGTGCCTATCATATCCTATATATTACTAAACACACATTAAACAGTATGTACATATAGATGAAGGCGAATGTCAATAGAGGGCAGAAAGGAAGGAAAGGAGAGGAAAAGAGTGAAAAGAAAAGAAAAAAAGGGATCTAATTTTTAAGGACATCAAGCCCAAATTCTGAATTTTAACACTTTCTAATGTCAGTCACGTTTATACAAAATTAGAAGCTTTTCTCATGATTATGCTTTTCTATACTTTGGCAATTTCTCCTATCTCTGTGCATTAATCATATTTTAGGAATATTTCTTATCTGAACTTTATATTATTATTATCTAGGTACATGCTTTTCTACATAGACCGGATTCAACTTGAAAGTAAGACCACAGCTAATTCATCTTTACATTCCTCCACATTACCTAGTCTGTCTCTTATATTTCATGGCACTCAATCCTAGCTTTGAAATGAATACGAAAATATAGCACAGTATTCTGTTTCCTTGGGCCTGAGAACTAAAAGTAGACACACCTTCTAGTCCACTTGTGATTGAGGTAAAGCCACAGAATGATATAAATTCATTGACATTTTCATTAGGTTACATCAATCACTGTGGGTATATTTGTTCATTTTTCACTCATCACAAATGTCAACCAAAGACATCAGTGATTTTTTTTCTTCTTTCATTTACATGCAATTGCTGTTTAGGTTTCTTAGCCCTGAAAATAATGTACTGACCTTTCCCCTAAACATTAACAAGCATGATTCTTTTGAAATAGGTTCAGTTTTTATTCTAGCATAGCCATATATTATATATAACATGCTATTGTATTTAGTATGTCCCTCCATAAATACAACGAGCTATAGCACCTCTGTGACTTTGTCACTATTTTATATACCTAATGGCTGAACCATTCCATGATGCTGAAATGATAGTACACAAAAATGCCTTCCATTAGCTATAGTTTCTGTGATTTAATGATATATTTAATATAGACTATATTTCATTGCAAGAAATTCCAGGACAATCCCTCGGGAATACAGGTCTGGAAAGGAAGTACAAGGCTGCTGGAGGAACTAGAGCAAAGAAAAAGGCTGCTTAAAAAGAAGACGAATCAGAGAGAATATACTGAGACCTCTTAGTTGGTTCCAAAAATGGAGAAACTAGTTATTTCCCTAAAAGAGGATATATAATTAATATAATTGCTTCTTAGTATGTTAGCTAAAGTTGCTAAAATAAAAGCTTTCCTCATGTTAACTGTAATGTTCCAAATTCTTCTTCTTAAATGAAACAATGTTCCTAGTCGTAGAGTTGACTGCTAACAGACTCAGAAAGGATTTCACGCCAACTACCTCCAAGTAGAAAATTTGGAAGACTGTGTTTATCAAATGATGAAAGTTTTGATTATACAACATGTAAACTTACTATTTTATAAGATGAAACAAAATAATACTACTGGTTCTTTGGTATAGTCTCCATATCTTTGCTAGAAAAAAATTCTTAATTGCTGAGGAGGTCCACCCATTACTCTAATTACAGGCATCCACTTCTTTTCCTAATTAAGAAATTGAGAACTAGCCAAGAAAGCAGAAAGAAAACACAGGTTGGCAGGGAAGTTGGCCTGAAGGGAGCAAACCTCTTGCTAAATCAAGTTTGAATCCCATCAGTGACTTATAAAGAAACTAGTTCCAAATGTAATGAACTGAGGAGTGTATTTTGTATATGTTAAAGCTCTCTCTCTTAAAATAGGCAACATCTTTTAAAAAATGACATATAATTCAGAGACATTATGAGAAAAGCTGTGCTGCAGTTTAGAATCTTCATAAGTCAATCACAGAAAGACAAAACAGACCTACTTCAAATGGTAACGTCAGTGGGTAGCATTAGAGAAAGGAATTGCAGTAAATACTAGTTTTGTAATTTCCAAATTTTGTCCATGAAGTACCTCTTCACTGATACAGAAATAATAAAATATCTAGTTATAAATGGTGTATATTCTGATTTTGTGAAGTGATAACTTACAAGTTTTTAAAAATGTTTCATAACAATATTTCCTTCTCCGAATTGAGCCTTGTCTTACAAAAGATTGCTCACAACGATCAGATTAGATACAGTTAAATGAACCGATTAGACAACATGTTAATGTCTGCGTTGTGACTCACTAGTGGCTTGGATTAAAGAAATATTTCCTGGACTAATGCAGCTGCCTCATAATTTTCTCATCCCGTCTTCAGTCTTGCCCCACCACAACCCATTCTTCACTTTTTCAGCCAGATTAATCTTTACACAAAAAGTTTTGCAAACTTCTTAGGAAAAACAACAACAAAAATCCAGCCTTCACTTTCGGTCTATGAGATGATCTGTATCCTGCTTACCTTTCAGATGTCACCTCCCTTTCACCCCTGGTAACCCACAGTGCCCCAGACCACCTTTAAGCCATGTATAAGCCAGTCTCTGCTGCCTTGGGGCTTTTCTTTGTTCTTGTTGATTGCCCTGGTCTTTCCTGGAGTCCTCACAAGGCTGTCTTTTGAAAACCCTACCTAAATCTAAATTAGCCCTCCTCCCCAACCCCAAATACTCCTTATTTTTTATGTTTTCTCTGTTTTCCTCACTTGTGTATGTAATTCCTTGCAATTATATAGACTTCATTCCTATATGCTCAAAAGAGCCTGCACCAAGAAGAGTTTTGCATATATAGAAGTAGGTACTCAACACAGAGTGACTATGTAAATGAATGAACCATTTTATGCAAAATCATTAAAATAATATCATAGTAGCATTTCTGGAATTTAATGTTATACATGCTTTCATTTTGCCACGTTTCCAAATACAAATTAATTAAACCAAATAAATTATTCAGTTTAAAATTTCAAAACAAATGTAGATCAAAGCAGAACTACGTGTGTTCTGTAAAATATTTTTATATAATATCAAATAGGATATTATGGAATTCCTATTTTTTATAATTATCTATAAACCAGACATATGATTAATCTAAGTACTCTGGAATTGGTATGATGTAGTAAATAATAGAATTATCAAACTCTCTATATGTTGAGAATTATATAGAAGTTTCTCCAGTTTAGATGGATTAGCCTGTGTGCAAATTAGTTAATAAAATGAACCTTAAAGAAGAGCTTAAAGAAGGACATTTTTTAAAGTAAATTTTGCAAAGTGTGTTTCCTGGAAAGGAAGGTGAAATTTTTTTAATTAAATGGATCCCCCAAATAACAAACTTGTTATCAACTTGATGGTATTTAGGTCAATAAAACTGTTTTCTAAACCAAGCTTATTGTCCAGAGAGAACACACCAGAAATACAATAGTATTTATCTTTAGATTATAGCTTTTGAATAATTTTTTTTCTTTGTACTTTTGCATCTTTTCCATGGTTCCTACAGTTATCAAGTATTGTGTTGGTATTTTTAAGCTCTGATGAATGATTTCTTTATATTAAATTTAACAATCATATGAAATTGCCATTTTTATAGGTCAAAAGTTGTTGAATATAGGAGATTTCATAGGTTTCCACCTCAAAAATTAGGTTATATTTCCTAGAAATTGAATTTGCAGATGAGTTGAACTGCAAAATGTATCATGTATATGCATAATATCTGTGTTGTAACTGAGTTCTTGAAATGATTGAGGGGGAACATTTTGCCAAATAGTAACTTATTGAGTGACATAAATCCAGTACATACTAATTCAAAGAAAATCAAAGTAATGTGTTGGGTTACATAATGGAAAAATCCAAGTTAATCCAGGAACAGGTAAATACAGGGGCTTAAATGACAATGAAATCACACCTCACACACATATACACAAATTGGCTTTTGCTCCTGTTCTCTGCACACTCTCCTTGGCTACCTTTTCAAGCAGGTTTTTCCCACTTGTTGGGAAAAGATTCTGTGAAAATCTTTCAGAGAATCTGAACCACGTGCCCATCATTGGTGTAATCATTTTCTATTAGTCTGTTCTCACACTGCTATAAAGAAACTACCTGAGACTGGGTAATTTATAAAAAAGAGAGATTTAATTGACTCACAGTTCTGCATCACTACTTACAAACATGGCAGAAGGCTAAGGGGAAGCAAGACATGTCTTACATGGCCTCAGGAGAGCAAGAGAGTGAGGAAGTACCACACTTTAAAACCATCTGCTCTCATGAGAACTCATTCACTAGCAAGAGAACAGCGTGGGGAAACCGCCCTAATGATCCAGTCACCTCCCATCAGGTTTCTCCCTCAACATGTGGGGATTACAATGGAGGATGAGATTTGGGTGGGGACACAGAGCCAAACCATATTGCATTGTATCCAGATGGATGGGATGCTCTGGTCAAGCTGTACATTGCTCTCCCTAAGGAAAGGAAGACTGACAGGACTAGCTTGAATCATCATGTGGCATTTCCCAAAAGGAAAGTAATTGATGTCCACTGTATGGCTTTCATAAAAATCTCTAGAAAAATAATTTGTTAGTTTTTGACAGTTATAATCATAACTCTGTATTTGTATGCCTAATCTATATATAATAGTAATATAAACCATCAGCCTTGCTCATGGTTTGTGAAATAACTAAGAGAATGGGGAAAAAAGTCAAGTATTTTAGGAAAGCAAATACATTATTAACAGCAACAACTTAGTGTAACCATGGTTAGGTTGTTCATTAAGTACAATGCAGTTCTCTTTCAATAGTTGCTTATAAAAGGGGCTATGAAAATGAATGCATTTTTTCTTTTCTTAACTTGTATTAGAACAAAACAAAAAATCTAAAAAGTAAAAATAAATCATAAACCCACTGTTAAAAATTATTAAAAGTAAAATCTGATTATCCTTCTGCCATCCAATTCTGTCCCCTACAGCTAACCCTTGTTAATAATTCAGAGATAGGCTTCCTAAATTTTCTATAAAGCTGTATAGATACATCTATATCTATACTTCGTTACATATTGTGTTATGAAAAAAAATGGAATCATGCTATGCAAGTTAATTGCACTTTTTTTTAATTTAGCAACTATTTCTTTTAGATTTGACTGGAACTGAACAACTAGAATCCTGGCTTAAAATAAGAAGAAACTTGTTTCTTGCTCACATAAAGGTCTAAATAGTAATACAGAGTTTTTTGATGGGTCCATAATCAGGAGGGGGCCAGGTTCCTCCTAGGTCATTTTTCCACTCTTTTTCAGCATAGAACTTCAGACTCATAGTCCAAGACGTTGCTGTAGTTCTATCTATCCTGTCCACTGTTTGCAAGTTACGTTAAGAACAGTCTTGAAAGCTGTGCTTGATAACAATACAAGGGAGGCTGGGGAAATGTAGTCTATATTATGGTGGTCTGCTATCTGTATTATTCATGTTTTCTTGCTTTTTCTATGTTCTGATGTTTTGACATCTGGGACTTGCTAAACTAGGAGTGACTGCCCCTCCCAGGGCTGCCCAATTCCAAGAGATAAGGAAGGGCTCACCTGTGAGTGTGCCTTTCATATGCAAATCACCCAAGCTAAAGTGCAGAGGTCCCCAATCATCACCTTCACTGAGCTCTAACACACCAAGCTAATAGTCCCTGTCCTACTCACCCAGGTATAGGACAACTAGGGGCAGCTTCTATACTCTGAAGCCCATGGAAATTATTCAAATTCTCCAATCCTAAACTTGCTTAGCCTGCTTACCCTGCTTCACCCATTCCTTCCTGGGAAGACCAGAAGAGAGGGTCTCGTCCAAGTTTTCCCTCACTCTCTGACTCCTGATCAACCATGGTGCTGCCTCTTGTGACCCTGCATGGTATGTTGTGCCTTTTGTTTCTAGAGATCTGTGAGTATGAAAACTTCCTCCTTCATGACTGTCGTTTTCAGGTGTGTATGTCCATTACTCTGCTAATAAAGACATACCTGAGACTGGGTAATTTATGTAGGAAAGAGGCTTAATTCACAGTGTAAGCATGGCTGGGGAAGCCTTAGGAAACTTACAGTCATGACGAGAAGGGACGTAAACATACCCTTCTTCACATGGCACAGCAAGGAGAAGTACAGAGTGAAGCAGTGGGGAAAAGCCCCCTTACAAAAACCGTCAGATCTTCTAAGAACTCACTCACTGTCTCAAGAACAGCATGAGGGTAACTTAGCCCATGATTCACGTCCCACCAGGTCCCTCCCAGGATCCCTAAGATTATGGAAACTACAATTCAAGATGAGATTTGGGTACGGAAACAGCCAAACAATATCAGTGTGTCTTACAATACAGGATCAAACCAAATCCTGAGTGCATTTTAAAACATTACTAGATGGTGGTCATTGTACAACTTTATAAATGTACTAAAAATCACAGAACTAAAAATCCTTTAAAATGATGTAAGTTTATGGTGTGTGAATTTATATCTCCATTAAAATTTTTTTTAATAGGAGAATAGTATTTTTTAATATAAATATTTTATTGCACTTTAGGTTTTGGGGTACATGTGCAGAACATGCAGGATTATTGCATAGGTACACATATGGCAATGTGGTTTGCTGCCTCCATCCCCCTGTCACCTATATCTGGCGTTTCTCCCGTGTTATCCCTCCCCAGCCTCCCTACCCCACGCTGTCCCTCCCCTATTCCCCCTCAGCAAACCCAAGTGTGTGATGCTACCCTCCCTGTGTCCATGTGTTCTCATTGTTCGACATCTGCCTATGAATAGAACATGCAGTGTTTGATTTTCTGTTCTTGTGTCAGTTTGCTAAGAATGATGATTTCCAGATTCATTCATGTCCCTACAAAGGACACGAACTCATCGATTCTTAGGGCTGCAAAGTATTCCATGGTGTATATGTGCCACATTTTCCTTGTCCAGTCTATCATCGATGGGCATTTGGATTACGTTCCAGGTCTTTGCCATTGTAAACAGTGCCACAATGAACATGCATGTGCATGTGTCTTTATAATAGAATGATTTATAATCCTTTGGATGTATATACATCCAGTAATGGGATAGCTGGGTGAAATGAAATTCTTATTTCTAGGCCCTTGAGGAGTCACCATACTGTCTTCCACAATGGTTGAACTCATTTACACTCCCACCAACAGTGTAAAAGTGTTCCTCTCCAGCATCTGTGGTGTCCAGATTTTTTTAATGATTGCCATTCTAACTGGCGTGAGATGATATCTCAATGTGGTTTTGATTTGCATTTCCCTAATAACCAGTGATGATGAGCATTTTTTCATGTTTGTTGGCCTCATAAATGTCTTCTTTTGAAAAGTGTCTGTTCATGTCCATTGCCTACTTATGAATGGGTTCGTTTGGTTTTTCCTTATAAATCTGTTTTAGTTCTTTATAGATTCTGGATATTATTTCCCCATTGCTTCTTTTTTGTCAGCTTTGTCAAAAATCAGATGGTTGTAGATGTGTGGCATTGCCTCTGAGATCTCTGTTCTGTTCCATTGGTCTATATCCCTGTTTTGGTACCAGTACTATGCTGTTTTGATTACTGTAGCCTTGTAGTATAGTTTAAACTCAGGTAGCGTGATGCCTCCAGCTTTGTTCTTTTTGCTTAAAATTGACTCAGCTATGCGGGCTCTCTTTTGCTTCCATATGAAGTTTAAGATGGTTTTTTCCAGTTCTGTGAAGACAGTCATAGGTAGTTTGATGGGGATAGCATTGAATCTATAAATTACTTTGGGGCATTATGGCCATTTTCAGCAATATTGATTCTTCCTAACCGTGAGCATGGAATGTTTGTCCATCTGTTTGTGTCCTCTCTTATTTCGTTGAGCAGTAGTTTGTAGCTCTCCTTGAAAAGGTCCTTTACATCCTTTGTTAGTTGTATTCCTAGGGTATTTTTATTCTCTTTGTAGTAGTTGTGAATGGTGGTTAGTTCTTGATTTGGCTCTCTTTAAGTCTGTTATTAGTGTATAGAAATGCTTGTGATTTCTGCACATTGATTTTGTATCCTGAGACTTTGCTGAAGTTGCTTATCAGTTTTAGGAGATTTTGGGCTGAGGGGGATGGGGTCTTCTATATATACAATCATGTCATCTGCAAATAGAGACAGGTTTGACTTCCTCCTTTCCTAGGTGAATACCCTTTATTTCTCTTTCTTGCCTGATTGCTCTGGCTAGAACTTCCAATCGTATATTGAATAGGAGTGGTGAGAGAGGGCATCCTTGTCTAGTGCCGGATTTCAAAGGAAATGCTTCCAGTTTTTTACCATTTAGTATGATATTGGCTGTAGGTTTGTCGTAAATAGCTTTCATTATTTTGAGATATGTTCCGTCGATACCTAGTTTATTGAGAGTTTATAGCATAAAGGGCTGTTGAATTTTGTCAAAGGGCTTGAGATAACCATGTGTTTTTTGTCTTTGGTTCTGTTTATATGGAGGATTACATTTATAGACTTGCGTATGTTGATCTAGCCTTGCATCCCCCAGGATGAAGCCTAGTTGATCATGATGGCTAAGCTTTTTGATGTGCTGTTGCAATCCGTTTGCCAGTATTTTATTGAAGATTTTTCCATCTATGTTCATCATGGGTATTGGTCTGAAGTTTTGTTTTTTTGTTGAGTCTCTGCGGATTTTGGTATCAGGATGATGTTGGTCTCATAAAATGATTTGGGAAGGATTCCCTCTTTCTAGATTGTTTGGAATAGTTTCAGAAGGAGTGGTACCAGCTCCTCTTTGTGTGTCTGATAAAATTCGGCTGTGAACCCATCTGGACCTGGGATTTTTTTGTTGGTAGGCTAATAATTGCTGCCTCAACTTCAGCCCCTTGTTATTGGTCTATTCAGGGTTTCAACTTCTTTCTGGTTTAGGCTTGGGAGGATGCAAGTGTCCAGGAATTTATCCATTTCTCCCAGGTTTACTGGTTTGTGTGCATAGGGTTGTTTGTAGTAATCTCTGATGGTAGTTTGTATTTCTGTGGGTCTGTCTTGATATCCGCTTTATCATTGTTTATTGCAACTACTTGATTATTCTCTTTTTTCTATTTTATTAATCTGGCTAGCAGTCTGTCTATTTTGTTGATCTTTTCAAAAAAACAGCTCCCTGGATTTATTGATTTTTTAAGGGTTTTCTGTGTCTCTATCTCCTTCAGTTCTGTTCTGATCTTAGTTATTTCTTGTCTTCTGCTAGCTTTTGAGTTTTTTGATATTGCTGCTCTAGCTCTTTCAATTTTAATGATAGGGTGTCAATTTTAGATCTTTCCTTGCTTCTCATGTGGGCATTTATTGCTATAAATTTTCCTCTAGACACTGCTTTAAATGTGTCCCAGAGATTCTCGTATGTTGTGTCTTTGTTCTCATTGGTTTTGAAGAACATCTTTATTTCTGCCTTCATTTCATTGTTTATCCAGCCAATATTCAAAAGCCAGTAGTTCAGTTTCCATGAAGCTGTGCGGTTCTGAGTTTTTCTTATTCCTGAGTTCTAATTTGATTGCACTGTGGTCTGAAAGATGTTATGATTTCCATTTTTTTGGATTTGCTGAGGAGTGATTTACTTCCAATTATGTGGTCAATTTTAGAGTAGGTGTGATATGGTGCTGAGAAGAATGTATATTCTGTGAATTGGGGGTGGAGAGTACTGTATATGTCTATTAGGTTTGCTTGGTCCAGGTCCGAGTTCAAGTCCTGGAAATCCTTGTTAATTTTCTGTCTTGTTTATCTGTATAATATTGACAGTGGAGTGTTAGAGCCTCCCACTATTATTGTGTGGGAGTGTAAGCCTCTCTGTAGGTTGTTAAAACTTGCTTTATCTATCTGGATGCTCCTGCATCGGTGCATATATATTTAGGATCTTTAGCTCTTCTTGTTGCATTGATCATCTCTACCATTATGTAATGCCCTACTTTGTCTGTTTTGATCTTTGTTGATTTAAAGATCTATTTTGTAGGAGTTGAGGATTGCAACTTTGCTTCTTTTTTGCTCTCCATTTGCTTGGTAACCTTTCCTCCATCCCCTTATTTTGACCCTGTGTGAGTCCTTGCATATTAGATGGGGATTCCTGGATACAGCACACCTGTGGTTTATGACCTTTTATCCAATTTGCCAGTCTGTGTCTTTTGATTTGGGCATTTGGCCCATTTACATTTAATGTTAATATTGTTATATGTGAATTTGATCATGCCATTTTGATGCTAGCTGGTTGTTTTGCCCATTAGTTGATGCAGTTTCTTCATTGTGTCGATGCTTTTTACCATTTGTTATGTTTTTGTAATGGCTGGTACTGGTTGTTCCTTTCTATGTTTAGTGCTTCTTTTAGGAGCTTATGTAAGGCAAGCCTGGTGGTGACAAAATCTCTCAGCAATTGCTTGTTTGTAAAGGATTTTATTTCTCCTTAACTTATGAGGCTTAGTTTGGCTAGATATGAAATTCTAGGTTGAAATTTCTTTTCTTTAAGGATGTCTGAATATTGGCCCCTGCTCTCTTCTGGCTTCCAGGGTTTCTGCCAAGAGATCTGCTGTGAGTCTGATGGGCTTCCCTTTGTGGGGTAACCCGACCTTTCCTTCTGGTTGCCCTTACCATTTTTTCCTTTTTTTCAACCCTGGTGAATCTGATGAGTATGTGCCTTGGGTGTTGCTCTCTCTTGAGGAATACCTTTGTGGCATTCTCTATATTTCCTGGACTTGAATATTGGCCTGTCTTGCTAGGTTGGGGAAGTTCTCCTGGATAATATCCTGAAGAGTATTTTCCAGCTTGGATCATTCTCTCTGTCACATTCAGGTACACCTATCAAACGTAGATTAGGTCTTTTACATAATCCCATATTTCTTGGAGGCTTTGTTCATTTCTTTTCACTCTTTTTCTCTAATTTTGCCCTCTCATTTTATTTCATTGAGTTGATCTTCACTCTCTGATATCTTTCTTCTGTTTGGCTGATTTGGCTATTGAAATTTGTGTATACTTCGTGAAGTTCTTGCGTCGTTTTCAGCTCCATCAGTTCATTTATATTCTTCTCTAAGCTGTTTATTCTCATTAGCATTTAGTCAAACCTATTTTCAAGGTTCTTAATTTCTTTGTATTGGGTTAGAACATGTTCTTTTAGCTCAGAGAAGTTTGTTATTACCCACCTTCTGAAGCCTGTTTCTGTCAATTCATCAGATTCATTCTCCATCCAGCCTTGGTCACTTGTTGGTGAGGAGTTGTGATCCCTTGGAGGAGGAGAGGCGTTCTGGTTTCGGGGTGTTTTCATCCTTTTTGCGCTGGTTTCTTCCCATGTTTGTGGATTTATCTACCTGTGGTCTTTGTAGTTGGTGACTTTTGGATGGGGTCTCTGAGTGGATGTCCTTTTGTTGATGATGAAGTTATTTCTTTCTATTTTTTAGTTTTCCTTCTAACATTCAGGCCCCTCTGGTGTAGGACTGCTGGAGGCCCACTCCAGACCCTGCTTGCCTGGGGATCACCTGCAGTGGCTGCAGAACAGTAAGGGTTGCTGCCAATTTCTTCTTCTGTTATCTTCGTCCCAGATGGATAACCGCAGATGTGAGCCTGAGCTGTCCTTTATGAGGTGACTCTTTGGATATACTGGCATCAGGGAGCTGCTTGAGGAGTCAGTCTGTCCCTTATAGGAGCTCAAGTGCTGAGCTGTGAGCTCCGTTGTTCTGTTCAGAGCTATTGGGCAGGTACGTTTAAGTCTGCTGCAGCAGAACTCATAACTGCCTTTTTTCCGAGGTGCTCTGTCCTGGGAAGGTGGGGCTTTCTTTATAAGTTCCTAACGTCCTACTGCCTTTTATTCAGAGCTTCCCTGCCCAGCAAGGTGGTAGCTTAGTCACAGTCTGCCAGCAGAGGCGTTGCTGAGCTACAGTGGGCTCTGCAAGACTGCTTTGTGAATTTCCTTGAGGTTTTGTTTATAGAGGTACAGTTAGAACTACCTTGGTAATGGCAGTCTGCCTCTGTAATGGCGGACTGCATCAGCAATGGCAGATTGCCTTGGTAATGGTGGGACTGCCTCGGTAGTGGTGAACTGCCTCTGCAATGGCAGGTGCCCTCCCCGCTCCCAGAGCTGGACCGTCCCAGGTCCAGCTGTGCTTGCTGCAAAAGTCTCAATCCAGAGTGTTTCAGATTGCTGGTCTTTGTGGGGGGTGGGATCGGCTGAGCCAGATCACCTGGCTCCCTGTTTCAGCCCCCTTTTTTTCAGCTGAATGGGTGGCTCTGTCTCCCAGGTGTTCCAGGCACCAGTTGAAACAGCCGCCCAGATTTGTGCGAGTTTTTGTGTGGAGACCCACTGTGCTGGCTAACAGCCGTGCTGGAAACTCATGGTGCTTTTCAGCCAAGGAATCTCCTGGTCTATGGGCAGTAATAACTTGTTTGGAAATGTGGTGATCATTCACCCTCTGAATTGTTCTCTCTCTGGGAACTGCACTCCACAAGCTATTCCTATTCAGCCATCTTGGATCTGCCTCCTCCATTAAAAATTTTTGATAAAACAATGGTTTCTCTTACAGTATAAAAATTAAATAATGCATATCTGTGGGGTGATGACCTCTGCTAAAATTGTGTCATTTTCCCAGATTGATATAATATATACAAATATTTTTCTTTATTTTATGTATGCTCTGTATTATATGAGTGTATTATCTTTACTTAACCTTTCAATCTATTGAAACCTATGCTATAATTTACATTCAGATCATTACTTTATTATCATAGGTTAGATTCATAGAAGTGTAATTCTTAAGTCAAAGGGTATGTAATTTTTAAAAATACTGCAAATTATTTACCAAAATGTTGCAGCAATTTAAAATTCTTTGGAAAGAATAAGAAGAGTACCAACTGATTTTACATAGCTCTATCTGCTGGATATCATTTTAATATTTGACAATATAATTTTTTATAAAAGCACCTGATTATTACTTTAATTTTTTATATCCTTGACTATGGGAGATGCCTGGCATTATTTTATATATTAATTAGCCATTTTCATCTCTTCTTTTGACAGTTGCCTGTTGTGTGTCCCTAGCTCTTTGGCCTGGGATATAGAACTCATTACTAACCAGGGGCATTAATATTATCCTGCCTTCTCCATCTGGAAATGTATAGATAGTCTCTTTTCTTTATATGTTCCCAGTATATGTCTAAGTATGTGTTTTAATATTAATTTTGAGCCAGCTTACCGTGTATACTTGAGAATAAAAAACTGGCTTTTCTCCACTTCAGGGTAGTTTTCTTCAGTTATTTCTTTGAAAATTTACTCCTCCTCATTTTTTTCTCTCCTGCTGAAACTCCAGACTATTCCGTATTTGATATCCTGAATCTATCCCCCTTATATTTCATACCTTCACTCAGGCATTTCCATTCTCTTGAGATTTTAAGATAGCGCATCCATATGTTTTAAAATGAGCACTCGAGTTCTAAAGAAATTTTTTTAGGATGTTTTCCTTTTCTTCATAATATCTCATTGTAACCCCTTAAGAATCCTCATCCCCACATTTTTCATGACTCATCTATTCTTTAGCTATATTTGCCTTGGAGGAGCCATCTGCTCTGGTGGCTCAGCTGAGTCTCCTTTGGTTCACTCCACTTAACTTTTCTTTGTGGACACAGGATGGAGGGGTTCCCTAAGCAGAACAAGTAAAGTAAATCTTGGCAATCAGTAAAATATTAATAAGATTTCCTTTTCTAGTGTTGAACCTTTCTACTGAAACATAGACAGGGGTAGAAGAAGACAGGCCATTTGGTTCCTAGGTTCTGCACATGTGAGGTGGATGGAAGGTCCCCCTTTCCAGCTGAAGGCATATTTGTCTCAGACAGAAATATCAGGCTTTCCCATATCCACAGGCAGCTAACTGAAACAGAACTTCCCCCTCATATGATATGATCATATATGCAGCTGCTGGGCTTCCAAATACAGTCTCAGGATTAATAGTTTTCATCTCAGTTTCTACCCAGAAGAGTGAGCCTCTCCCAGGCCACTGGCTACCTTCCATTCCATCAATGAGTAAATCTTCTTAGGCATTATTGACTGTTTTCCCCTCACGGTTATTTCCTGTCTCTCCCCAGCACTATGAGTGTTTTGTCTTTCCCCTTTTCCCCATTCTCTATACTTTCTGCTACATCTCCACCCTCTACATACATAATTATCTCTATGCATGCATACACATGTATAAGGAAATATTAATGTGTTTCAGAAAATAAAATAGAACTAAAGCAATACTTGAAAAGTATGTGACAAAATATGTCCAAGCCTTTAAACTCAAGTGCTTTAGGAAGCAGTACAAGGTGTCAATATACATGGACGATCTGCATAATATTTGATACATATTAAATAAAAATAAGTATCATGGTCCACTTTGTCCCTGAACTTACGAAGAAAATCCAAAGTTAGAGCGTGAATGTCTTTGTGGTATTGAACTTTACACATACTAATCATGAGCCAAAATATAATAATTTATACACTTCAAAACATTTGTTTTACAGAATTAAAATAGTACTTATCGATAACTTATATAAGTTGCCAGTAAAGTAACTAATATATGTGCGACATGCATGCAGTTAATTTAAGAACGAAATATATGTCATCATTTATAAAACATTGGAAATAACAGAATTTATCTAAAATTAATGCACAGCATGCATAAAAATGAACAAGAGACTTTGGGGACTTCAGAGTAAATAGTATAATGATGACAAAAGGAACTTTTCCAAAACACGTAAAATTAAAATAAACTGCTAGTATTGCCAATATTTCCCATACCCATAACTAGTATTACAAAATATACATAACTACTAATAAGGGCAAGACAAAAACTTGAATTAACTTTACCTTACTCCCGTAATTCTACTAAAATTATAGTGACGGTGGACAAAAGGCAATCCATATGACTTGGCATTGATAATAACAGGAGAGCTCTCTAGAGATTTGGTCGGTGTAATGTTTTGCATATTTTGGCAATGTTTTATGTTATGCTTGGCAATGTTATCTAACTGGGCATCTGTATTACTTGGGCAATGTTATGCTGCCCTATTTCTGGCAATGTTATGTTATGTTACGTCTTGGCAATGGGAATGTTATCTATTACGACTTCGCGTATTGCTAGCTTTATT
>JAZHEH010001707.1:0-320000 GCA_036589455.1 Ateles fusciceps
CACAGAGGATTCAGATTCCAAAAAATATTTGTGGATTAAGTGTTGGAAAGAGGTGGGAAAACCCAGACCCGCACACGCTGCTGGTGGGAGTATTTAATTGGTACAGCCACTTCGAAGGCAATTTGGCGGCGGCTATTAAAATGTCAAATGTGCATACCCTGTGATTCAGCAATTACACTCCTCCATGTCTTCTCAAGAGAAACTTCTGCACATGTGCACATGTGTACTCAGCACTGATAATAACAGTGAAAACCTGGAAGATTTTAACCTCTATCAATAGGGAAATGAATGAAAAAAATTTGAAGAGATCTATGCTGTACAGGGGGGGGGGGGGTGTGAAGAACTCAGAGGCAAAAACTGGGTCTCCTGAGGGCCATATGGAGGCCAGCAAAAATAATTTATTCACTTTATAATAGCATCTCCCAACCCGCCCCTCCTCATCATATATTTTATAACAATTTTAGCAAACGCTATCTGTTATTTGAAGTAGTTGTGCTTTATAAATCACGCATACACTGAATTAGGGAAGTACAGGATTAGATTCTGGCCGGCTCTCTGGTTATGTTTTCACTAATCAATCAATACCTTACCTTGTTTTCCGTGTGTTTTTGTTTAAATATACTTTATCTAGTACGAATTGTCCAATTCACTAACGATGAGCTCGTAGCCAGCCAGAACGCATGACTCATACCTGAACAAAGCTTCTCAATGCACGTAAGGCACAGCACAGCCTCCTTGCTCTTGGGAACATGACACAGCATTTCAAACACATATGCTTGGGGGCTGTTTGTTTTGCGTTTTTGTTCTGTTTTCTTTTGCTTTTTTGAGATGGAGTCTCGCCTTGTTGCCCAGGCTGGAGTGCAGTGGCACAATCTCGGCTCACTGCAAACTCTGCCTCTCGGGTTCAACTGATTCTCATGACTCAGCCTTCCAAGTAGCTGGGATTACAGGCAGCTGCCTCCAGCCTGGCTCATTGTTTTGTATTTTTAGTAAAGACGATGTTTGCCGTGTTGGCCAGGCTGGTCTCAAAACTCCTGACCTCAGGCTATCCACATGCCTTGGCTTCCCAAAGTGCTGGGATTACAGGCTCTGGTTGGGGCTGTTTAAACAGCAGAATCACCAACAAAAAGCACAAAGGTGGGAAAATATGGCATTAAATGCACTCACAAAAAGGAGACTTGTTTACATTTATGTGAGCTGAAAAGAAGGCAGAGCATTTTCCTTGTTCAGTCTCGGCTGGGAACATGCACATTGGGCACTTATATTCAGCTGTTCTGTGCCTGTCGACAAGGTCATGAAAGCACCGGAATGTTTATTTTGAGGTGACGAGTGCATCTTAGGAAGTAGGGTAAACTTGCAAATACAGAGTCATAAATAATGAGCATTGACTGTATATATCTCTTAAATATAAGGACTCTTTTAGAAACATATCTCAATTACCATTATTACTCTCTTAAGATTCCTTAGTCTTTTTTTCTTCATCTTTGTATATAAACTGGAGATTCCTTAATATTGTTGAATATCCAAAGTGCACATTTTCCCTGTGTCCTACTATTAGGAATTTGTGGACTCAAGCACACATGGTAAATTTTAATTCATCATAATGATCATTATGAGGTTTATTTATTATTATTTTTTAGTTTTATTTAGGGTTGAGGATACATGCTCAGGTTTGTTATATAGGTAAATTTTGTGTCACGGGGGTTTGATGTATAGATTATTCTGATACCCAGGTAATAAACATAGTACCCAATGGGTAGTTTTTTGGTTCTCCTCTCCTCTCCACCCTCCACCCTCAAGTAGATCCCACTGGTAAGTGTTCCCCTCTTTGCATCCCTATGTACTAAAAGTTTAGCTCCCACTTATAAGTGAGAACACAAGGTGTTTGGTTCTCCTGTTTCTGCGTTATTTTACTTAGAATAGGACCTCCAACTTTATAATCCCTGCCAAAACATAACTCTCATCCTTTTTTATGGCTGCATAGTATTTCATGGTGTATTTGTATCACATTTTCTTTATCCAGCTCTATCTTATGATGGGCATTTAGGTTGTTTTCATGTCTTTATTACTGTGAATGGTGCTGTGACTAACATTTGTGTGCATATGTCTTTGCGAGTAGTAATGATTTATATTCCTTTGGGTATATACCCAATAATGGCATTTTCTGGGTTGAACGGTAGTTCTGTTTTAAGTTCTTTGAGAAATCACCAAACTGTTTTTCACAATGGCTGAAATAATTTCCATTCCCCACCAGCAGTGTATAAGCACTCCTTTTTCTCCTCCGTCTTCTCCATCATCTGGCATTTTTCACTTCTTAAATAATAGGTATTCTGACTGGTGTGAGATGGCAACTCATTGTGCTTCGGATTGCATTTTGCTAGTGACTACCATATCTTGAGGATTTTTCATAGGCTTATTGGCCATGCTTACGTCTTCTTCTGAAAACTGAACTCCAGCCTGGGCAACAAGAGCGAAACTGTGTCTCAAAAGGAAGAAAAAAAAAAAGAACAGAAAAGTGTCTGTTCACATCTTTCTCGCTCACTGTTTAATGGATTGTTTGTTTTTCACTTGTAAATTCGTTTACGTTCCTTATGGATTCTGTACATTAGACCTTTGTCAGATGCATAGTTTGCAAAGTATTCTCTCCCATTCTGTAGGTTGCCTGTTCACTCTGTTGATAGTTTCTTTCACTGTGCAGAAGCTCTTTCATTTATTTAGGCCCCACTTGTCAATTTTTGTTTTCGTTTCAATTGCTTTTGAGGACTTAACCATCAATTCTTTCCAAGGCCGGTGGTTAAATATGGTGTTTCTCAAGTTCTTTTGTATTCTTATAATTTGTAGTCTTACATTTAAGTCTTGTAATCCATCTTTAGTTAATTTTTCTGTATGGTGACAGGTAGGGTCCAGTTTTATTCTTGTGCATATGGCTTGACAGCTATCCCAGCACCATTTATAGAGTAAGAAGTCCTTTCCTCATTGCTTATTTTTGTTTACTTTGTCAAGATCAGATGACCATTTGTGTATGGCTTTATTTTGGGGTTTTCTATTCTGTCCCGTTAGTGTCTGTGTCTCATTTTGTACTAGTCTCATGCTGTTTTTGTTTACCATGGCCTATAGTATACTTTTAATTTGGGTAATGCGATGCCTCCGACATTGTTCTGTTTGTTTAGCATTGCCTTGGCGTACCCCAGGCTCTTTTTTTGTTTCATAAGAGTTTTAAAATAGTTTTTTTTTTCTCAAACCTGTGAAGAATGTTATCTGGTAGTTTGGTAGGAATAAGACTTAATCTGTAAATTTCTTTGGTCCATATGTCCATTTTAATCATATTGATTCTTCCTATCCATGAGCATGGAATATTTTTCCATTTGTTTGTGTCATCTCTTATTTCTTTGAGCAGTGTTTTGTAATTCTCATTGTAGAGGTCTTTCGCCTCTACAAAGGCTAGCTGTATCCCTGTGCATTTTATTCTTTTTGTGGCAGTTTTGAATGGGATTGTTTGACTCGGCTCTCAGCTTGGATGTTGTTGGCATAGAAGAACACTTTGTCTTTTTGATCTTTGTAGGTTTAAAGTCTGTTTTGTCTGAAATCAGAATAGCAATTCCTGCCTTATTACATTTTCTGTTTGCGGGGCAACTGTTTCTCCCTCCTTTTACTTTGAGTCTATGGATGTCATCGCATGTGAGATGAATCCTCTTGAAGACAGCCTACCATTAAATTTTCTTTGTATCTAACTTGGCACACTATAAATTAGAGTAATATTATTGATGCTAGATTTGTCCCATCTTTGGGGCAGGAGCCTTTCCAAGTTCAGATAACCCCTGTAGTCTTTGCTAATTTTCCTGCTTTCTGATACAATTAAGATATTCCATTTTCTTCTTATATATTTCATTTATTAGACTTGGAATTGCTGTTTTTCTCCAAGCAGCTTTGGTTCTTTTTAGTAAAATGGTCTAAGAGACCCCAATATGAGTGTCAAGGGTGCTTATGGCTATTGTCATAGTCACTGCTTCTAGACCTCTTGGGGACAGAACTAGGAATAGAAGGAGTACCTATCTCTCTCTCTCTCAATAAGATACCATACATTATAAATGTGAACAATGCTCCATCTCCAGTTTCAGGATTGCCTGGTTTTTACTTAACCTCGTCTATCTTAATCTTTATTTCCTTATTCTCACAACCAGAGTTTTTGTACTCAGAAATAGTCTGGGATGACAGAATAGGAATATCATATAATTACTCAGTAGTGTTATCTCACATTACCAGCATAGCAGTCTCAGAATAGCAAAATCACACACTGCCACCAACAGCACTATTACCAAACCGGTTACTTTTATGTTGTTTTTGCGGTTCGTTTTGTACTTAGAATATATTCCATCGGGGTGTGCAGGTACCCCTCTATGGCTTCTTTCTCTGCTGCGATACCACCAGAACATAGACGCAATTCCTTTATCTTTTTAATGTTTTGGATTAATATTTTAAAATTTAATGCTGTCTCAAAATTATGTAAAATAATTCCATAACATCAAAGTCATATCTAAAAACCAAAATATATTTCCCTAAGTCTAGCTTCTATGCCTGACTCACCCACTCTATACTTTCCCCTATAGAACACTATTTGTTTATGATTCATTCTACCATTAAAAAGAATTGTACCTGTATATATGTATAAAATATATATTTCCCCTTTCCTACAGAAATAGAATAGGATACACCTCTTCCTGCATGTCGTCTTTTAAAATCACTTTTACAATGTATCTTAGAGATCACGCTATAATAGGAGTTAGAGGTAATCCTCCAGCCTTATTATAGTTATACAGCACTCTACCAAATGGATGTGCCATGGTTTTGTTCAACCAGTCCCCAGCTGTGACATTTTGGTTGTTGTCTGTCTTAGCTTTATAATTAGTGCTTCAATTAGCGGCCTTGTGCATATACCAGTTTGGTGGTTTTGTCAGTACGTAATTGGGATCGGTTCCTAGAAGTCTGATTACGAGGTCAAAGAATAAATGAATATGTCATTTTGCTGAATCTTGCCAAATTCTCCTTCATAGGAGCCATAGCATTCCACATGTCTTCCAGCAATACGGATATATAAAAGTGACTTTTTTCATGTGAGCCAATTCCTTAGAAAGCTCTCTCTCTGTGCACACATGCTTACACACACACACATGTTCACACATACCCTGTTGTTTCTGTTTTTCTGGGGAACCCTGATTAATACAGAATGTTGGTGGAAAAGGCTTTCAGCCTGGACTGTTGCTTGTTTTCTTCTGAACTAACTTAAATTTTATACATCTCACCACTGTGAGAATTAATATAGTTTTTATATAAGAGGATGACTATTCTTCAAATAAACAAAATGCTGACTTTATTTCTTGTCAATCATAACTCTCTTCTTATGATTCTCTCCCTTCTTGTTCTGACTTGCCCTATAGAGATTTCTATATTTCTAAAAAGAGGGGTCTCAGCTTCAGATAAGTGTGCTGTAACTCCTAGGTTTCGCTTCTGCAAAGGTGAGTTGAATGGGAGTAGAGAGGCTTTAGAAGGAATAGGGTGAAATGAAGTCTCTTCACTCTGACATATATTTGTAGAGGGTCTTTGTGGTTAGAGCCCGCAAATGATTTAAACCTTCCCTGAGTACTTTTTATTCTCAGAAACTAGCCTGGGCTCTGGGACTGGTTTGGTTCAGGCCAAACTCAGTGAGGGTGATGGTGCTGACATAATATTTGGGGCCATTTCATCTCATTGATCCTACCAGAATTTACAGTCAAGTCTTTGGGACTCAAGTGGATGCTCTGTGTGTCTTGGAAATACTGTTTTATGTAAATGACACTATTTACATACAGCTCTTGACTCATTCTTGAGCATCCTGGAGAGCATGTGAGAAAGATCTCGGTAGCCAGCCTTAGACAAGGAGAAGCTGCAGAAGAGGATAACAGTGGCTGCTGTGTTGGGCACTCTAGACTCTAGTGTTTCCTCGCAGTTGAGTCCAGGACGCTCCTCTTCCTATCACATTATTTCGCAACTATTTCAAGGAGTGTTTGTTCTAAATATCCTTTAATTTGGCAGGGACACATTTGCCTCATAGGGAACCTATAGTAGTGGGGGCTCATTTCCTAAATGCTCATAAATTCTGCATGGTGCAGAAACAACAAAACACATAATAACAAACAAACCTCAAAATCCTCTTAGAAATCCGTTTCAATCAGTGCTTCTCAAAGGAACGGGGGCATCACCTGAAAAATAAGTCATCACATGGTCTCCTAAACTCACAGCAAAATGAATGAGGGACTGATGGGAGGCCTCCCCAAATTTGGATGATATGGTTGGCTCTGTGTCCCCACGCAAATCTCAGCTAGAATTGTAATTACCACATGTCAAGGGAGTGAGGCGATTGGATCATGGGGGTGGTCTCCCGCTGCTGTTCTCGTGACAGTGAGTGAGTTCTCTGGGGCGCCGATTCTTTCCTAAGTGTCTGAAAGTTCCTCCTTGGTTCTTTTCTCTTCTGCTGCCTTGTGAAGAAGGTGCCTGCTTCCCCTTCACCTTCTGCCGTGATTGTAAGTTTGCTGAGGCCTCCCCAGACATGTGGAACTGTGAGTCAATTAAACCTCCTTCCTTTATAAATTACCCAGTCATGGGTATTTCTTTATACCTGTGTGAAAACAGACTAATACACTGGGTCTGAATGCCCAGATTCCAACATTAAAAGTTCACTGGGGAGAGGTGGTGCAGTGGATGGGTTAACATGAAAGAAAAGAAAGGAAAAAGTGGTGATCATTCTTCTAACAGGGCCGCTGCTCTCTCCTGGGGAAAGAAACTGTCGTGATGAAGGTGAGAGCATCCGTGAGTGCACCATGGAATAGCGACCCAGCACAGTTTCAGAGCCAGATGCTACCTGGCTTCAAATTGAAGTCTTACTTCTTACCAGCTGCTTACCTGAGGAACTTGTCTAACTCCCTGAGCCTTAGTTTTCTTATCTGGACAATGAGAATAATCACTGCCTCACAGAGTTGCTGGCAGATAAAAATCATGTATGTCAAGAATATGGCACATGGTAGGTATTTATAAATGCTAGTTAATGTTTGCTGTTGTTTTCTTTTCAGCGTTCAGTTTCCTTTAATGACCCCCATCTCTCTGAAGGGCAGGTGCAGGGAGCTAGGCAGTGGCAAGTGTCTTCACTTGATGATCCTGCCCCCGACTGAAGGCTTTGCCCACATGGCAGAAGGCCGCTTCCCAGGAGAAGAACTCTTGAACCAGCGTCTCGGTTTCCTTGCTGCCAGGATCCAGTTTCTACCATGTGTATGACTTGTAGTCCCACCTGCCAATCTGGATATGAAAATATAAGCTCCCGGCCCTGGAAGACCCAGACTCAGAGCTGCTATTGCTGATTCCAAAGAAGACACTGACAAAAACATTCTTCCTCAGCGTGGCTGGAACATTCCAGTGAGGAGATTGTAACTCCTGAAGATCTGGGTAGTTCTTCAAAGAAGTGATACTCTGAGAACCATGGGAACCAGCTGTCCTTATCAAACTGCTCCCAAAAATATGGCAGTGCCACAGGGGTATGTCCTCCTTAGAGTACCCGTACTGACATTCATCCGACACAGAGGTACTCTTGGATGATGAGTGAAGGGGTCCTTGGCCTTGGGCTCAGCAGCCAGCACCTGCTAACATTCCTCTGTCTTTCTCAGGAGCAGGGGCAGCTTTCCTTTTCTCCCCTTTCTGCTCAGTCTGGGGCCTTCTGCCCCCTGCCGTGAACCCTTCCCTTTCCTAAACAGGGGTGTCCTGTTTAGCTGGCTCTCTGCAGACATTTTGGCATCAAACTGGGCCATGTTCTCACAGATTTACTTCCCCCAAAACACCCTGGAATTGGGGCTGGTTAATGCAGGTGAGGAGCAGCGGTTAGCCTGGTGGAAGGAAGGCTCCAGGACCTGCTTAAGGGGCCACAGCAGCATGCAGACAACTGTGACATCAGCCAGTGGCACTTGTCCACCCACCAGAAAACTCCTCATGTTCAAGTGAGCATCCAGCAGCCCCAGAATTCACCTCTCCTCCTTTGCACGCTCAGTGGTCTTTCTATTACGGTGCATGGAGCCTACAGTGGGGAGCTCCCGGGGACTGGCACTGGATTGCTGTCAGCAGAGCTCACCCCCTGCAACGCTTGGGCTGCTGCCTCTGGACAGCTCCACACAGCTCCTCTTAGTAGGTAGTGGCACTGCTCTCAAGCACAGGGAATCCATCATCACCCTCAAATGCTGGAAACTCCACCGGCAAGCAATTTGCAGAGAAATTCAGGCGTGTTGTTTGTTGGGCCAAAGTGGAAGTGCCGGTGGTGCGGAGAGCATGTGGGTCTGAGTCCCGCTGTGCTGTACACTTGGAAGGCCCTCACGTTTTCAGGATATGTGTGCAGGGTCCCAGCTGCCACGGTGGTTCTGCAGAAAAATGGGGGTGTTGCTGTTATTTTTATCATATGCCTGATTGTAGCCCTCTGAGGCAGGCTGACAGGCAGACTTTCTTTTTTTTTTAAACTTATTTATTATACTTTAAGTTCTGGGGTACATGTGCAGATCATGCAGGTTTGTTACATAGGTATACACGTGCCATGGTGGTGGTTTGCTGCACCCATCACCCCTCCCCATCTACATTAGGTATTTCTCCTAATGCTATCCCCTCCCCAATCCCCCAAACCCTGCTATTCCTCCCCTAGCCCCCGACTCCCTACGGGCCCCAGTGTGTGATGTTCCCCTCCCTGTGTCTGTGTGTTCTCATTGTTCAACACCCACTTATGAGTGAGAACATGTGGTATATGGTTTTCTGTTCTTGTGTGAGTTGGCTGAGAATGATGGTTTCCAGTTTCATCCATGTCCCTGCAAAGGACATAAACTAATCCTTTTTATGGCTGCATAGTATTCCATGGTGTATATGTGCCACATTTTCTTTATCCAGTCTATCACTGATGGGCATTTGGGTTGGTTTCAAGTCTTTGCTATTGTGAACAGTGCCGCAATAAACATGTGTGCATGTGTCTTTATAACAGAATTATTTATAATTCTTTGGGGATATACCCCATAATGAGATTGCTGGGTCAAATGGAATTTCTATTTCTAGATCCTTGAGGAATCGCCACACTGTCTTCCACAATGGTTGAATTAATTTACACTCCCACCAACAGTGTAAGAGTGTTCCTGTTTCTTCACATCCTCTCCAGCATCTGTTGTCTCCTAAATTTTTTAGTGATCGCCATTCTAAGTGATGTGAGATGGTATCTCAATGTTGTTTTGATTTGCATTTCTGTAATGACCAGCGATGATGAGCTTTTTTTCATGTTTGTTTTGGCCTCATAAAATGTCTTCTTTTGAAAACTCTCTGTTCATATCCTTAGCCCACTTTTTGATGGGCTTGCTTGTCTTTTCTTGTAAATTTGTTTAAGTTCTCCATAGATTCTGGATATTAGCCCTTTGTCAGATGGGTAGATTCCAAGAATTTTTTTCCCATTCTGTTGGTTGCCAGTTGACTCTATTGATAGTTTCTTTTGCTGTGCAGAAGATAGGCAGACTTTCTATCTCCTATGAGCCAGGCAGTGGGGAAGGGAGGCAAGAGGAAAAGGCACGGTGGCCGGGTGAATCACACCACAGTGGTAGGGTTGGGCTGAGAGTTGAATTCCTGGCCCCTGGTCCACAGCTCAGTCTATTTAAAGGAGCCAGATTCTTGATAAGCCATTGTCTAAATGATTAAAAAAGAAACCAGACCAGTGCTGGGGACAGGTGCATGCTTTGTCCTCTGCCCCAGGCCACTTTGCCCAGAGAGGGAGGGTGAGAACTGGGCAGCCTTGTTTATCTGGCCTCTTCTTATCTGGGTTGTAGGTTTGTCTGGATAGAGTCCCCAACTGGTAGCTTATGTTTCTCCCCCATGCACTTTAGGGACAGAGCGCTGCATCCAGTGGGATGGAGCATCCCTATTTAGACTGACTTCTTGGCCTTCTTAGGATACATTGTCTTTGGACTATTCAAGTGTGTGTGTGTGTGTGTGTGTGTGTGTGTGTGTAACCAGGGCAGGGTGGCACAGAGCTCTAATTCAGATTAATAGGAGGTCAAAAAGGTGAACAACTCTGTAAGGAATATGAATTGGAAACAATGATCACTTCACAAGGAGACTTTCTTTCCACTTTCTCTTTCATTCTCTCCACTGTTTTGATAAACTCGATGCTCACCCCCAGCTGTGGCATCATGGTAAAGGCTTGACCTTTTTATATTATCAGTTTTCCCCATAAAGTGGAGTTATTCTGAGGAACTGAGCTACCCCATCTGAGCTAGTATGGACTAGTGACAAAGTCAGTAGATTTGAGCACAGATGGCCTCAGTTTGCATCCTGGCCCTGTAACTCTGGGGATGTGTGACCTGGAGTAGGCACCGCCTTGAGCCTAAGCGTTCTTATCTGTGTAAATGATCTTGCTTGGTTTGCTCATATTTTCTGTGTGCCTCACTTTTTATGTGTGTTCTGATTGAAACTGGAACTGTGACATGTTTTAAGAGTGGGTAAATATTGAACATCAATACTGAAATGTTAGGTGATTATTTATAATCATCCTTGGAATGTTCTGGGTTGTGTTGTTACCGAGCAATGGGCTTGCTGTCCATGCGCATAGAAGCCAATACTATGGCATGAGCTTTTGAGAAAAGTAAAAGCTTTATTGCAAGTCAACTGGCAAGGAGAGAGAAGGCAATGTTGAACTCTGTCTCCCCGAGCTGTGGTCTAGGGGCAGATTTTAAAAGCAGAGAGTAACAATGGGAGAGATAGAAAAATGCAATCAGGTATGATCTAAACTGGTTTATGCAAAGAGGTGATGCTGAGTCCTTGGCTTTTAGGTCTGTACTGCAACAAAACAGAGCACCCCTTGATTCTTAGTTTGGTCCCTGTTCCTCAATCCAAGCATTAGGTTCCACCTGTGGTTGACTTTGTTATTCTGGCTGGCTCTGGGGTCGCAAATTGGGCATGCTGGATTTATCTGGGGTAAGCTTAGGTTGCGTGACATGCAACCTGGGAGTCTATTGCACTGAAAAAACGGCTAATCGTTTTGTTATTGACAAAGTTGAACCAGATGGGAGTGGTTCTGTGGTTACAATGTCAGGTTGTCAGAGAAAAGGCCAAAAATGTTCTGAGGTGCCATGTGGGAAGATGGAGAACTGCAGATTTTGCGTAAGGAAAGACAAATAAATGTCTCTCATTTTTCATGTCAAGAATCAGAGCATTGAAAGAATAAAGATCTCACACAATATGGACTACGGAGCATGGCAGTGGGTTATTCTTGGCAATCCTGGGAAATAACAAGGGGACCCAAACTCTGTTTTTCTATATTTGTCCTGCTCAAAAAGGACAACCCTGGGGGCCATTGATGGCCAGGTGCGTAGGATTAGTCTTCTTAGTTCCTAGGATCAGTCTGCTTAGAGGTAGAGTTTCATCCAGCAAAGCCTCTGTTCCTGCACTGGTGACGTCCTGAGACTGTGGAGAGCCTGTTGTTTGAGAAGCCCTACATCGGGTGGAGGCATGAGGGGAATGGGAGAGCTTCACACTGTTTACTCTTTGACTGTCTTCTCACAATCCACTTCTGCTCTAAGAGCCTGGGAGATGGGCTATTAATGGGGAAGGGAGGGTGCTGTATATAAACTTTATGGACTAGGGTTGAATCTATGGTAAAATATGCTCACTGGAAGGTGAGCACCATAGGAACTCTTGAGTTTAGCGAAAGGCAGTGGCTGGGAAGAACCCCGGTGTCCTCATAGATTTCGGCATCATGAAGCTAAGCCAGGAAAGGGAGAAAGCAAAGGTTTTTGGATTTTAGGTGGCTTGTCAAAAGCCTTCTTCAAAAAGCTCTGTCACTGTTGGTGCTGGGTCTTCTGACTCCATGGAAGGTGCCCTAGCACTCCTGCCCATAGATCCTAGTCCAGGGGTCTTTTGGAATATCTGTCAAAAGGGGTACAAAATCAGTATAATAAAAGTACTTTGCAAAACAATGATCTTCATGAAACTTTAAACTTGTGTAACCATTATTAACAATACATTGATCTTCAATGGAGTGCTTTTATTAATCACCAATGAAGTGTAGGAGATATAAGTGTAGAGAGATCTCGCCCTGATATTTGGTTGCAAGTCTTTGTAACTGTTCCAACGAGAAAATTCTCCTAGGAATGTACCTTTGTGGAATCATTTCCTGATGATGCCATTTTCTTCTAAGTGTTTACTGGTAAACCCTGGAGCAATATTATCCCCCAAGATACATTAGTTTGAATAATACCTGACCTCTTATTCCCTTTAAAAAAAAGGAGAATCATCTTTGTAGTTTGCCTGCCATATACTGTACATGATAATTTATCATCTTTTTTAAATTAGAGAAAGAGATTTCTGTTCCTGGTAAGATGGGAGATTAGAAAACCTGAAACCCTTCTATTACCACACAACTAAAATGATGGATAAGATGTAAGAGACACAATTTTAAATGCATGGATGGCCTTGTAAAAAAATGAAGAAAGTTGTCAGAGACAAGGGATGAAGTGAGAGTGGGAATGAATGGGTGCTGATGTTAGTGGCTGTCCAGAGGCACCTGTAGCCACAGACACAGATGTGGAGGAGACGCAGCACCAAGCCTGGGGAGAGGCGGAGAGGTGTCTTTTCTCTACTCCATGTGAAAATATGATCCACAAAGGGCTACACTCTTAGTGAAAAGTAAACCAAGGAAACCCCCTCCTGCAGAGGCAAAATGCAAGAAAACTTGTCTGTCTCAGCCTAACCTTGATTCTAGGTAAAGGGGAAAATATATCCTCTGTGAATCTGTGGACACGGGTGGGCCCTTGGGTGTGGTTGCTGCCTGAATGCCTTTTGCAAAGTTTGAAAGTAAACAAGGTAAAATTTTGATGAATTGGAAATGAGGCCCCAAAAGAGAAGACACATACATAAACGCATGTACATTATCATGCATAAAGGAGAAACAGGATTAATAGCCAGGAAAAAATAAGATGGTAGAAATAAATCCAAATACATTCGTAATCACACTAAATGTTAATAGGCTATTTAACTATTTAAAAGACATAGATTACCAGACCAGAAAAAAAACAACAACCAATATATACTAAATATAAAGAAAAAGAAGAGGACAGCAGAAGTTTGAGAATAAATAATAGAAAAAGCAAAACAGGCAAATGGTAACAAAAGAAAACTGATTTTATAATATTAATGTCACACAAAATACACTATGATCAAAAAAGCATTTCTAGAGATTGAGAATTCTTATAATAAAAGTTTTAGTTCACTAGGAAGGCATATTTCTAGTCCATTTATACTTAATAATACAGCTCTGAGATATGTAAAATAAAAATTAACAAAACTGTAAAATCCCCAGCATAGTAGTATATTTTAACATAGTTCTCTCAGCAGTAAATAGATCAGAAAAATAGGTCAGAATAAGGAAAACTTGAACAACATAGACACTCGTTCACTTGTTCAATATTTCATTGAGTGCCTATAATGTCAGGCAGTGTGCGAGACACTAAAGAAATGATAGTGAAAAATGGGTTCTCTTGCCAAAGTACATGCACCAGGAGACACACTCAGCAATGTCCATAGCAGTATTGTTTAATAGCAAAAAGTCCGCAAACAATACCAACAACCATTACAGAATAGTGTACTCACGTGCTGAATACTATCCAGCAAAGAAAATAATGCTACACGTTTTAATGAAGAGTACAGTCACAAGTATAATGTCGAATGGAAAAGCAAATTGCTGAAGAATTAATACACCATAATATCATTTCTATAAAATTCAAAAGAAAGCAAAACCAAGTCCAGTGTTTTTTGAAATATACACATATCTGGGGCAGAACTGTAAAGAAAAGAAATGAAATGCTAAAAATAAAGTTTAAGAAAGTGGATCCTTCTGTGGAAAGATGATGTCTGCCATCAGGGGCACTAAAGAACTTCAAGGGAAAACTCCCTGTTGCTCATATTTTATTTTTCAAGTTGGCACCAAGTAGATTTATGGTGTTTGTTTCATTATAATGTATATAGTTTACATACAAATTATCTATTTTAGTATAGTAAAATATTCCATAGTAAACATGTGACAGTATCCCCACCCCTAAGGAACTTCAAATTATCCAAGGCAGGTAGAGAAGAGATAAACGAAAAAATATAAATGATGAGAGACTAGGATACCCAAAGGTCATTCAACCCAGGGTGATTTTAGAGATAAAACGGAACCAGATGGCTGCATGGGGGCTGGAGAAAACAAGGGTGGGCTAAAAAGAGACCTGGTCTCTGACATTTGGAAGCTTGTCCAAAGAGGAATCAAGGGATTTCTTTTTTCAAGAAGTTCTTATGCCCTGTGATAGCAGAAGGCATCTAATTTATGCATATGAATATAAACTCTGTGTATGTTCTGGTTATTGTTGTAACAGGCCATGTCAAAACTTAATGGTGTAAGGCAACAATCTTTTTATTATGCTCACAGTTCTGTGGGTTAGGAATTTGGGCACGCCATGGCAGAGATGGCTCGTCCCTGCTCATTGTTGTATGAGGTCTTAGCTGGAGTATCTCAAAAGGATGAAGATGGCTTGGAAAACTTGACCCTTGGTTCTATTAGCTGGCTTCCCCGTTTCTTCTCCACATGGCATCAGTTGAGGCAGAAACACCTAAAATGTTTTCACTTACATACTTAACTCCTGGGTTGTAGAATTGAAACAGCTGGGGGTTCGTTAGGCATCTTTCCATGTAGCCGCTTCACACGGCCTAGCTTGGGTTTCCTCACGGCATGGCAGTCTCAGCATAGCCGGATTTCAGACGTGGTCCGGGCTTCCCACAGAATGAGTGTTCCCAGAGAACAGGGTTGAAGTGGCAAGGCTTCTGATGTCTAAACTTAGAAGTCATGCAGTGTCTCTTCCACCACATTCTATTGGTTACAGAGTCAGCCTGGATCTAGTGTGTGTGAGTGTGAGTGGTGTGTGTGTGTGTGTGCGAGAGAGACTATATAAAGACATTAAGTACTGAGAGGCACTATTCATTGGGGGCTGATGGGGCATCTTTGGAGATGCTCTCTTACAGTGTATGAGCATATATCCCTGGATATGGAGAGAGGAGACTAGAGACAACAGCTGTAAATACCATGAAATTGGGCTGCACACAAAGTTTGTATACAGGACCCAGAGCTCTGGGATTTGTTGACTCTTCTCTCTAATCAAGTGACTTTGGACTGTAACTTCCCTCCTTTGATATTACTTTGTTACTGAATGAGAGCTGAGGAGACCTGAACTCCTCCTATTCTCTGAATTTCATTGAAATACAATGATCCATTCATTAATGATTGATTGAGGGTTGAAAAATAATGTTATCTAGTTCTATCATTTATTTCTTATTTATTAACTGAAAGACTTCTCTGAAGAGGCACTTCTTTGGTCTACTATTTTACTACCTAGTGGAACAGTTCCTATAGAAAGACAGGATTAATGATTGATTCTTTCCTTTACTTACGGGTTTTCAACAGAGGGAGACAACTAGACATTATGTCCCTCTCGAGGGAGGAACACACTTCTAAATTTCTGCCCTGCAAAACCAAACCTGAATTTGATCTTGCCTTTATACGCAGCTACTTGTTTATAGAAAATACAGAGGACAGAGGGACATTTTGTACTATACCAAGGGGATGCAAAGACAAAAACATGAACAAACTATTAATAGCTTGTGGGAAGCTTGATGAATCAAGTTTCTATTCCTTTAACGTATAGAAACGGGTAAGGGCAGGGGGTGACCAAGAGAAAACCTATAAACAAAGAGACATATGAAACGGAAAGACATGAAATAAATTAAATAACAGGCAAAGTTAAATTATGTTGTTTAGGGGTTTATCCTGGGTGATAAAACTAAAGAATTGCAAGGAAGCAATTATTGTAAAGGCACATACATGCGTACGTTCATTGCAGCACTATTCACAGTAGCAAAGACCTGGAATCAGCCTAAATGCCCATCAATGACAGACTGGATAAAGAAAATGTGGTACATATACCTCATGGAATACTACGCAGCCTTAAAAAAGAATGAGGTCATTTTCTTTGAAGAGACATGGATAGAGCTGAAGGGTATTATCCTTAGCAAACAAGCACCGGAACAGAAAACCAAATACCACATGTTCTCACTTGTGAGTGGGAGCTAAAAGATGGGAACACGTGGGCACACAGAGGGGGAACAACACACAGTGGGAACTACCGGAGGGTGGAGGGTGGGAGAAAAGAGAGGATCTCAACATGATCCAGACCTTTGGATTCCCAGAAACTTCACTGAGCCACTGGGCTCCCAATTTGTGTGATGTATATCTTCCACCTTCTGGGTCATTTACGTCTTGCTAAGACATCCAAATTATTTACCACTTCCTGCTTATCAGACTCAATTAGCATGATGGTATTGTAAACCAGTATGATGTTTAGCAGATTGCCAAATGATTGGGATTTTTCTGGGCTGCATTATGGTAAAGCAGGAGAGTTTATGTAGTCCTGACACGGGACTGTCAAAATGATTCTTGGCTCTGCTAAGTAAAAATAATCTAGTTCCAGTTATCTTTTGCAAATTAATGTGGAGAAGAAAAGTGCTAGCTAGGTCCATAGCTGCATACCAAGTGCCAGAGGCTGTGTTCATGTGCTCCAGTAAATATGCCACAATTAGAACAGCAGCTGCAATCAAACTTGCCATCTGAGTAAGTTTACAGTAATCCATAGTTGTTCTTCAAGATCTGTTCAATTTTTGCATGGCCCCAACAGGCATGCTAAACAGGGATGTGTTGGGTATCACCACTCTTGTAGCTCTCAGGTGTTTGACGATGGCCCTGATCTCTTCATTTCCCCTAGGGATGTGATGTTCCTTCCATCTTGGTAAAGAGGGGGAAGTTCCAGGAGCTCCCACTTAGTTCTTTGTATCACAATCACCTCATCTCATGGTCAGAGAGCTAATGTGAGGATTCTTCCAGTTTCTAAGTACGTTTATTCTAATTATACATTTAGGAACTGAGAGAAGAGAAACAGGGTGGGTTTGTGGACCAAGCAAGATCACTGCGAGTGGAACTTGGTCTGAGACTCAATCTATCACCGGGGAACCATAAGCCCCTACTTGGACTGGTGGGACACAGAGATGTCATGCGTCCTCAGGAATTAGCAGCAACTCAGAGTAATCCCTAGTAATCCCTAAGAAGTCTGAGTAGTTCCCTTTCTCTAGTGCTTGGTCATTCCAGCAATGGACAGCAAATCTTTTCAGGGAAGTCTTGGAGGAATATTTACTGCATATACAATAGCAATGTTTCGGAGTCCCACCCCTTCAACCAAGGGACTCGGAGCCTGTAAACTGGCTTAGGACTGGAAGCTGTATGAGAGACCATGACTCTTCATTGCAGTGACTCAATCCAAATCTTTAAAAATTTATTATTATTATTATTATTGTTATTTGTTTTAGATTCAGGGGGTACATGTGCAGACTTTTTACCTGAGTATATATCATGATATTGAGGTTTGGGCTTCAAATGATGCCATTGCTCAAGTAGTGAACATAGTACCTGATGGTAGTTTTTCAACCCTTGCCTCTCTTTCAGAATCCTTGTTGTTTCTTGCTGCCATCTTTGTGTCCATGCATACCCAATGTTTAGCTCCTACTTATAAAAGAGAACATGTGGTATTTTGTTTTCTGTTCCTTCATGAATTCACTTAGGATAATGGCCTCTAGCTGTATCCATGTTTCTGCAAAGAATATAATTACATTTTTTTTAATGACTGCATAGTATTCCTTGGTCTATATGTACTACATTTTCTTTATCCAATCCGTTGTTGCTGGACACCTGGGTCGATTCCATGTCTTCCCTCTTGTGAGTAGTACAATAAACATAAAAGTGAATGTGTTTTTTTTTTTGTAGAATGATTTATTTCCTTTTGGGTATATGCCCAGTAATGGGATGCTGGGTAGAATTATAATTCTATTTTTAGTATTTTCAGAAATCTCTGAACTGCTTTCCAGGGGCTGAACTAATTCACATTCCCACCAACAGCGCATTGCCTTCTCTGCACAACTTTGCCAACATGTTTTTTTGAGTTTTTAGTAATAGCTGTTCTGACTGGTGTAAGATGGTATCTCACTGTGATTTTGATTTGCATCTCTCTGTAGTTCTTGTAGAAATCTTAGATGTAATCTTAGGAATCTTAGATTCCTAGGTATTTTAATTTTCTGACTAGTGTAAATGAGATTACGTTCTTCACTTGGCTCTCAGTTTAAGTGTTATTGGTGTATAGAAATGCTACTGATTTTTGTATATTGATCTGATATCCTGAGGCTTTGCTGAAGTTGTTTATTTGATGTAGAAGTCTCCCAGTAGAATCTTTAGGGTTTTCTAGGTGTAGGATCATATCGTCAGTGAAGAGAGATAATTTGACTTTCGCACTTCCTATTCGGATGCCTTTTATTTTTTTCTTGCCTTATTGCTCTGGCTAGGACTTCTAGTACTATGTTGGATAGAAGTGGTAAGAATGGGCATCCTTGTCTTGTTCCAGTTCTTAAAGGGGAATGCTTCCAGGTTTTGCCCATTCAGTAGGATGTTGGCTGTGTGTTTGCCATAGATGTATTATTTTGAGACATGTTCTTTAAATGCCTAGTTTGTTGAGAGGTTTTTTGTTTGTTTGTTCGTTTGTTTTCAAGATGGAGTCTCGCTCTGTTGCTTATGCTGGAGTGCAGTGACATGATCTCAGCTCACTGCAACCTCTGCCTCCTGGGTTCAAGCGATTCTCCTGCCTCAGCCTCCCAAGTAGCTGGGTTTACAGGCACCCACCATCACGCCCGGCTATTGTTGAGGGTTTTTATCATGAAGGGATTTGGATTTTATTGAATGTTTTTCTGTGTCTATTGAGATGATTATATGGTTTTGAATTCTGATTATATAGTGAATTACATTTATTGATTTGAATATGTTGAACCATCCTTGGATCCCAAGAATGAAGCCCTCTTAATCACCACAAATTAACTTTTTGGTGTGCTGCTGAATTCAACTTGCTAAATATTTTTTTGATGATTTTTGTGTCTGTGTTCATCAGGGATATTGGCCTGTAGTTTTCTTTTTGTTGTGTCTTTGCCTGATTTTGGTATCAGAATGGTGTTGCTTTCATAGAATAAGTCACGGAGGAATTCCTCCCTCATTTTTGGGAACAGTTTCAGTGAGATAGGTACCGGCTCATTTTTGCATGTCTGGTAGATTTGGCTGTGAATCCATCTGGACAAGTGATTTTTTTTTATTAGTAGATTTCTTTTATTAACAATTCAATTTTATTATTATTTTTCTTTCTTTCTTTCTTTTTTTTTAGATGAAGTCTTGCTCTGTCACCCAGGCTGGAGTGCGGTGGCATGATCTTGGCTCACTGCAACCTCTGCCTCCTGGGTTCAAGCAATTCTCCTGCCTCAGCCTCCAAAGTAGCTGGGATTACAGGCACCTGCCACCATGCCTGGCTAATTTTTGTATTTTTAGTAGAGACGGGGTTTCACCATGTTGGCCAAGCTGGTCGTAAACTCCTGACCTCATGATTCACCCGCCTCAGCTTCCCAAAGTGTTGGGATTACAGGTGTGAGCCACGACACCCGGCCAGTTTTATTACTTCTTATTGGTCTTTTAGGATTTCTGTTTCTTTCTGGTTCAATCTTAGGAGGTCATGTTTTTCCAGGAATTTAGCCATTTCCTCTAGATTTTCTAGTTGGTGCACACAGGAATGTTCATAGTAGTTTCTGAGGATCTTTTGTATTTCTATGGGATTAATTGTAATGTCACCTTTGTCATTTCTGATTGGCTTATTTGGATCTTCTCTCTTCTCTGTTAATCTTACTATCGGTCTATCTTTCTTGTTTATCCTTTCAAAAAATAAACTTTTCATTTTTTAAATGCTTTTTAAAGTTATTTTTTATACTTTAAGTTCTGGGGTACATGTGCAGATCGTGCAAGTTTGTTTCACAGGCATACACGCGTCATGGTGGTGGTTTGCTGCATCCATCGCCCCACCATCTACATTAGGTATTTCTCCTAATGCTATCCCCTCCCCAATCCCCCAACCCCCCTGCTAATTCCTCCCCCTAGCCCCCCACCCTCCAGGCCCCGGTGTGTGATGTTTCCCCTCCCTGTGTGTGTGTTCTCATTGTTCAAAACCAGTGGATCTTTTGTATGGTATTTTGGGTCTCAGTTTTATTTATGTTCTAATTTTAGTTATTTATTTTCCTCTGCTAGCTTTGGAGTAAGTTCATTCTAGTTTTTCTAGTTCCTTTAGGTATAAGGTTCGGTTGTTAATTTGAGATCTTTCTATTTTCTTGATGTAGGTATTTACTGCTCTAAATTTTCTTCTTAACTCTGTTTTTGACACATCCTAGTATTTTGGTATGTTGTGTGTCTATTTTCATTGGTTTCAAAGAATTCTTTGATTTCTGCCTTAATTTTGTTATTTATCCAAAAGTCATCCAGGAGCAAGTTGTTTAGTTTCCATGTATTTGTATGGTTTTGAGAATTTCTCTTGGTATTGATTTCTATTTTATTTCACTGTGGTCTGAGAAGATGCTTGGTATGATTTAGATTTTTTTAAAATTGAGACTTCCCTTATGGCTGAGCATGTAGTTGATCTTAGAGTGTGTTCCATGTGCAGATTAGAAGAATAATGTATATAATATATATATAATATGTAATGTATATTATATATGTGTGTTTGTGTGTATATACATCTATACATACATATTATATTAGTCCCTTCTCACACTGCTAGAAGAACTGCCTGAGACTGGGTTTTGTGTGTATACACACACACACACACACACACACACACACACACACATAAATATTTAATTGACTCACAGTTCTGTATGGCTGGGGAGGCCTCAGGAAACTTACAGTCATGGCAGCAGGGGAAGCAGGCACATCTTACATGGTGGCAGGTGAGAGAGAGTGTGTGAAGGAGGAACTATCAAACGCTTATAAAACCATCAGATCTTGTGAGAACTCACTCACTATCAAGAGAACAACATGGGATAACTGCCCTCATGATCTATTCACCTCCCCACCAGGTCCCTCCCTTAAAATGTGGGGATTATGGGGATTGCAATTCTAGATGAGATTTGAGTGGGAACACAGAGCCAAACCCTCTCTTTCACACATGTGTGCATGCACGCACACACACACACACACACACACACATGAAAAGTGTTTATCTTAACCTATGAGCTATTTTCTCCTGAGTCATGCTGTGTATCTGAAACATGCTGAGATTTGACTTGTGTTGTGGGTTGTCTATGGGCAATAAGAGTTAATTACAGCGTCTTGAGGAGAAATAACAACCTTTCAAAGCCTTTTCCCAGATGATGTTATCATAGGGTTTTCCAGCAAAGGAAGGCTAATCAGGGTAGAAGTAATCTACTTCCACTGTCAAAGGTGATCAGAGTGAGTTGAAAATGTACGATTCTCAACTTCGTTTGAATCCTACCACATTTCCCAATTCCAGCTTTCAGGATCTCATTATTTTTCAATCAGTTCCCTAATGTTCACTTGAAAAACTTGTTAAGGCTGTAAATTCAAGTGCTGTTGTAATCTAGCAACTCTCACAATTAAATTTCATGTTTGATTTCCAGCAATAGTGGTTATAAGACAGAAGAATGTATTAAAACTGCCATAGAAATGTTCGGATTCTCAGACTGTGATCTTGACCTTGTCCTTTTCTGTAAGCGCAGTAATGCATTCAGGAAAATCATTTTCACTCTACCGGTAACTGTTGTCATCATTACTGCTGTAATCATCAAATTCAGTAGCCACCTGGGATCCCAAGGCATTTGCTTTACTTAGAACATCATCATAATTAACCACAGGTAATAACCTAACTTACTTATTGAAACGTCACTGTATGTCATGGATAACTAGCATCTGATTTCCCATTGGCAAGGAACTTAGCACTTCCCACAAACCCAAATCCATCACTAATCCAATTCTCAAATCCCATCTTTGAAAATCAGTCATCTCAGACCACTCCCAATACCAATTCTATAGCAGGGTTCAATCAGAAAGAGAAAACACACTAGTAATTTAAACAAGAAAAATTTAATATTAATAATTGCAACTTGTGATAGGTGATTAACTATCAAAAGAAAAGTAGCAAGTGCAAAAAGCAGCTATCTATCTCTAGGGCTGAGGGAGGGCAAATTAGGAAGAAACTGAGAACTTAGAAAAGGCCTCCCTACTGTCTACTTCAACACTGATTTGTACCTTTTTGGGAAGGAATGGCTGCTGTTGGCATGCACAGTCTGCTAGTGGTAAAGAAATTTTCCAGAGAGCACTGGCTCCTAGAAGTGGCCTGCTAGGTGGAGGAGAAGACTAGGTAGAGGGCATTGGCAGGCTGGAGCTGCTCTGCAAGGGCTACTGAGATGAGCATGACCACGCCTCTCACATACCAACCACTACACTGGCTGCCATGCTTAAAAATAGCACACAAATTTGGGCGAGAGGTCCCTTTAACTTGCAGTGACCTTGCAGTGTTCCTTCAGGGCTCTCTATTGGCAAAGCCTCTATTGACATTGAGTCATCTGGCACAGGAGAAATGCTTATAGGGTCCAGCTCTAGTATCACAAAGCAGGGTAAGGAAGGGTGGATTTAGAGCTATGAGGCAATAAACTGATACCTGGTTCAAGAGTGAATAAATCTGGTTGTTTAATGGTTGGAAAGAAGGCAACTCTCGCTGAAGTGAATAGGACAGGGACAGTGTAGGAAATGAGGTCTGAGAAGCAGAGCAGTAGATGGAATCACATCACGTAGGGTTTCATGGATCATGGCAAAGACTTTGGATTTTAACCCAAGTGTGATGGAAGAGCATTGAACAGTTGAGAGTAGGAGTGTGGTGTGGTCTAATTTGTTTAAAAGATCAGTCTGATTATTACGTGGATACTTTAGGGGATGAGAGTGAAGAAAAGGGAGGCTCCTGTTTACCAAATGCCAGCTGACTTATCCTGCATCTTCTGCAGGCTGCACTCTCTCTCCTGGGTTCTAACCGGGATGACCAAATGCCTTCACTGGCCTGCAACAACTTAGGGCTCATGCGTTCTTTACTCTCAAATGTTATTGTTTGAGACCATATATTATATGGTCACCCCAGTTCTAACATATCTCACATCCTCTCCTTTCTTGAAAAGAAGCCTGAAATTTCAAGATCATTATGTAGAATTTCTAGAAGTGACTGCTGTATCATTGCTATCTTTGGAGAATGACTGAAGTATGGGTAATTCCTCAGGAGCTCCCCCCAGCCGCCCCACCTAGTGATAGGAGCCTCCGGTACCAGACTGATTCCTATTAAAATGCAAAGGCCACTGGAAGAGAAAACATATGCCTTCTATCAACACCTAAGAATCCCTTCTTCTCTGCTATTTCTTCATACTGGCAAGTCCTAGCCTACTGGTGTAATTCCTGCTGTCAACTGTTGGCATTCCTCTAACTTAAAATGGCAGAAATAGGACTAAGGGACAGTCCCACTGACGACAGCCCTATTCTGAGGACCAGGATGCCCACAAGGGATTTTGCAGAAGAAGCCTTTCAGGTTTCCTAATAAGATGTCCAATATGGCAGCCATGTGCAGAAGATCGAGCCACCTGTTACTTCTCCTGGACCTTGGAACAGAAGTCAGAACTCCTGCTTTAGCTGACTTCATTGCTTCTGCAGCAAAATCAACATTTAAAGGTAGGTGAAACAGGAGGTTTGCCCTAGAATGCCTCTATCTGTTTTACCTAATCCATTACCCTCCCCACCTTTTGTCATATTTTCCCTCCCTCTCCATTAATTGACCCTAAAGCTGACAGCCTCTGGACCCATTTTTCCAGCAAACCCTATTCTCCGGTCTTTTATTTATACCCTCAGAACTTTGTTTCCCACTATAAGGGAATAGAATGATAAAAATGATACATTTCCTCTCCCAGTGACTTTGCATTTTAAAAGGAATCAAAGTCTGATACCAGTGGTTCCTTGATGTAAGAAAAAACTATGTGAGGAGCTTGTCTAACACATGTATCAGTGAGCTCCAATACCTAAAAATCTGATTTAAAAGTTCCAGGGCAGGACCTAGGAATCCTAGGAATCGCAAGCATCTCGTGTGATTTTGATAGTTGTTTCAGGAGCCACTCTTTGAGAGCAATGCCTTAAATTAAAGGGCAGAGTCACTGACGCTTGAGTTGCGTGTGTAAGCTGTGAGAAGTGAAGGCTTTATTGAGTCCCAGGAGTCATGCTGTACGGATAGTTACACACAAATGTATAAACTATGTCTCTGATTCTAAAATTGTGTCACATGGCATGCCAATGGGGACATTACTGAAACATCTGGGTTAAGTGGTCACCATAGCTTGTGGGGTTATGTGAAATTTTGTTGTTTTTAAAGCTGCTCAAGAGTGCCAAGTCCTGCCCTGCCCCTCCTCCCTGTGAGATTCCCTAGGAAAGTAGAAACACAAAATTACAGTCAATTAGAACTATAACTACCGTTTCATGATTTGTTGGAATAATGTTGAATCATGGGCAGCGTGGAGCTCTGTAAATGCTGGATTGCAGCCCAGCACTTTGGTTTGTGGGCAGTTCAGGGCTTTCTATTTCACCACTTCTGACAGTCTGAATTCTCAAGCTGATATATCCAAATGTGCCTCTGAGGAGGAAGAGGTTGCCGGACTGCTGAGCTACTTACCTGATAAGCCGTAGGATAATAGAGGGAGAGAGAGATAAAATAAGAGCTAGAGACAGAGGGAGAGAGTGCTTGGCTCTTCTTACTGTTACTATATGGAGGCAGGAAGAATAAAGTACAAGAGGGTGTCAGGTATGTGTTCTAACTTTTCACCGTGCAGTAATCCAGCCCACTCGTAACTGTGGCTTAATTAATACTTAATACTCAGGGTAATCAAATCAGTAACCAACTCCTTTGGGAGGAGATAGGGTAAAATGGGCAGAAGTAGAACTGGTGCAGGAAAAGGTGGCTGAAGGCCCAGACAGACCTAAACAGCTGACACCAAGTGCTAAAGCAGAAGTGTGGCCCTACACACACGATGGATGACTTCTGCTCTGGTGAAATGCTTCCATGGGTTTTAAATTCCTGGCATTGGCTATACGTTACTCCTTTTACTATCATTCAAGAAAGCATACCAAAATGAAAAAGAGTAATTTCTTTGTAAGTTTTGAATCTGTTATAGTTGATTAAGAAACATTTGCAAACTTTGAAGCTTTAATGTTACTGGTAACAGCATCTTAGGACTGACTGTGATCCACCGGTAGATTATGACCTAGTGTGCCAGGTCCTGGTAAATACACCTCCAACCTGTTCCTGAAGCTCAGGCAAGCAGAAATTTCAGATGAGGGCAATCTTCTGCTGCTCTCTCTAGTTCTTGAATTCCTCTTCCCGCCCCCCCGCCCCCCACTGCCCCATACAACTTGGGACTCCAGAGTTTTAGGCTCTGGGTGATGGGGCAGGGTGAATGGAGTTTCTAGTGGGGGAAGCAGAAAAGTTGGCTTAGGTCAATTTTACAAGCAAAAGTTCGCTCTGTAATTCTCAGAATTTACTTGATCATCAATAGGGAGAGGTTAGGAGGGTTCCTGCAACTGTATTCAACTAATATACATGTATTTTGGGGACAGATTATATTTTTTAAATTTTTAAATTGTGGTGAAACACACATAACAAAACAGCCATTAAGTGGCATAAAATACATTCATAATGTTGTACAACCATCACAACTATCATCTGCATTACTCTTTTCATTTGTAAAACTGAAATCTATATTTTCACTACGTTAAGTACCTCATATAAGTGGAATCATACAGTATTTGTCTTTTTGTGACTGGTTTATTTTTACTTAGCATGATGTCCTCAAGCTTCATCCAGGTAGTAGTATATGGCAGAATTTAATTCTTATGACAGTTTTATTATTTGGGACCTTACATTTAGGTATTTGATCCATTTTGAATTAATTTTAATATTAATTTTTGATTAATACAAAGATTCTGATTTCACTCTTTTTCATATTTGATAGACATTTTTCCAAGAACCGTTTGTTGAAGAGACTGTTCTTCCTCCCAATGACTGTTCTTGGCACCCTTGTCAAAAATCAACTGACTTATATACGGGTTTATTTCTGGGCACGTTAGTGTATTCCATTGGTCTATAGGTCTGTCTGTATGCCATTACTATGCTATTTTGACTACTGTAGCTTTGTAGTAAGTCTTGAAATCAGAAAGGTGAGTCATCCAGCTTTGTTCTTTTTCAACATTGTTTTGGCTATTTGAGGTCTGTTGATATTCCATATAAAGTTTAGGATGGGTTTTTCGATTTCAGCAAAAAGCATCATTAGGATTTTTGGTAGGTATTGCAGTGAATCTTCAGATCACTTTGAGTGGCACTCACTCCTTAATAATGTGAATTCTCCTAATCCATGAACATGGGATATGTTGCCATTTATATCTTTCTTATTTCTTTCAGCAATGTTTTGTAGTTTGTATTGTGTAAGAATTCTTTTACCTCCTTGGTTAACTTAATTCCTAACTACTTTAATCTTTTTGATGCTACTGTAAATGGAATTATTTTCATAATTCCCTTTTCAGATTTTTCATTGTCAGTGTACAGAATTGCAACTGATTTTTGTGTGTTGGCTTTATATGCTGTTACTTTGCTGAATGCATTTATTAGTTCTAATTTTTCTGATGTCTGGAATCATCAGTATGTTCTACATAGAAGATAATATCTGTGAACAGAGCTAATTTTACTTCATACTTTCTAATTTAGATGACTTTTCCCTTTTTCTTGTCTAATTGCTCTGGCTAGAACTTTCAGTACTATGTTGAATAAAAATGGTGAAAGTGGGCATCCTTGCTTTGTTCCTGATCTTTGAGGGAAAGCTGTTTGTCTTTCAACATTGAGTTGGATGCTCACTGTGGTTTTCATATATGGCTTTTGTTATGTTGAGTTAGTTTCGTACTATTGCTAGTTTGTTGAATGTCTTTATCATGAAAGGATGTTAAATTTTGTCAAATACTTTTTCTGCACCAATTAAGATGACCATGTATTTTCCCCTTTATTCTATTAATGTGGTATATTACATTGATCAATTTTCATATGTTGAACCATCTTTGCATTCCAGGAATAAATCCCACTTGCTGATGGTGTATAATCCTTTTAATATGCTGCTGAATTTGGCTTGCTAGTATTTTGTTGAGGATTTTTACATCCATGTTCGTAAAAGACAATGGTCTATATTTTTCTTTTCTGGTAGTACATTTGTCTGGCTTTGGTATTAGGGTAATGCTGGACCTCAAAGAATGAGATAGGAAGTGTGCTCTCCTCTTCAATTTTTTTGAGAAGAGTTTCATAGGTATTGATGATCTTTAAATGTTTGATAGAGTTTGCCAGTGATGCCATCAGGTTCATGGTCTTTCTTTATGGGGAGACTTTTGATTACTGATTTAATCTTCCTACTAGTTATAGCACGATGTGGATATTGTAGTTTCTTATAATTTAGTCTGGGGTAAGTTTTGTTTTTCTAGGAATTTGCTTATTTCATCTAGGTTATCCAATTTTTTGGTGTTCAATTGTTCATAGTACTCTCTTACAGTCCTTTTGATTTGTGTATAATTGGTAGTAATGCCTCCACTTTCCTTTTCTGATTTTAGTAATCTGAGTGTCTTCTCCTTTTTTCCTTGTCCATCTCACTAAAACTTTGTCAATTTTGTTGATATTCTCAAATAGCCAATTTTAGTTTCATTGGTTCTTCCTTACTGCATTCCATTCTCTATTTCATTTATTGCTGTTCTAATTTTTATAATTTCCCCTCCTTCTAGCTTTGGGTTTAGTTCATTCTTATTACAGTTTCTTAAATTGTAAAGATAGATGGTTAATTTAATTTTTTTTTTTTTTTTTTTTTTTTGGAGATGGAGTTTCGCTCTGTTTCCCAGGCTGGAGTGCAGTGATGCAATCTTAGCTCACTGCAACCTCTGCCTCCTGGGTTCAAGCGATTCTCCTGACTCAGCCTTCCAACTAGCTGGGATTACAGGCACCCACCACTGTGCCCAGCTAAGTTTTGTATTTTTAGTAGAGATGGGGTTTCACCATGTTGACCAGGCTGGTCTTGAACTCCTGACCTCAGGTGATCTGCCCACTTCAGCCTCCCAAATGCTGGGATTACAGGCATGAGCCACTGTGCATGGTTGAGTTTTTTTTTTTAATGTAAGAACTTATAGCTGTAAAATTTCTCCTTAACACTGCTTTCTCTGCATTCCATAAGTTTTGGTATGTTGTGTTTTTGTTTTCATTTGTCTCTAATTTCTCTTGTGATATCTACTTTTTTGATTTCAATGGTTAAGAGTGTGCTGTCTCGCCAGGTGCAGTCGCTCATGCCTGTAATCCCAGCACTTTGGGAGGCCAAGGCAGGTGGTTCACCTGAGGTCAGGAGTTTGAGACAAGCCTGGCCAACATGATGAAACCCCATCTCTACTAAAAAAAAAATACAAAAATTAGCTGGGCTTGGTGGCAGGACCTGTAATCCCAGCTACTCTGGAGGCTGAGGCAGGAGAATTGTTTGAACCTGGGAGGCAGAGGTTGCAGTGAGCTGAAATCATTCCATTGCACTCCAGGCTGGGAGACAAGAGCAAGATTCCATCTAAAAAAGAAAAAAAAATTTGTGCTGTTAAATTTCCACAAATTTGTGAATTTTCTAACTTTCCTTTGATTTTGTATTTCTAATTTCATCTTGCTGTGGTTGGAGAAGATACTTTGCATGATATCTTTTAAAATCTATTGAGATTTCATTTGTGGCTTAACATACTGTCTGTCCTGGAAAATACCTCATGTGCTCTTAGGAAGAATGTGTATGCTGGTGTAATTGCATAGTACTTTCTGTTTGTCTGTTGCATATAGTTGGTTTATTGTGTTAGGTCCTCTATTTCCTTATTTATCCTCTCTCTGGATATTCTATCTATTATTGACACTGGAGTATTGAAATCTCCAGCTGTTACTGTAGAATTGTCTATTTCTACCTTTGATTCTGCCTGAAGTTTTTGTTCCATATATACTGATGGTCTGTTATTAGATGTGAAACCTAATTATAATTTATAATTGTTACAACTTTATAACAATTGTTATAACTTCTTGCTGTATTGAGCCTTTTATTAACATATAATGTCTCTTGTTACCTTTTTAAAATGTAAAGTCTATTTTTTTCTGATATTAATATAGACCTTCCTACTTTCTTTTGGTTACTATTTGCATAGAATATTTTCCTTATCACTCTTAGTCTGTTTTTGTGTCTTTGGGTCTTAAGTGAGTCTCTTGAAGACAGCATATAGTTCCAGTTGGCTCATATTTTTCATACATTCTGCCAATCTCTGTCTTTTGATTTGACAGTTTAAATCCATTTAAATTTAAAGTAATTACTGATAAAGAGTGACTTACTTCTGTGATTTTGGCATTTGTTTTCTAATACCTTCTTTTGTCCCTCATGTCCTATATTACTGTCTTCTTTTGTGTTGAGTTGATTTTTTTGTTAGTAAAGCATTTAAATTCCTTTCTCATTTACTTTTGTGTATATTCTATAGCAACTTTCTTTGTGGTTATCAGGGGGATTGCATTTAAACTCTCAAAATTATAACACTCAAAGTTGAATTTATACCAGGTTAGTGTCAATAACATATAAAAACTCTGCTTCTTTACTACTCTGTCCTCAGCCTTTTGAGTTGTTGCTGTCCCCAAATTACGTATTTATACACTATGTGCACCAGAACACAAACTAATAATTTAAAAAAAAGTGTTAGTCTTTTAAATTATGTAGAAAATAAAATACTGAGTTACAAACTAAAGTTACAGTAATACTGTTTTAGATTAGTATTTTTTTAAAGTACTAATCTCTTAAATCAAGTAGAAAATAAAAAGTGGAGTAGAAAAGAAAAAGCAGAGTTATAATTGTACATATATTTACCTTAATTGAGATCTTTATTTTTTCATACAGCTTCAAACTATTGCCCAGTGTCCTTTCATTTCACCCTATCTTGCAGAGGAGGTCTAGTGGTAATGAACTCTTTCAGCTTTTGCTTGTCTGGGAATGTCTTAATTTCTCCCTCACTTTGAAAGACAGTTTTGCCAGATATGGTATTCTTGTCTGACAGTTGTTTTTCTCTTTCCTTTAGCATTTTGAATATACTGCCCCGCTGTCTTCTGGCCTCAAAAATTTCTGGGGAGAAATTTGCTGTTAATCTTACTCAGAATCTCTTGTGTGTGATAAGTCACTTGTTTGTTGCTTCTCTTAAGAGTCTTTATCTTTCAAAAACTTAATTATAACATGTTTTAGTATGGGTTTTTCTCATCTTAGAGTTTGTTCAGCTTGGATATTTATATTCATGTCTTTCATCAAATTTGGAACAATTCCAGTTACTATTTCTTCATATATTCTCTCTTCTCCTTTCTTTCTCTCTTATTCTTCTTGGACTCCAACAATGTGTACATTGATTTGCTTGATGGTGTCCCACAGGTCCTTTTAAAAGGCTCTGTTTACTTTTCTTAATATTTTATTTCTGTGTTCCTCAGACTCAATAATTTTCATTGTCCTATCTTTACATTTACTGATTCTTTCTTCTTCCTGCTCAAATCTGACTTTAAATCACCCTAGTAAAATTTTCATTTCAGGTATTGTATTTTCAGCTTTAGAATTTGTTTCTTTTTAAGTGTTCTACCTTTTTATTGATACTATTTGTTCATACATCTTTTTTCTTGACTTTATCTCTTTCTTTAGTTTTTTGAACATCTTTAAGAGAGTTGTTTTAAACTTTTTGTCTAGTAGATCTGCCATCAGATCTTTTCTAGGAGCAGTTCCTGTTAATTTATTTTTGTCCTTTGAATGGGCCATACTTTCCTGTTTCTTTCTGTGGCCTGTGACTTTTTGTTGAAATCTGGACATTTGAATCTAAGAATGTGGTAGCTCTGGAAATCGGAATTCCTCCTTCCTTAGTGTTTGTTGGTGATTTTTTGTCTTTAGTTTTTTAGGCCATCTCTGTGGCCTAAAAGGATCAGCATGAGGTGTAAACCTAAGGTGTTTTCTGAGCCTGTTTCTTTCCATGGGCATGTGCAGTCACTTTCTAATTTTCCTTGTATATGTAGTTGCTTTTGAGTGTCTTTGTCTTTAATGTCGGGCTCCTAAAGAAGGAAAAGAGAAAAGTAAAGGGGAAGAGGGGTGCCGGCTCTTCACATTATCTGGAAATCACTTCAGCCAGTGGTGGAGGGGCTTGCAACAGTGGGGGAGAGGTGCAACAGAAGTAGCTGCCCACCTCTGTGCTTGCACCTCTGTGTGTAGAAGCAGCAATTAGTATTCTGAACAAAGATCTCTGAAGTTTGAAGAACAAGATACTTTTAGCTCACTCTGGTGTCTACACGCTGTGTGCAAGCTGCTCTTGGACAAGTGCTCAGCTGCCTGTATTGTGAGGTAAATAGTACTTTCTTATGATAATAATAATATTTCCACCCAAGGAAGTCACCCTGGTTCTCTCTTCATGCCTGTCTTATGTTCACCCTTCCAGGAGTAGAAAATGGGATAGGAGAGGAGAGTTGATTAGCTGCTACTGTACTAAGAGCTGAAATTAACCAAAATTAATCTTGATTTACTGTCCAAGCCTTCCCCTGAAAGTTGCAAGCCTTTGTTAGACTCCAGAGTTTCAAAATATTCATAGTTACACAAAACAAATTCTGCCAGTGTATCTGTTGTCTAGTGGGGAGGAGTCGGTTGCTCCTTACTCTGCTATCTTCCAAGAATCCTCTGGGAAAAAATTATTTTTACTTAGGGAATTATTCTGAAAGCTTTATCGAAGTCAGTTTAAGTTATAATAACCAAAAGAAAAAAAGCAACCTTACATTTGTGTAGTCTTCATAGTATTTAATATATCATCATATCTCCCCCTCCTTTCTTCTCTCCTACATTCCCTCCTTCTTCCCTTCTGTCATCCTTTCAAAACCAATTTAGGAGACAGCTTTTCCTGCCTAATCCATGTGGATTAACCATTTAATGCCTCTGATTTTGTCTCCTCTTTAACTTTTGGCCATTTTTCTGTTAACTCTTTCAAGAGAAGGAAGAAATAGGGGATGGGTTAACTGCTGAATGAACTCAAGTATTATCATAGAATTCATATTTCCTGTATTCCCTCCAGCCTTCCTCCTTCTGGGGGAATCCCAGACAACTGAGATAACAGCGAAGTTTGTTTCTGTGACCCCTAAGAGAAAGGAAGGAATACAGAAGAGGGAAGATACAATGAAGCCAATATAGACATTGTTAAGAAATTTATTTGCAATTCTTATTTTTTGTGTTTTTTGTTTGTTTTTTAAATAACATCATTCCTCAGATAAAAATGCAATCTTACAGGAATATACAATCGTGTCTCACACAGAGATGACCCTGAAACTCTCCTTGAAGGGTTGCCCCTTCTAGATTCCCTGGCCTTTCTCAAGGGCGAGAAGGCTCATACAGGCGAGGCCTCTGACAATGGGATTATTTGAGGATTACAAACTGTACAATGATATTTACAACAGTAAGACTGTGAAGTCGTGGAGCCTGGAGGGGGAGGGTGTGGGGTGTGTAGGGGTGTGGGGAATGGCGACAATGGGAGACACTGCCTATGTTTTTGTGCCTCTCAGAACAGGCGTGATACAGATTGGTTTGGGGGATCACAGGCGTGATACAGATTGAGTGGGAGGACACGAGGAGAGGAGAGATAGAGGAGTTTTATGTGGAGGCTTTGGTGGGAGGAATGTTTTGCATGGTAGCTCTGGTGGATTAAAATAAAACAGCAATATTACGAGAGTAATAGACCTTTCAGTGCTTCACCAATGGGGAATCCGTCACCCTATTTCTGAATGAACGTGCGTGCTTTGCCATGGGTTATTCTCATCCACAATCATCACAGACTTGTTCAGACATGCTCATCCCCTGTTCCCCATGGCCGCGTTGTGAGGCCTCATCCCCGTGAGGCTCTGGGAGAACAGCATACATTCTGGGCAGGATGGGACATGGCAATGGGGTGGTACATAATCTGGCTGGGATTCAAGAGATGGTTTTCGGGTTTGGGGATGGGATGCGGCTGGATGCATAAGTGGCCTGAGGCAGGAAAGCAGAAGGTGCCCACAGCTTTGGGTTGCTAGAGACACCTCCTGGAGGAGATCTTTGCACAGGACTGTGTGTTTACAAATCATCTTCCCTTGATGTGCAAATTCTTTCCTTTCCCCTTTTAAATATTGGTGTAGTTTCTCCATGTTGGAAAGTCTTGGGGTTGGGGGCTATATACAGGAACCAGTGACCCACCCTCTTTCGCTTCTCTTGTGACTCTACAGAAGAGTCTTCTCTTTTCCTGGCTAATGTCCAGAAGAAGTTTCCTCAAGGGGGTCTCTGAAATCTACAGCCTCAGGTTCCTTGGCAAGGGGGCCAGTGCTCAGCCTGGTGCCTGCTCACCTCTCTTTCCATATTCCCTTGGTAATAAACTTGAGATCTCTAAGAATTCCATAATGGAAATTCCCCAGACCCAAACAGTGAATAAGAACCATTCTGTCAATTTCTGCATTTCCTCACAGAGAAATGACCCTCTTTAAAACCTATAAGCTCTTCCACCCAGAACTTTTTTTTGATGACGACCTTGGCTTGAGGTGAGTGAGTGAATTTTAGAAATGAATGTACAACGTATGTCTGATTCATGCCAGGGGAAGTGGCTCGGTGCCCTTTCTGGGATGCCTACAAACTCAAATTCCTTAGCTCCTGAGAATTGGGGTGCATGAGGGGCCCTGCAAAGGTGGAGGTATCCCTGTGCAGCAGCCAGTAACTGATCTGAAGGGAGAGGACGTGGCTCTGGGGATTTAACATTTCAAACGTGTAATCACCTTGTCTTCACCTTTTCTTCCTCATTCTTAGTAGACATGTGGGAGAATTTTCATGAAAAATGCTAACTCTGACTCCCCCCCAGTGCTCAACAGATTTGTTACTTTTCATCCACTGAGCTGTAAGAGCTAGAGCGCTTTCAGAGGTGACTGAAGGCTTCTCTAATACCCCCACGAAGACCACGGATCTTTACCACTTCAGGTGCAGGGGCTCAAACCTCTTAAAGTCATCCCAGGACAAAGTGTTGATTGTAGTATTCTCTCAATGTACATAAATAGCATTTATCTCATAATAATAATAAGGTTCTGATGGTATTACTTCCACCTAGGACCGTCACCGCGCTGTGCCCTCCTTGTCTGTGTATACAGTGTTCACCCTTGCAGGAGTAGGAAAGTCCCTTATCTAGAGCTCAACCCCAGCCCTTGGGCCTGAAGGGTGTGTGTCTTGGGGAGGTGGGTCAAGCGTCCCCCACAATAATGTAGAGATGTGGCAGAAACCCATTTACCTGTTACATTGGTGTCTGGCTCCACAAACAAACGCTTCGTTGCTTTGACATAAAAATAAACGACTGAACTAAGTTAAACCCAGAAGTGGCTTCACAAAGAGGTTGGGTAGCATCTGCCCACGGGACTCCTTCCACACACCATCTTTCTCACTAGGTTTTGGGGAAGACAGGGAGTTGGGGCTGGGGAGGGCAGTGGGAAGAGGGAGCTCTGCTCAGGGACAGGGAAAGGTCCCCATCCCTGACGGCTGTAGGACTCTTCCCTCCTGTCTTTCCCCTCAACCTCCTCAAATCGTAGCTGCTGGAGAACCTGGACTCTGGTGGCCGAGGGCCTCCCTGTGAGCGAGGTTCCGGCTTCCCCGCCTGCCTTTGCACAGGAGCCTGTGTCCGGTGGCATCTGGACAGCATGAGGGGAGGGACATCAGCAGAGGGGGGGACAGGGCGGCAGACACCCTCGCACCCCGCCAGGTAGGCTGACGTGGCCGGGACAACACCCCCAGATGGAACGTGCACTTTTCTCACCTTCCCAGATAGATCCTAGAGATGTCAGCGGCTTCACCACTGTGGGTGGGTGAGCTGAACACGTACTTCCATGAAATGGGAAGAGACACAGAGGGAGTCAAAATATGCCCTTTTCTTGCCTCCACTCACCCCCTAATCCTCTCTGTACTGACATTTGCCTCAGAGGCAGGTCTCCGTTAAAACATGGAATTGGCCCAGAACCCATCATCAAGTTTCCTCCCTTGGGGTTTAAAGAGGTCTTCTGGGAGTCAGCAGGCCCATTGTGTGGGCTCTTTGCTGAATTGTTTCTAAATCCTCGACAACGATATTTCGTTATTCTAGGCCTCTACGGACCGAGATGCCATCATCCTCCTTTGCCACCCTTTCCATGATGGTTTGATGAGGCTGAAATCCCCGATGACCAGGGTTCCGGTCTATCCCTGACCCACATTCTTGTTCTATTTCTTTGCCTTTAGCAGTGGTGACTGTGTACCTCAGGGCTCTATAGAGTAGCCACCATCCTTTGGGTAACTTCCAAAGTCCTCGTTTTCAAGGCGTCCCTATTTCTCAGGAGATGAACTTGGGCATAGAAAGACCTGCTTTTCCTGAGGTTGCCCCCCTGTCTTCAGCTGGATGGTCAGGGGACGTGCTGGGTAGAGAAAACCTGGGAGAAACTGACAGGCAGCTTCGCTCCAGACAAGCACCTGGAATCTGAAACTGGGAAACAGGAGAATGAGAGACATTGCCCTGCTCCTTTGAGTGGATTTTCCAGTCAGAGTGAGGCCTACCGGATTAAGAAGAAAAGGGATTACAACTAATACCTTCTGAATCAAAGCTGGGAAAAGTTCACCAAGGTCTGGAAATGAAAGAGGCAGGGCTGGTCAGAGGACAGAGAATTAAGTTGACCAAACCACAGACCTTAAACCATGTTTCTTCAAGTCCCTTGGGCCCTCAGCCCTTGGCTGTTTTCTCCTGAGACTCAGCGGCTGTCAGGAGGAACACGGAAGATGTGACAATTATGTTTTAAAAGGTCATGGGGAAAATTCCATTTTAGGTGGAGAGTAGACACCACTTTGAAACTGGTGGCTGTAGTTTGTTGACGTCACTACCTGCTGTGCCAGTCTGTTCTGATGACAGGCAGCGTATGTCAGTCTTATTCTACAGCATCAGGAGGTCAGGCTAGGAAAGTCCTCCTGCCCTAGACAGGGACTCCTGTGTGTACTTCCTGGTAGAAATCCTGGGCACTTTTCACAGGATGATACCTAAACTCAATTTCTAGAGGACCCTGATGGCACTGAAAAGGAATCAAGAAAGTTTGGATGACTTGGGTGTGGAGATCCGTGAAGAAACTCTGTTTCTAGCCTCTGTTAACTGGGGAGTATTGAGCACAGTTCTCCACTTTTTTATGAATCAGTCGAGCAAGTCGTCATAGAGGAATGGACTCTTCCTTATTTTAATTTCTAGCTTGCTCATATATGTGCCAAGAGGGGCTGAGGGAACACTAGGACTGGAAGAGATTCAATGGGTCGATTCTGGGCAAATGGTCGGGTCCTGTTGTCCCCAAAGCAGTCCCTTTTCAATCATCACTGTTGACACACATCTGAAGGACACAGCACCAACAGAGTAGGGAGATGTAAATGAGCATCAGAGATGCCCTCACAAAATCCGTCCCCACCTGCACTGTGAGCTCCTGATGCCTCTTCCCTTGTCCTGGCCCTCTCCTTGGCAGCCCAAACATGAGGGCAGGCCTGAAGGCAAGGCAGCTCCAGAGTGAGGAAGGGACGGAGAAAGGAGCACGCGGAGTTGACTTTCAGAAGGCCGGGGGTTTCACCAGTTCTTTTCTCGAGCCCTTGCAGTCCTCGTTGGGTAGAGCAGATTCCTGAAGTGAGGATGCCCCCTCCCTCCAAGCAGCCTGACTTTAATTTCATCCTCCCGGTTAGTGTACACTTTTCTAAGGAACCCAACGAGAAAAGTCCGAGTGGTGGGAGTGAAGGGCAAGCCAGCCACCTCTTCCATGGGGGATGCACACGCCAGCCCGGTGACTGAGGGCTGGTCAGAATGTCTCCCTATGCCTCACAGTGAAGGGCTGCTGTTGGAGAAGTACCAAATCAGAGGGCCAGAGCAGAGTTGACACAGTGAAGACTGGAATAAAATAGGTCCCGGTCTCACAGCAGGAGGCGGTACGAACATACCCAGCAAACGATTTTGGAAAAACTGAGGGAAATGGAAGCGAACACAAGATATGCAAAACAGTAATGTCCAAACCTGTTTGTGGAAAGCAGAATAATGACTACACTGGTGATATCTTTGCTCGTTGTGCAAATTAAAGAAAACTCATTCCCTTTCCCCCAACCACATATAGAAAAGCACTTAAGAGTTCAAAGGTAAAGCTTGTCACACTCCAAATACAAAATGATTTACTTTACATGCAGCAAAATATACAAGAAGTGAATCCAAAAACCAACTTAATTCAATTCATTATATTCGCTTGGCACAATTGCAATTCAGTTTTAAAAAAATATTTGAAAAATACTGAAACTGACCTGAATTCAAGTATAACGGTTTCTTCAACAGAAACATTATCAATGCAATAAAACATTACACGGAATATATTGAAGCAAAATGCCTTCTTGTGTTTTCCCTTAAATTTCTGTGTCTTCTTTTTTTTTTTAAAATACAGCTTTAATGCCAACACAACTCACAATTGTATTTTTAAATGAATATTATTGCATTGTTTTTGCATATCTTGTGGGACAGAAAATGCAAAGAGTTACTGATTCCCATTTCAGAAGCAGAGACAGTGGTTTGTTTTTGCTTTCAAATGGCCCCAGATTCAGATCTTCCCACAGTTAAACCAGAAAGGGGGGACTGCGTAGCCACTGGTGTGCGCGGGCATACGGTGTGGGTGCATATACATAGGTATGACATATGCGCACAGACAACCCACCACACACACACGCGTCGCACACTCACAGAGTCTCTTGTGCATGCTCCTCTCCCAAACCCACCTGTACACCCAGCGTAAAAAGGAACCCAACTCTATCACCCACTTGCGCAAGACCACATCAAGTGCATTGCCAATTACCTTTCCATTAGAAAACCAAACCAAACCAGAACAAAAATAGGTTACTACCTAAGGAAATGATAACAAATTATTGGGCATACACAATGGTTGGTAAAACTCTCCTGCAGCGGCTTCTATTGAACCTCCTTGGGAAAAGGAAACGACAATCCTTTAAATAATACAAGAAAACCAAACCCGATGTACATTGGCAAAAGTGAAAACAGAAAGGTGAGGGGGCTACAGGACTTTGTAAACACTCTTCTTCCTCCCTTCCCCCTGGGAAAACAAAATCAAAAATAAAAAAACCCCAAACCAAAAACAAAACAAAACAAAAAACCCAAAAAAAAACGAAAACTGCAACATGCTGTCAAGAAAAGTGTCAAACCACGAAACAAAAGAGCGCTCAGCGGAAGCTCAGCACCACCTGGTCGGGCGGAGCCGGCGGCCCCTTCCCCGGCGGCGCAGCTCCTCCCTCGCGCTGCCTGCGGGCCGGCGGCTGGCCGGGAGCCCGGCGTGGCCTGTGCCTGTCGGGCGATCCCGTCGCGGGTGGATGGGGACGGGTGGAGGTGAGCGGCACCGCGGCCGGCCCGACGCCCATCCCCCAAAGCTCCGCGCCCCTGGCGGCCTCCTCCTCCCTCTCCGGGCCCGGGCGGGGTCCTCCTGGAAGTCCTGCCCCGCTCCCTTCTCCAAATCCGCAGGGCCCTGGCTCTAGGGAGACAGCGAGGCTCGTACAGAATATGTGCAAATGGTTTCTACAAGCAGAGTCGAAAGACACCCGTTTGCTGTAGGGTCCTTTTGGTGAGGGCGCGCGGGAAGCCGGGGTGCTTTCCCCGCAGAGGCGCGGCCGGTCCCGGGGCCTGCGGGCTGGGGGAGGGCAGGCGCCTTCCTCGCGCCCGGGGACCCTCGCCGCCTCCTCTCCCCGCGTCTGCGGACGCAGCCGGGCGCCTTCCTCCCGGAGGGGCGGCTCTCAACCCAGGCTCCGCGTCTTGTCCCAACAGAAATGAATGAAGACGCTGTTCCGGTTAACTCCAGGTCACGAGAACAGTGAGGCACTTCTGAAACGAACCCATTAGGAACATTGAAACAAATAAAAAAAGCCCGCATCTGGCAGCGCCCACTACAGGCTGCTGACGTAGACCCTGCTGTCCTGGAGCTCCTCCTCACTCAGCCGCCCCCGCGCGCGCACACAGCCCGCGTCCTCTTCGCCCCCGGCTCGGTCCTGCCCCGCGTCCCTGCAGTTCACAAAGGGTAAGAGGGCGCCATTGGGGCTCTGTGGGGCGCCCCCCGCTGAGGATGTTGTCGGCCGCGCTCTCCATCTCCTCTATGGTCATGTCGCAGGCGTCGGCCAGCTCCTGGGTGGTGACCTCGATGAACTTGGGATCTTGAGCAAACTGCCCCAGTCCTTCTGAAATCAAGACCTGGAGGAGCGGGGTGGGAGCCATGGAGAACCAAAGGAACATTATTCCTGGAGCCCAGCTCTTCTCTTGAGGGCCAGAGCCAGGGGTATCCGGTGGGTCACTTGGGGAAGTGTGCGTGTGTGCACGCATGCGTGTGCACATGTGTGTGTGCATGTGTGTGTGGGAGTGGCACCCATAGGGAACAAGTAGAGATGGCGCCTCTGCCAAAAGAATTAGGGACGTCCAGGCCAGCGGAGAGAATTTTGGCTGGGCTGGCCAAACACTGTCATCAAATATATAAAGACTTGGCTATGGCCCAGCACTGTGGCTCACGCCTGTCACCCAGCACCTTGGGAAGCCCAGGCAGAAGGACTGCTTGAGCCCAGGAATTAGAGATGGTCCTGGCAACACAGGGAAACTTCGTCTCTACAGAAAATTTAAAAACATTTCGCTGGGTGTGGTGATGCATGCCTGTGGTTGCAGCAAGGCCGGAGGCTGAGGTGGGAGGATCATTTGACCCCAGGAGCCCAGGCTGCAGTGAGCTGTGATTGCACCACTACACTCCAGCCTGGGTGTCAGAGCAAAAACCCGTCTCAAAAGACAGCCAAACCGAAACAAAAACCAGAGTAGGCTTGGCTCACAGAGGGGCCCGGGGATGAGGGAATGCCCTGCTCCTTCATCAGCAGACCCCAGGCTGCCTCTCTCCTTTCTGACACCCACAGAGCCTTTATACTATTCTTTCAGAGAAACCATTCTCTCTGGTGAAACTGTCAAGACAGGCCCACTGCCCACTGCCTGCTGCTGCCTTTCCAGGGGTGAGGTATACGTGCAAACACCGTGCATGCCCCTGCCCTGCTTCTGCCGGGAAGGGCCAGCAGGTGACCCCCAAACTTCTCTGTCCTCCTTACCGGCTGCTTAGTGCCCAGCTATAGGAAAATTGGCTCCTGAGCCCAGAGGTGGAAGGACGCTGAGTGCAACCTGGCACTCACTCCTCCCAGGCATCTGTTTGTCTTGCTCCTTGCCCACGCCGCTCATTCTCTCCTTACCCCGCTTAGTTTTTCTTTGGCACTCCTGACTTTCCTGATGTGTTATATATGTGTGTGTTTATTATCTGTCTCTCCTCACCACAATGTTAGCTCATGAGAGCAGAAGCTGTGTTTCTCAGCAGTGTCCCTGTAACCAGAACAGCACCTGCACATGATAGGCACTCAGGGGAGGTCTGTGAAATGAATGAAGGATGGCTGAGGCCACAGGAAATACCAAATTAACTCCCCCCACCTCCTGTACGACAGCCTGATGTCCGGATGAGCACAGCCTCTGCTTGGCTATGTCCGGTGATGGAGGCTCACTACTTTTCAGGCAAGCCCCTCTCATTTTGGAAGAGGCCTTTGGGGAGGCCTTCCTCATGTGAGCTGAAATCTGCCTGCTGGTGGGTTGAGCCAGTCACTCTGCCACCTCTCCCCCATCCCTCCCTCTGCAGGTGTGAGAGGTGCGTCGCACCCTCCACAGTCACCTCCTCTCCAGGTTTTCTTCCCTAATTCCCTGAACCGGTTCTCCTAGGAAATGGTGTCTAGGAACCTTGCCATTCTGGTCATCCTCTTCTGGGCTTGTTCCACTGTGTCAAAAGGTCCCTAACAGTGTGATGCCAGGATTGCAGTAGATGCTCTGACCAGGCGGAGCACATGGGACTGAAACCTCTCGTCGTAGACTAGTGTCTCCCAACCTGGCTATGCATCAAAATCACCGAAGAGCTTTACCAACTATCAGTTAATCTGTCCTCATTTCCAAAGCTCCCCAGGTGATTCTCACGGGTCGCCTTGGATCTGGCCTGTCTGTGTAGAAAGGCAGCCAAGCTCACATTTGTGTGTTGAGCAGATGCAGCACATAGGTCTATGGCCTGGACGAGTTGCTCAGTGATTTCTGTCGCCCTCTGCAGTGGGCCTGGCCTTAGGAGAGCCCATGGCATCTCGTGTGGGCATGGCTTTCCGCACCCCCGTCCTCCTGCAGCCCTGATGGGGGAGAGTCTTTCTGCTCAGATACTGACTGCAATGAATTTAGGAAGAGCCAGGTGCTCCCTTCTCAGCTCCACATGCTAAGTCCCCTTGTTGCCCATGGCCTCTCCCCCCCGCCCCGTCCGTGAGTCACCTACCGCTTCCACCAGGCTGCTGGCACTGCCGTGGAACTGCCTCCCCGGGGCCCCAGCCTGGCTGGGCACCGTGAGGGAGACGGGCCGGGCTCTCCGGTTGGCGCTACTGTCCCCCGCCACAGGGGCTGGTCTCAGCCCAGGAGCCGCAGTGGATGGACGGGGAAGCTGCTGTTGAGTTTCTCGCTGGACTCGGCCCCCCTCCAGCCGCAGGGTGGGGACGGGCTGTGGGGGCCAGCCTCGGCTGCCAGGTGTGGCAGGGGGGGTTGCAAAAGGCCTGGGGAATGAGGCGGGGGAATGGCTTCTCTGGAGGAGGGGGCTTAGGCCTGCCACTGCCAGTGCCTGTGGACACACAAGGAGTGCGAGTTAATAGGAGGGTCCACGCCAAGCAAGGCAGTCCCCTGCTTCTGAGCAGCCACTGCTTTGCAGCTGCTGTGTCCAGCTAGCTCCACCAGCCTGATATTTACATGCCATCGTTTTCCCCTCTCGGTCCTATTCATTAACCTGGCATGACTTTCAGTCATCTCAAAATACATCTTAGGATCATCTGGGTCTGAAGTGATCTCTTTCTCCTGGAGCTTCTGCAAGCTGGGGATTGGGTGGAGTCGTGGTAGCCTGCTTTTAGCCCTGGCCCTGTCACCTGTGAATTCTCTCGATGTTGCTTTTGCCCTCGACAGAACGGAGAACAGGGTGAGGCCTGCGTGTCCGTAAAGCCAGAGAGAGAACGCCCTCTATCCATTCGCCTTGCGGGGCTGGTGTGAGGTTCAAGGGCCAATGAGGTCTGTGAAGAAGCACTCTGCAACTCACAAAGAGTCGGGAAGACCAGTATTTGTGGTTTTGGTTCTTACAGTTAATGGGGCCATTCATAATGCCCTGCCCGTCTCTAGCTCAGGTTGTCTTTGAACCATTGTTAAATCTGATGCTGTATTGTGATGAAAAGATTCATGTGGTGTGCCCTCTGTCCCTGAATGTTCTTCAGCATCCTGAGGGCAGGGACCAGGCCTGCCTCGCTGTTGCCATGACGACCTGCTGGGGCAGAGGCTCTGCAGGGCAAGCTGCTCTGATGGGATGTGCTCCCGGGAGAGAGAGACACTGTGTGCGGGGAAAGGCTCACCTCTAGGGGCACAGAGAACAGGAGGAGAAAGAGATGAAGAGGAGAGTTTCATGCCTGCCAGTAGGACGAGAACAGATAGGTGAAATTGACTATTAGGAATCTTTTAAGATGGCGCACATAGTGTCCCCCACATCCTTCCACCTCCTGCCCCAGCCCATGGTGGTCCTCAGCCTGGGGCTCCTGGGTCCCTGGGGATCTGAGAAAAGTGTAAGTCCATATTCATTATTTCGGAAAGCCCAGTGGAAATCAATGCCACTAGGCTAAGAAAACCGGTTCATTTCTTGGAGCTGAAGTCATATCAACTCAGCAAGGCCACACTGGCCGTCTCACACCGATCGTGAGTTTTGATTAACAGTTGAATGCCTTTGGGTACAAAAAAGTCATTTAAAGCATAGGTCCATGCTATAAGAGAGTATATCATTAAAAAGGTCAGAATGTTAGGAAACTCAGTTTGCCTGGGGTTAATAGACTGGCCTCAGACAACACTTAAGGTCGAAGACACTAAAATATGTTTGGTCCGGGCATCTTGGATTTCACCATCTCAGCTGGAGTCAGCCATGCCAAGAGACAGTTTCATTTATGGAATCTCCCTGGACCTGACTTCCCTGGATGTCATTCCCTACTCTTGACCATGTGGCTGACGGGTTCTTTAATCACTTCTATATGTCACTGGATGCATTTTTGTGCAGCAAAATTTCCAGGTATGTTCAAACTCTAGGTACAAGTACTTATTCCTGAGTGCCCTGCAGCATAAGCCAGTGTCTGGGGACTCCGTAGGATCTGTGGCAGCCTAAGAAAAGCTCAGGTGGAGCCCGCAGCGCGGGTCCTCAGGATCACTCGGCGAGCTCCTGTGCACCAGCACTTTCTAGGCCCCCACCCTGCGACGCTGCAAACCTTGCTGTGACTCCCGCCCTGCACAGGAGGCGTGCGAAGCCCTACAGGGGGTGGCTCTTAGGGCAGGGGCAGGAAGTGCCAGCCATCAGAGACAGGCAAGACCCACTGATGTCCTCAGGATTTGTCCATCATCCTGGGGACTGTCTGGCCTGCTAGCAGGTGACAGTGGCCTGTCCAAAAGCTACCTGATGATGAACCAGATGCAAGGGTAGGACTGTCTTCTGAGAGATGTCTCCCCCCTCGGTCCTTCTGTCGCTTCAGACATTCCAGGTGGAAGGAGGCCCTTCGACCTGCAAAGCCAGCCAGAGAGCCAAGATCAGGGCAGAAACAGGATGCTGGCCTGTGACAGTTCACACCCTGGTGGGGTGCCAGGAGCAGTAACTGTGGCCCGGGACACTCTTCCTTTCCCCTCCCCCTCGTCTGAGACATAGTCTGAAGCATCTGTCCAGGGCTCGTCCCTGCACACCCTGCCTTTGGAATGCTGTCTCCTTGTTTTGGAAATCTACCCAGCCCACTGTGTGGGGCTGGTTTGAGGGAGGCCACACGGTTTCTTAATCACCCCTGAGTACCTGACCAGTGTCCTCCTGGGACTAACTACCGACCACTCCTGGAGAGTGAGGGGTGCATTTACCTAGTGAGGCGGTGCGGAGGAAACCCCCTCTTTGGGGATTGCCGGATGTCCCTCTTGTCCTCCTCTGGGAGTGTTACTTGCCGATTTTCATCATCCTGGTAGGAGAGCCTGGAACAGAGAACTCTTGGGGCTTGCTCCTGGAAGCTGAGAGGTGGCCACCCACAGGGACAGCTGCACTGTCACCCCAAGAAGTTCTGGCCTGCCCCTGGCATCTTCCAGGCCTGCTCACTGGGAGTTGCCAGCTCCTCACCTGTGGCCTGTCTCATGGGCCTGCAGTTCTGATTTGGGGAAATGAAGGGACTCTAGGGTCAAAGGTGTTGAGAAAGCTGAAAGAATCCTAGGCAGGTGAAGTTCTTTTGGGGAACGGGCCCTGGCTCCCGTGTCTGTATGAACTGATACTGTTCTCCCCAGTGACTCTCAACTTTAGGGCAACTTATCCCCCATCCGTGATTTCTCCCTGCTCTGCCACCCCCGCCCCATCAGCAAGAGCATATGAGCAGCTGCCTACAGCAACCCTACAGTCACTCAGTAGGTGAACAGCAGGGTTGTGAGGGACCTCAGAGGGCATCTAGTCTGTGGCTTCCAGGCCTCTGATGGAGACCCAGTGAGAAGTAGATCTGACACCTACCCATCATGCACAGACACATGGATGGAATGAAGCCTCATGCCCTTTGCTTACCCTCAGTGCATGCCTTGCACCCTGGTGAGTCCTAGTCCACTTTAGTCTATTTTATTAAAATCTTGATTCACAATCCCTGCTGGGGCGGCCTGCAGTCTGAGAAGCACAGTTGCATTCCAACGTCATTCCCAGATGAGACCGCTGACTTGCTGGTCCCTGGTGCCACCCCACACCTCTGAGGGTGACTCCATGCCCACTCCTGGCACAGCACAGAGACTCGGGGGAATTTATAGATGTGCAGGAACGCTGGCTGAGTGCAGACCGCAGTATTTATGCCTTCAAGCCTTGCTCTTACTAGGTAAGGCCTCCCTATTATATTTTCTTCTTATGCAAATCACCCCTGCTCTTGCAGACCCAGCTACTGTTTGACCCTGTGCATGGGACCTATGAAGGTCACCCTGCCCTCAACATTCTCTGAACACCTGTACCCCTTGGGGTTGTACCACTCTGGGGGTAATTAGTGAGAAACTCTGTGTGTTATCTGCCTCCCCTGAGACCCTCTTAGTTTCCTAGTTTGTGGAATTTCCTTCAGGATAGAGACTGGGTTCTTCATGGCCTCACAGAGCACCTGGTGCACCAAGCACCCTAGAAGAACCGAAATAGGTTAAAACATTTGCTCTTCCTGATTTCTAGGGCAGGCGGCCAGGCATTCATTTGTATTCTCTAAAAATTAACTTAGAGAATATGATCTCATAAGGAACTTCAGGTATTTCTCTTGGTTTTACGTTAACTGTAGTTCACTGAGTCAGAAAAGTAGAAGGTCTGTGACCCCCACCACCCCATTTTGCTGACGGGGACATGTAGGCACAGGGCAGTCGAGTGATTTGTCAAGAGTTGCTGGTTGGGACTCTTTTGATGTTTTTCCTTACTCACTGGACTCTCTTTCTATGCCAGGGGGAAAACGATGTGCTTCTGCTACTCTTCCCATCCAGTTCCTGAGCAGAGAGCACTGGACCCCCGGAAATCCAGTGCTGTGCTGGTCTGGCTGCTGATCACCCCACACGCCCCCCAGTGGGGGGCCTAGTGCCCCTCCCACCTCCTCCAGCCACACCTTTCCTGTCTTCAAAAGACTGCAAGGCTAGTCCTTCCTCACTCTAAAGTCCTTTCAGGAACTTACTGGACTGACATGCTGGGATGGGTCAGTGAGTGCCTCCTTCCTGCCCTGGGCCCCTGCGGGGCTCCTCCCTGTCAGCATCAGCAGCTCCAGGGTTCCCTGGTGGGGCTGAGAGAGGACACCCTGCATTGTGCCTGGCCATGCTTAACTGTGCCAGCTCTTCCAGAGTAGGACAGGTGGCACAGCCCCCCAGCATGCCAGGTTCTTGACATGCCTGCCCTCCAGCTCAGAAAATTAACTCTGAACCCTTGGAAAAGTGTCTATCCAAGGAGCAGGCACACCTGCTGCTGGCCTGCCCATCCCTCCAGGGGGCCCATTTTCAAGTGGCTGCATGCAAGCCTATAGGGCCCAGGCATTTCCCCCCTGGGGAAAACCCCATGCCTCAGTTTCCCTTTCTATGAAATTGGAATGACATATGCCCTGCCTGTCTCAGAGGCCTGTTGTGAGTCACAAATAAAGTAACAGATGAGACAGGGCTTTGAGGGTGAAAAAAGCCAGAAAAGCTGCTGAAACAATGTGTCTCAAACTTCTGTGGATGTCACTCAGTCATAAAGACGTTTCACAGGGAGACTCCCTCGATACACACATCTGTTGGCAATTAAGCAAGTGTTTCACAACACAGCGCTTACCTTTGTGACCTCTGACTCACTTTGATAGCTTCTATGATGCTATGCTACGCCTACTTTTAAGAGCTGGTCATTAGTGACCAAATGAATGTCACAACCTTCTAAAGGCTCTAGATTTGCAGCTAAAATACTCTAAGAATTGCAGCAAGGAGAAAAGATCTCAGGCGTAAGTTTGCCACCAGTGCCCTCTTCTGGGCAGCTTTATTATAAGCAACGTGTTGAAACACTTGTTAATTGTCAATTATATGTATGTGTGCACTGAGTCTCACCAGAAAATATATTTATGCCTGTGTCTTACAGCCTAAAAGATTTAAGAAACAATGTTCAGAAAATTTCCTGGCAAGGAAAGGTCAAGCTAAAATGGGCATCGTGTGTGTGTGTGTGTGTGTGTGTGTGTGTGAGATGGGGGCTCCCATTTCACTAAGGAGGTGACAGAGGCTGTGTAGGTGTTTCTCTGTGATCTCCTCTCCTCCTCCGATCAGCCCCAGAGGAGGGATCTCAGGGACCTGCCCCTGCCTCCCCAGATTTGTTCCCACACCCGGGCTGGCCTGGGCAGAGGGCAGCAGAGCTCACATCTCTGTGGAGAGCAGGCTGGGCTCACTGCAGGCCTCCATGTCATCGTTCATCTTCACTTCATAGGTCTCGTCTTGAGACGTCTCCTCCTGACCCACCATGGCTGTCTGGCTCTCCCGGGAATGGCACCTACAATATCCAAGATGAAGAAAAACATCAGGAACTGCCAACCCTCCTCCCCTTCCTTCAGCAAGTAAAGCATCACACACGCACACACATGCATGCGTACACACATGCACAAACACAAATATGTGAACGGGCACACAGTTGCCGGTGCCTTGTTTTTCTGTGATTGCTGATGGGTCCATGGAAGTATTAAGATTAGGGTGAGGGTCCCATTTGGGAGAAGGATGTCTGCTGTTGATCCAGGGAGATCTGAGTCCTGACCCCAATTCACTTATCCTCTGGTCCAAGTCACTTAGCACACCTCATGCCTCAGTTTCCCTTTCTATGAAATTGGAATGATATATGCCCTGCCTTAGAGGCTGCCCCCCACTCACCTCCAGCTATGACACCTGGGTCCTTGACATTTGGTACAGCTGAGAAGTCCCTGGCATCCTATTTTGATGGTTCCCTTGATTCTGACACTGGCCCCCTGGGGTAAAGGCACAGAGTGGAAGCCTCACCTAGAGGGGTTTGCTCTCCTGAGCAGAGGGCAGTGAGCCTGAGTCCCTGCTGAGCCTGAATCCCTCCTGAGCTCCAGATCTTCACACACTAGGATGTGCCTTTCCCTCATGGGACAAGGTCTTATGCTCACAGGCTGTGCCTTCTTTAGCTCTGGACCAAGGCCTCTTCCTTTTCCTGTCTAGCTCAGCTCAGTGCCTCCCTCTGTCTTGCTTTCTGTAGACCTTGCATGCTGGGCCCACTTTATCCTCAGATCCCCGAGAGCATCAGGGAGATATCCTAGTCCATCTTCTCAGAGCTGAGTGCTAGATCAGTGCCCTGGCTCTGAGCATCACTGGCAGGGTAGGAGCAGTTCTCTGTCTCGAGGAGGCCTGCAGGTTGCCACCCACCCTGCAGTGGGAAGGAAAGATGACAGGTGGGAGCTCCAGGAGGATTGGGAGGGGAGGGAGGTGGAGTGAGCTTTGGCAAGGGCCTGCGGGGAGGAGCTGGAGGTGCACAGTGGCAGCAGGCAGGCAACAGCACTTCTGGGGGCCACCGGGCACAGGACGTGCTGGCCCATCCTCAGCACAAGCAACGCCAGGGCCTGAGCTGCCCTTAGCCTTGAGCTGTGACAGAGAGGACAGGGGAGCTGGGATGTGGGCTATGCTCCTCTTCTTCAACAAGCTGAAGCCTGGTGCCCTGAGTGTTGTTTGTACTGTCTGCAGTGGGCAGAGGGAACCAACATTTCATGAGCACTGACTGTGTGCTGGGCACTGTGCTGGGTGTTTGCGTGTGTTTTGCTTCATGGAGGGATGTATCTGTGGGGACAAGGAAATCCCCCAGGGTCTCCTCCCCAGCTCCTTTAAACATCTCTCTCCCCTTATGTCACAGAGAACAAAACCTTACAGGAAAATGGCCTTAGAGGGTAGGGATTTAATTCACCCTGAGATGCTAAAGACGGACATGGAGCCCTCCTTCAGCAGAGGCTTTGATGAGGCCAGCAGGGGAGAAGGGGTGTGGGGGATCCAGTACTTGAGTCCTCAAAGGCTGTGGTGGGAAGGGGAGCGAGTTTGCAGAGAAGGGCGAGGCCCCCACAACAGGTGCAGGCCCCTAAGACTAGATGCCTAGATTAGATCCTCTCCTATGTAAAGCTAGCCCTTCAGGCCAGCACAGCAAATCCAGTGCTGAGCAAGCTGCCCTGAGCACAGAAGGCAGCAGTGCAGGCCTTGTGAGTTCGGGGGATGCCCCAGTGCTGCCTCTGGGTGGCTAAACCAGCCAACTTGCAGAAAGGAAAGCAGACGGGGGGGGTAGTCTTTTTAACTTGTCTGTCATCTGACACAATTAAATGCCTGGGCCCTAGGGGCTTGCATGCAGCCACTTGAAAATGGACCCTCTGGGGGGGATGGGCAGGCCAGCGGCAGGTGCCTGCTCCTTGGATGGACACCTTTCCAGGGGTTTAGAGAGAAGCTCCCATTTCTCTTACTATTTTCTGAGCTGGAAGGCAGGCATGTCAGGAAGCTGACATGCTGGGGCGCTGTGCCGCCGGCTGGGAGCCACTGTCCTACTCTGGAAAAGCAGCACAGTTAAACGTGACTAGGCACCTCTCTCAGTCCCACCAGGGAACCCCGGAGCTGCTGATGCTGACAGGGAGGAGCCCCACGGGGGCCCAGGGTGGGAGGGAAGTCCCACCATCCCAGCATGTCAGAGCAGTGCATCCTAGAGCACAGGGGATCAGAGGACAAGGAGAAAGACCGAGCAGGGTGGCCAGCCTCCCGCTTACCTCTGGGAGCTGAGCTTCCACGCCACCTCCTGCACCCGGATGGCAGGGGACAAAGGGGGCCCATGGCCCTCCACGGTGCTGACCGTGCTGGGGTGGCCGGCGGGGCGGGGGAGGCGGCCCAGGGCGGTGTTGTTGGCGTTGTTGATGTTGGCATTCGAGCCGGTGGATGAGTAGCTGCTGGGGGTGAAGGTGGAGTCCACCAGCTTCTCGTGGGAAGGCGACTCTGTGTCGCCCTGGCTGCTGCCTGTCTTGTTGATGTGCAGCGGGCGCTGAGTGGTGAAGGTCTGGGGGAAGGCGCTCCGGCCGTCGCTTTGGTAGTAGCTGACGTGGTTGCCGAACAGGCCACCAGCCCTCTGTAGGCAAGAAGGACAGGTGGGTGGAGGAGAAGCCCCTCGGTGTCCACTCCTCCCAGAGAGCAGCTTCCACAGCCAGGCCAGTGGAACGCGGGGCCCGGGGGAGGCGGGCTGCCTTCCTCTGGGGAGGCACAGCCCTGCTGGGAGCCAGGAGCACCTGAGGACCTTCTTCATGCCTGGCTGCTGCAGAGACGGAGGGACCTACAGTCTCAAGGCTCCGGGCTCTCCTCTGTGGCAGCTGGGAGAACCCACACACCGGTAGGGACAGGATCGTGCAAGGGACTGCCGCTGGTACAAGTTGCCCTGGAGATTTCCAGTGAAGTCCCCGAAGGTTGGGAGTGAGTTTCCAGGGCAGATGTAGGACGGCGGTCCCTAAGAGCAGCCAGCACACTGTGAGGGTGGGGGCTGGGAGAACGACCAGAAGATTCTGACCAGATTTAAAAAAAAAAATAAATCCAATGTGCTCACAGAGCTAAAAGCTGTGTCAGCCAAATGGTTTTGAAAATGAGGAATTTCCTGCATGAGGCTCTTTTTCCCCTCGGGGATTCACAGATAGTTAAAACCAGGAGCCAGTGTTTTCTCCCAGTATCTTTTCCTTGTCCTGGGGAAGTGGGCAAGTAGCTATTCGCAAGGTTGCTACCTTCGACATCAGAACATCCCTGGGCCTTGGTGACTGAGCCTTTGATTTCTGGGGTCTTGTCAGGTGGTGTCACAATCATGCCATGTCCCTGAGGCTACTCAGTGATGAATGTCTCCCAGTGATGAGGATACGGATGAGGAAGAGAAGGAGTAGGGGCAGGGTGGGCTCGGCTTCCCCCTGTGTGTTCCACAGCCTGGGAACTGGGAACTGGACCCTGGGCTGGGAGCGGGTGTGAATAGGGCCCTGCACAATTATGACTGGCAGTTTCACCCTTGCCATAGGAGGAGTTTTAACCAAACACCAGCGGGGTGAGGCAGCTAACACAAGTAAGTGATAAATGTCCCTTATTCTGGTACAGCTGTGTTTAGTTTTCACCATTGCAACTGCTGGGCAGCTTCAGTCTCCGGGAAGGGGAGAGGGGAAAGGGGAGGACTGGAGGGGCTCGGAGACCTGGAGAACGCACGCTGTGCTCCATCTCAGAGGGCTGGGAGACCTGGAGAACACAGGCTGTGCTCCATCTCAGAGGGCTGGGAGACCTGGAGAACACAGGCTGTGCTCCATCTCAGAGGGCTGGGAGACCTGGAGAACACAGGCTGTGCTCCATCTCAGAGGGCTGGGGAGACCTGGAGAACACAGGCTGTGCTCCATCTCAGAGGGCTCGGAGACCTGGAGAACACAGGCTGTGCTCCATCTCAGAGGGCTTGGAGACCTGGAGAACACAGGCTAGGCTCCATCTCAGAGGGCTCGGAGACCTGGAGAACACACGCTAGGCTCCATCTCAAAGGGCTCGGAGACCTGGAGAACACACGCTAGGCTCCATCTCAAAGGGCTGGGGAGACCTGGAGAACACAGGCTGTGCTCCATCTCAAAGGGCTTGGAGACCTGGAGAACACAGGCTGTGCTCCATCTCAGAGGGCTTGGAGACCTGGAGAACACAGGCTGTGCTCCATCTCAGAGGGCTGGGGAGACCTGGAGAACACAGGCTGTGCTCCATCTCAGAGGGCTGGGAGACCTGGAGAACACAGGCTGTGCTCCATCTCTAAGGGCTTGGAGACCTGGAGAACACACGCCGTGTTTCCATCTCAAAGGGTAGCTGCCACTAGGCTCCAGCCCTCTGCTGCCCTGCCGGAATGCAAGCTCAAAATTGCAGGTCTCCTGACTTTTCCAAGGAATGCCAGAAGTCTTGATTTTGACCTGAATCTGCCAGGTTTTCAAATATTAACAAACAAAAGAAACCTGCAGATTAGATATGCCCAGGGGTGACTACTTTACAACTTCTAATGTAGAAGTTTCTCCTAGGAAACATTTCCCTTGGGAAGACACTGTGAAATGCTGTTTCCAGGGAGCCCTGCCTTGGGATGGAGTTAGGCTTGGAAAAGGCAAAGGGGTGAGGACACAGCTGATCAGGAAGAGCCTGGAAGTGGCCCTTTCCTCTGGTGCAGTTCTTTCCCATGGACGTTCTCCACAAAAGCCCGCCCACCCTCTTGCTGCAAACTGAACTTTATAGAGATCGAGAGTGCGCCATGGCGCCACCCACCCTGAAGATGTCATCTTCAGAGGCAGCGGACACAGCCTCCTTCATGGCCTTGTCCAACTCCTCCTCAGCGGTGAGATCTCCAGAGATGGCCCGTCGGATCTCAGGCCCGATGTCATGCAGTGTGCGCAAGCCAGCCTGGAACCCAGAGGGAGGATGGTGAGGACCGCACTCCCTTTCCTTCGAGCTCCCCAGCCAGCCGCAGCCCAGGGCCGAGCCCTGTCCCTCCAGGGCCCTGGCATACTCCACCCAGCCAGCTGACCCTCTGGAAGGTTTGCCTGTGTGTGAACCGGGGGGTTGGGCTGCCCTCTGATGGAAGAATCCATTTGCACATCCAGGAGGGATGAAGGCTCATTAGGAGGGGGTACCAGGGGTCAGGGGCTGTCATGGGAACCTCAGTGAAGTGCTCAGAGCTCTGGGGGCTATGACAGCAGGCAGGACCATGGAGGGCAGTCAGTGATGGCAGGTGAGGAAGGGCACATCACCCCCTTTTCACAGCCATCTTTGGAAAGGTCTGGAGCTCTCTGAAAGGTTCCCTCTGCAGGGACCTGGCCTCCAGCCTGCTGGGGGAGGGACCAAGACCCTGACTGGAGGTTAGAGGCAGTGACCAGGACCTTCCTGGAGTGTGGGCCCACCCGCAGACCCTCACCTGCAGAGACAGCGCGTTCCTCTGGGAGGGCTTGCCCACAAGGCCCTGCTCTTTGCGCTTCTTGAACTTCCGGAAGTACTCCTGGATCAGGAACGTGGCGTAGAACTTGCCAACGGTGACCTCATCATCTGAGACGTATGGAGAGGGGGAGAGGGGATCAGAGGGCAGTAGGGGAATTCAGTTGTACTTCATCCATTTTTTTTCAGCACCCAAACTTTCTTTAACTTTTTAGGTTTAATTTTTTTGGAGAGGTAGTACATTCAGATGGCTTAAAAAGAGAAAAAAATACATAAAAAGGCTTATGGTGTGAGCGTTTCCCACCACAGCCCTTATCTACGTAGTCACCACCTCCTTATAGATAATCTAGTTTCTTGAGTATTTGCTCGGAGATTCTTAGTGCAAATTATTTCTGTAAATTAACAAACATGTTCTTATCCCTTTTTTTAATGGAAAAGGTAGACTATTATCAAAATTATTTTCCACCTTTTTTTTTTAACTTTACTAATATTTGCTAACTCTTATTTGATTCCAGAATTTCAAATGTCCCTCATCAGTTGGCCACGCTTCCAAATGCATGTGCAACACAGTTCCGCTTAGGTTGGAGGGAGGGGTTGGTGGAAGGAGGGCTTTCTTCCCATGGAAGTTCAGATTTTTCTTTCAAACCAGATTGGGATTTTGTGCCAGGTGGCTTGGCTGCATCCCTGCTGGACTGGGTATCCAAGATTACATGTGACATCATCAGTCCCTGTCCTGGGAGTGAACCTGATGGTGGAGAAGCCGTAAGTTCCCACAGGAAACAATTCATGCCTGGTAAAGACCCTCTTGGTTTTTTTGTCAAGAGATGCAATGGGCCCAAGAGACAGCTGGGGATTAGATCTAGGGGCTGGTGAGGGTTCTCTTTCTCCTGCCTGTCCCTCAAAAATAACCAAATCCATAGCAGTGATGACCCCCCACTTCTTTGGCAAGGGCCCCATTTCCAAGTGGGAGGGAAAACCCAGGGTCCCCTGCCCAGTATAGTCAGGAAGAACTGAATGGTGGGACAAGCCTGGAGTCTTAGGTTTCCTGGGCCTGGGTTTGAATCCTGAATCTGCTCTGGACTCTCCAGGTAACCTTGGGTCCCCAACTCAGCTTCTAAGAACTTTAGTTCCCTGAGCAAACCTCACAGAAATGTTGTCAGGATTCAATAAAATAATGTATTTGAAACATCACGTGGCACTGGCCTACTTAGGGGGTTTTCACGTAGGCCCCAGTCCGGCTTTCCCCCTGGCAAGTGGTTCTCAACACAAGTGGTGTCACCTCTTAAGGAGCACACAGTAAACGTGTAGGATGGATTTTAGTTGTCAGGGTACTGCGGGGGCTGCCACCAGCACTAAGGAGCTCCAGACCTGTCCCTTAGAGTGCAGGCGCGTTGTGCAATCACAGCTTTGCACTCTGCATGGCTTTCAAGCCTTATGCCACAGATCCAAGATTCTGCTTATGACTCCCTGAGATCAGAACATAATTTCATTTTGCAAATGAACGCAGGACATTTTTTTGCATGGTTTTAACATACCTGAAAATTTCCAGGAATACAACTGTGTAAATTGATGAAAACTATACTTTGGATTATTTAAACTTGGCCAAGAGAGGTTCGCGTTTTTGAAAACTGTATTCCTACGACGATGCTCTTGTGGTATCCGGGTCACCCACCGTAAGCAACACATCGTGATTCTATGTGTAAGTATGTGTGTGTGTTTATGTGTGTGGGGCTATTTATTCACACACTTATTTAATATACTTATTTACCCCTTATTTCAAAGTGGCAAATACAAAGTGTTGACAATATTCAGTATTGTCGTATTTCCTGTAAACCCAGCCATACGTGTTGTAAGCGGGTACATGAGAAGATCTCCTCAGTTAACTGTATCTTCTAGCATGGTTATGCCTGAGTATTTGCATATTGAAAACATCTGTTTTAAGAGACTTTATATTAGAGTGAAGACATTATATTAATATATTATACATACTATATATTAATATTCATATATTATAGAATTATATTAATATTTGGAAATTATATGTATAAGAAAGTTATATTATCTATAATTTCCATTTGGGATCATAGTAAAGGCAATATAAACTCTTTGCTATAAAAAGGGATTTAGAGCTTGATAGGGTCAAGAAACACTGCTCTTGGAAGAACAAAAAGAATTTCATCCAAGAGGGGAGGAATCTCAGGGGATTCTTCTTTCAGGGCCTTAGAGCAATCCTACAGCAATCAGGTTTATGAGAAACCTATACTTTGTGGAGTTTCCTTAGAAGTTCTGCCAAACCCCCAAGCGTGAAGGGACTCGCCTGTTCCCCTATGTAAAAGGCGGAGTTGCACCAGATTTCCAACCTGACATTCTGTTTCTGAGTTTGTGCAGGGCATCGTACCTTCGTCCGTTCTAACCAATAGGGCCTTTGAGCCCCGCAGGAAGGGTCTGAAGGCAGACCTCCAGCAAGCCTAGGGGACTCAAGAAGCAAGTCTCAGGGGATGCTTCCACATTCTAAGGGTGCCACAGCTAGAGGAGAGGCAGGCAGAGGAAGGCACAGCCAGGCAGTGGCCCAGGTACGGGAGTCCAGGGAGCACTCACCACCTGCAGGGGGCACCACCTGGTCCAGCAGCTTCATGCTGGTCCGCTTCCAGATCTTCTTGATGATTGCCCGCAGCTCCTCGTTGGCTTGTTCTAGGTTCCCTGCAGAGCGGAAAGGATCCTCAGCCCCTGGGTGGGCCTCTGATGGGCTGGGTCCCTCTGCGTAAGGTAGGAAGCCACAGATGGTGGCATCTGCCCCACGCAACCCTGACTCGTCAGTTTCTTTCTCTTTTGCTTCACTTCTCCCCAGTCTTCCCATTTTCCACCTCCTTTCTCCTCCCCTTACTCTCTCCACCTTCCTCTTTCCCCTTTCCCTCTCCTGCACTGTCCAATGCCATCCCTCTCCCCCTTCCCCCTGCCTGTGACACAGGCCAGCCAGGGGGCCCCTCTGCCGACACTCAGTGCTCTTCCTTGTGAACTGAGCCCAGCCCCTGGGCAGCAACAATGGCGGCCATGTGCTCAGCAGCTGGAACACAAAAGGCCCTGCCATGGGCAGTGGGGGGACAGCTCCCCATGGGTGGCATTTCTCATGGACCTCTTTGGGCAGCCACAGGGAACATGGATGATTGGAGGGTACATCTGTCAATGAGGGCCCTGTCCTGAGTTCCCCTACTTAGATGCCTGTCCCATGCAGCCTCTGGGGTCCTGGCTTTACAGTGGTGAAAAGGAAAGCTGAGACCTACATCTGTGAGCAGATGTGGGGGCAGGATTCTAAGATGCTCCACACCAGGGCACACATGCTGCCAAAGCATCATGATAGGTGTTGCTCCTGAGACTAGGTTATATGGCACACAGCACCTATGACCTAAGACAGAGAGGTCAGGCGGGCCTGACCCAGCCACATAAGCCCTTTAAAAGCAGAGTTCTCTCCAGCTGGCCTGGAAGAAAACAAACATTCATGTGGGCTGAACTAAGAGAGGCAGCCTCTAGGAGCTGAGCGGGTCCCCAGCCGTGAGCCAGCAGGAAAGCGAGGACCTTAGACCTACAATTGCAACAGATGAATTCCACCAACAACGTGATCACCCCCAGAGCCTCCAGAAGAGACCACGGCCTGATCAGTATCCTGTATTTGCCTTATCAGAGCCCAGCTTCACCACTGCTGGACTTCTGACCTGCAAAACCGTGAGCTAATAATGCGTTTTAAGCTGAAAAGCTTGTAGTAATTTGTTTCGCAACAGTAGGAATGTTTTGCATTCAACCACGATACTGGACTGCTGGTCTTATGCGAGAGGAGTAGGGGATGTTTACTGCTCTCGCATAGGACCAGCAGTCCGGTATCGTGGTTGAGGGCTCTCATGTCAGACTGCCTGGGTTCAAATCCACCTCTGAGGCCACAGGGCAGAGCATGCAGAGGTGGCAGTGGAGTGAGTGACAGAATCCCGAGCTCCCTGAACGTCAGATCCAAACAGGACCTGAGGGCAGGGGATGACTCCCGGGCCTACCAGCTATGCAGGCGATCAATCCCCTTCATGGGAGAGGCAGCTGGAGATTTCTGACAAGCAGTGAAAGATCCTAACACACACGGTGTTCAAATCTACTTAGCTTCAGCACTGGGCCTAATAATGTCCTTCCAAAATTCATGTCTGCCTAGAGCCTGAGAATGTGGCCTCAGCTGGAAATAGGATTTTCACCAATGTAATTAGTTAAGATGAGGCCACCCCATAAGGGTGGGCCCTAAATCCAACATGGCTGGTGTCCTTATAAGAAGAGGAGGGGGACACAAGACCCCAGAGGCTATGTGGAGATGAAGACACAGATGACGTGATACTGCTGTGGGCCAGTGCACACCAGGCATCGTCCACAGCCCTCGGAAGCTGGGAGAAAGGGTGGAACAGATTCTCCCCGGAGCCTCCAAAAGAAACCAACCCTGCTGACACCTTAGTTTTAGACCTCTGGCCTCCTAAACTGAGGGAAGAACTTGGTCTTGTTTCAAGCTGCCCAGTTTGTGATCATTTATTACAGCAGACCTAAGAAATTAACACAGCTCCCAAAAGGACCTTTCATTTTTTTAAAAATCAGGCCTTAGTTTATCCTCGTAATGGTCTATGTAATTGTGGAAGTTCACTGACAATTTTCATGTCATCTAAGTATTTTTCAATATCTTCCTTCTATATTTCAAGAGAAAAGCCTGTTTGGCTTGGTACTGGACTTGGGGTGAGAGCTCTGGTTCTGGAAGTAGGTGTTAATTTCTCCCCAGTTCCTGCCACTCTGAGAAGTCTGAAGGGTGAGGACTGATGTAAGCCTTATCTTCACAAATGTAAATGTCTTCTCACATTTCTTTCTAGTTGCTTCTAAGACTTGACTTTGTCTTCCTTTCTTAAGATTTTACCAAGTTTGTGGAGGGCCTGTGTCTGATGAAGGCTCACCCTTGGGTGGGGCCATTACAGGCCCTTTGGTAGCTGTTCTGAAATGTTTCTGTGTTTAAAAAGATAGTCCTTAGTTCTTGACATGATTGTAGTTCCCACATGGCTGGCTTCTCCCCTTTCTCTGGAACTCCTATTTCCTGAAAACTGGGCCTCTGCATTTGATTGGTCAGTCGTTTGCATTGTTACTCGCTACTGGCCTTTCTTAGCTGGCCTGTGGTTTGCTTTGACAGTGAACCTTTGACTCTGCTGAATCCTTGCTTCCATACCTCCCTACCTGTTGTTCCTCATGGAACAAAATCTTACATCCGTAATTTACATCAAGCTTTAAGTATTACAGCATATTCCTCCTGGCAGTCATCATATCGGCTCTCCTTCCCTTTGAACATAGGGTAGTAATACTCTTTGTAGAAAATTTGGAAAGTAAAAAAACTAAAGGAGTAAGGCAGAAGTCACTGTTGATCTTTCTACTCATGAGAATCAATATTAACACATTAACACATTTTCTTCCCAGTTTTCTTCTGTGTTATGTACACATGTGTGCATAAAATGTGTGTTTTGGCTGGGTGCAGGGTGGCTCACGCCTATAATCCCAGCACTTTGGGAGGCCAAGGCTGGCAGGTTATGAGGTCAGGAGATGGAGACCATCCTGGTCAACATGGTAAAATCCTGTCTCTACTAAAAATACAAAAATTAGCCGGGCAGTTGGAGGTTGCAGTGAGCCAAGATCACACCACTGCTTTCCAGCCTGGCCACGGAGCAGGACTCAGTTTCCAAAAAAAAAAAAAAAAAAAAATGTTTGTTTTAGCTTTCTGGTAGTCAGAAATTGGCCTATTTATGCCCATTTCAGATTGAGTCATTGCATTGGCTACTGATGGTATATTTTTTAAGCCTTTGCTTCTTTTTTTATTTAGTAGCAAAACTTGTCCTATTTTTATTTTTAATTTAATTTGATTTTATTTTTTGAGACAGAGTCTTGCTCTGTTGTCCAGGCTGGAGTGCAGTGGCACGATCTCAGCTCACTGCAACCTCCATCCGCATCCCAGGTTCAAGTGATTCTCCTGCCTCAGCCTCCCGAGTGGCTGGGACTACAGGCGCCCGCCACCATGCCTGCCTAATTTTTGTATTTTAGTAGAGACGGGGTTTCACCATGTTGCCCAGGCTGGTCTTGAACTCCTGACCTCAGGTGATCCGCCTGCCTCAGCCTCCCAAAGGGCTGGGATTACTGGCATGAGCCACTGTGCCTGGCCCTTAGTTTTATTTTTGAAAAATCAGTTCATTATTTTGACTTTTGGTGGATTGGTTCTCATTTCCCTCCATTTCAAATGTTTCTTATTTTTTGGGAGGATCTAACTGAGAGAAGGCCCATCTCTGGTCTATCCAATGAATTAAATTCCCAGAGGCCATCACCTTTCTCTAGTCTACAAATGAAGCAACTGATATAGAGACAGAGTAAATGACTCATACTCTTGGCATTAGTGAGAGAGCAGGGACTCAGACTCCGTCTCCCTGCCCAAGGCTCCTTCTGTTTCCCCAAAGGAAAACACTGATGGACAGCCTGCGCTTTCAGCTGGAAGTGTAGGAAGGGGAAGGAAACATACTGCTTGTCTCATCTGTGTTTTCTCTGATTACTACACTGTTGAGTTTGAATCATTTCTGTAGCTGGTTCAAAATGCAGATTCCTGGGCCCCACGCTCAGGGAGCTGGCTTCAGCAGATCTGTGTGGGTGCCTGGGACTCAGTAGCTTAAACAGGTGCCCACAGCTGATTCTGCAGCAGGTGGTCTTTTGACCACACTCTAAGAAACACTAGACATGCCAAGGCTGGACACTCTTGCAGAGAAATGGCATCTTCTGAGGTATATTTAATATAGCCTTTCCCACAATGGTTCACAAACTCTTATCCATCATAAAGCGAGCAGGTTATTTCACGCAGGCTGCTGCTAGCCTTAGGGTGCCTTGTGAAAACTAGAAGGGCCCCCCCAGGTGGACACAGCCCTGAGGGAGCCCGGTCTGACTAGGTGGCACAGGTGAGGTCTGAATCCTCACCTGTCGGCCAGCTGATAGCCTTGAGCCAGGCTCAGCTCATACGACGTGTGCAATGACCTCCACCTGTCACTATGTCCCCATTCCCACACGTCTTCGCAGCACTGTCCTATTAATTTAATGAGTTGCGTGTTTGAGACACCTGCCTGTAGCCAATGTAAGTCCTTTTTAGACAGGGGTTGGTCCTGCTTCAGGGAACACCCATCTCTTTCTGTTTTGTGAGCTATACCCTCTGACTTAAGATACTTCCCAGAATGAGTCCCAGAGTTTCATGGAAAGCTAGAGTTCAAAATGAATAAGCTAGAGCAAGCTTGTCCAACCCACAGCCCATGGGCCACCTGCGGCCCAGGACGGCTTTGAATGTGGCCCAACACACATCTGTAAACATTCTTAAAACATTGAGGGTTTTTTTTTTTTTCTTAGCTCATCAGCTATCGTTAGTATATTTTATGTGTGGCCCAAGACATTCTTCTTCTTTCAGTGTGGCCCAGAGAAGCCAAAAGATTGGATACCCCCGAGCTAGAGGCAGGGAGGCCATTCAGGGAGCAAATAAGTCATGAGCAGGCTGGGGCCCTGCGATGTCCTGGAGCACAGGTCACTCCCGTATCCCTGCTCGGAAGCTGTCTGGGGCAGGAAGGTCCTCGAGCACTTTGCAGGCTGCTGAGCTCCTCTCTGATTGTCTGCTAGACTGTCTGAGTGGCTCTCCCAGTGCCCACAGGTGCCCTTACCTTCCGTTTTGATCCTCAGGGCCGTCCTGACCAGGGCAAACAGGGTGGCATTGAACATGACCGTCCCGTCACTATTCAGAGGCATGTTCATGGAGACCAGGCGCTGCAGGGGAAGGGGGAAAACAGATGGCAGGCGGTGCTTAGAGGACCACAGAACACCGTGGCAGAGTGATACGGTTTGGATCTCTGTCCCTGCTCAAATCTCATGTTGAACTGTAATCCCCAGAACTGGGGGTGGGGCATGATGGAAAGTGATTGCATCACGGTGGTGGATATGAAATGAATGGTTTAGCACCATTCCCTTGATGAGTGAGCTCTCATCAGATCTGGTTGTTTAAGTGTGTGGTCCCTCCCCCTTCTCTCTTGCTCCCTGTTTCTCCATGTGACACGCCTGCCTCCCCTTTGCCTTCCACCATGATTGGAAGCTTCCTGAGGCCTCCCCAGAAGTGGATGCTGGGGCCATGCTTTCCATACAGCCTGCAGAACTGTGGGCCAGTTAAACCCGTTTTCTTATAAATTACCCAGTCTCCGCTATTTCTTTATAGCCGTACAAGGATGGCCTAATACATACAGGATGCTGAGGGGAGACACAGCTTGCGTGGGTGTTGTTGGAGGGGGCAGGGAGCAAATACTCCCTGAAACATTCCAGGGAGAATCTTACCTTTGCCATAACTGCTTTTGACCCTCCTCACAGAGTGGGAAAGGTATGAAATGTGTCCTCATTAGACCCTCACTTCCACAGAAGGATGTGAAACCCCGCCCCCAACCTTGCATCCCGCTCGAAAGTCAGCTCAGGCATGCAGGTGTGCTCTCCACTGGCAGCATTCATCCGCAGCCCAGAGAAGAGAAAGGATCACAGGAGCTTTGCCTACAGGAGACACTGCATGTCCTCTCTGTCTATTGACAAATACGCTTCTGTATCAAGCCGGAGCAGAAGCTTGCTGATGCTGGGTAGTGCTGTCTTACCCTCTTCTTTGCAAGTGCACCACCAAAACAGGCTTCCCTGGCACTGAAGGCTCTGGTGTGGGGCCCTCAGCATGCACTGGGCCATGATGAGGAAGTGTGACGTGAAGCTCATCACGGTGTCCCTGCCACGGGCATGCTCAAGGTGGGCTGTTTGTCTGCTAACACGGTGACCTCCTGCTAATCTCAGTGTCTAGAAGGGTTACACTTTCATGAGTGACCAGTTGGATAATGTGAACTGTACCACGGCCACTGGAAAGTTTCACACACAGGCTTCAGTCTGCCCAGGCCCATCCTGAGACACGTGAACCCCCTCCAAGCTGCACCCTCCCCCCGACCCTCGCTTTGCATGGTGTTTGTGCCTTGCATTTATTTTATGCTCCCTTTTTCTGATGTTTTCTATGCCCTTGGAAGTCTCTTAAAATCTGTTTTTTGGAGCAGAGTGGAGGCACACATGAGAAGAAATGCAGTAAACAGAGCACAGGTAGAAGGTTCTATGTGCCCTCAACCTGTGCTTTCCATGAGTGGATTCTCACAGAGCCGAATCCTCCTGCCTCTGAGTTTCCTCCTCTCTCTATCCCTCTGGTCTCCCTTCCCAGCTCTCCGTCAGCTCATTATTGCCCCAACAGGGAGCACAGAATGACTAGGGTGGAGAGGAGGAGAGGAATAGAAATGACACTCTTTTTTGGGTCATGGTCTCACTAAGGAATCTGATTAAAGTGAGAAATCCTCCCCCCTGGTAAACTTTGTATTTTAGTGATTTTACGTACAATTTTAGGACTCACAGACCCCTGAAGTCAATGCCTGGACTCTTCTGATGTCCTTCCAGCTCCAGTAAAGAACTCCTAACCCCTCTAGCCTAGGCTGAGAAGTCTCCCATCCCAGGATGCCTGGATGGTGCAGTGGGATGGGCTGAACAACTCCTTTATCCAGAACTGGGCCCCTGGCTCACTGGAACGTGAGGCATTCCCTCTGTTATTCCCTTATGGAGTCTGAGGACTTAGAGCTGGAAGGACCCTTAAGATGTAATCTGGCTCAGGCTCCTTCCTTTAGGCCCAAAACTAGTATGTTCATTCCCTTAGAGGATCACAAGTAAAAGGCACTTTGCCTCCCGTTTTATCTCTTCCTCCCATGAACCCAGTCATCTCTTACTTTGCAAGCCACGCGGTGAGGGCACAGCTTCCCAAAACCCAGTGGGGGCTGAATTCGCCGGAGAAGGGTCACCACATCCAGGTGTTTGATACGACCCCTAGAAGAGAAAGGAGGAAGGGGAGGAGGGACAGAGCATCAGAGAACCATGGTCTCTGCCAGCAGCTCAGGACACATGCACCTGAGGGGTACAGCCTACTCATATGGGGAACGCTGCACGGTGTGGTGGCCCTATTTGTCGCACTCAGTGCAGAGTTGCAGAACTGCATGGCACAGCCCCAAACCAATACACACGTTTAGATTTTAATGAGTAATTTTCTGCCCATGCTATGTTCAAGGTGGAAGGGATTTTAGTAGTGCAACAGAATTCTCCATACGTACTTGCCGATTGAATGAACTAACCTTCAGACCAAAAGGTATTTACTGAGGATCAATCAAATGATCTTTAAATCAGAAGCAGGGACGGAGTCAAGATTTTCCCCCACCCTACATATCTTAACTTGAACACTTACTAGTTATTCTTGATACTAGAATTTCCTATCCTTCCATTCAACTGAATATTGCATATATATATATATATATATATATATTTTTTTTTTTTTTTTTTTTTTTGAGATGGAGTCTTGCTCTGTCATCCAGGCTGGAGTGCAGTGGTGCGATCTCAGCTCACTGCAACCTCCACCTCCTGGGTTAAAGCAATTCTCATGCCTTGGCCTCTCGAGTAGCTGGGATTATAAGCGTGTGCCACCATGCCGGGCTAGTTTTTGCTTTTTAGTAGAGATGGGGTTCACTATGTTGGCCAGGCTGGTCTTGAGTGAACTCCTGGCCTCAACTGATTCACCCACCTTGGCCTCCCAAAGCGCTGGGATTACAGGTGTGAGCCACCGCACCTGGCCTAGGAGATATATTCTTGACTTTAAGGTGCTGGGCCTTGTCCTGCTGGACCTTGACCCTTCACCCTGGGGTTTGATGCAGTTCAGTGTTTCCAGGTGATCCATGCAATCTTGGCCCACCTTGAACCCCTTCTGCAGGTATGGTCAGCTAGACCCTCTCTCAGCTTGGGGAATCAGGATTTCCCCTCTGGGAACTTACTTGGCTTCGGGGTCATACTCTGCCCAGATTCTTTTAAACTCATCCAGGTGGTGGGGACCAAGGATGGACCAGTCCCTTGTCAGGTAGTCAAAGTTGTCCATGATGACAGCTACAAAGAGGTTGATGATCTGTGGGAAACAGTACCATGAAGTGCTCTGAGAAGACGTTCCTACACACCTGCCTCTGGAATCCCCTTGCCAGCCGGGCCCGTAGATGGCAGAGGCCAACATTTCTAAAGACCAGTAAGCCATCTTGCGAGTCTAGAACTACCAGTCTTGGGTCTCTTGGACATAGCCTTGACACAGATTTCCTGAGAGTTGCGTGGGATGAACCCACATGTGGGCTACAGCTGCCCTCCTACTGAGCTGCTGAGCAGGGCTGCCCAGGGCAGAGGAAGTTTCCCTCACTTCTCAGCAAGATGCTAAAAAGTATAGTTCTTTCTAGGCCTCCACACGTCCCTTTGTCCTCTGGGACAATGCCACCATTACAAGAGCCAAGAATGGACAAGCAAGATGCTGGTGGCACTCACTCTGGCCCAGGGCTTTCTGCCTTTCTCTCCATGTGGCTGGACACTCCTGCCAACTTAGCCTTCCCAAGCCAGCTCCTCTGATGGGGCTGCCCTGACCGTGAGCTGCAGAGATGGAGGGCTCAGGCTGCCCTGGAACTGGGCACTCGTGACTGGTAGCTGTTGAGTCCCCTGTCGGCTTACCAGGAAGGCACAGAGCATGTAGAAGCTGATGAAGTAGAAGACGGCAAAGCTGCTGCCACAGGCGTTTCACCCTCCGTGCTGTTGCTGGGCTCAGACTCTGGGGCACACTTCTTGCCTGGCATGCAGGCCAGCATGATGTCCTGCCAGGCCTCCCCAGTGGCACACCTGGAGGGGGAGGGGAGAGCCCACGTCCATGCAGCCCATCCTACAGACTCCAGGGAGGGCCCTCTCATCCTTCCCCACCTTTCCCTTTCCTCCTTCCCCAGAGGGAATTACCAAAATGAACTCGATGTTCGTCATTCCCCAAATGCCCTGGTGTGTTCGCTAAATACGCAAACACGTAGCATTATTTTGAAGGTTTAAAAATTTTATATAAACAGTAACAAATTGCATGTTTTCTGAAAACTTGCTGTTTTGCAATCCACGCGATGTGTTTGAGACCTAGCGCTTTGGATGTATTTTAGTTCTAGTTCATTGACCTTAACCACTGTATAGGAGTATGTTCTGTGAACGTACCATTAAAAAATCCACTGTCCTGTTAAGGAACATTTAGGTTTTTCATTTTTTCTTTTACTAGTACAAACAACACTGCAATAAACATGCAGATTTATATCTTGGGTATCCACTTAGAAGTGGAATTGCCAGTTAAAGTAAACATATCTTCAACTTTACTAGATATTCCATGATCTCCAAGGCTTTGTCCAACTTAGACTCCTATTACCAGTGTAGGAGAAATGACATTACTGTACAAACTCATCAATTCATTAGCGAATTGTTTTAAATGTTGCTCATATAATGTGTGTGAGAAAGGTCATTGCTGCTTTAATTTGGTTATGAAACGATTGATCAGTGGGTTAGAATTTAGGTATTTATCTTCCGTTAAATTTCCTGTTCATATTTTTGCTTGTTTGATTCAGGTTGTCTTCTTGTTCGTTTGTAGGGTGCTTAAGATATTCTATTCTCTATTTTTTTTTTTTTAATTTCAATAGTTTTTTGGAAACAGGTAGTTTTTGCTTACATGAGCAAGTTCTTTAGTGGTTAATTCTGAGATTTGGTGCACTCATCACCCAAACACCACACAATACCCAGTGTGCAGTCTTTTCTCCCTGACTGTCCTCCCACTCTTCCCCGAGTCCCCAAAGTCCATTATTTCATTCCATTTTATGACTGAGTAGTATTCCATGGTGTATATACGCCACATTGTCTTATCCACTCACTGGCTGATGGACGTTCAGGTTAGTTCCATATCTTTTTTTCGTTCTTTCTTTCTTTTTGAAACAGAGCCTAGCTCTATCACCCAGGCTGGGGTGCAGTGGCACGATTTCAGCTCACTATAACCTCCACCTCCTGGGGTCAAGCGATTCTCCTTCTCCTGCCTCAGCCTCCCGAGTAGCTGGGATTACACGCATGCACCACCACACCTGGCTAAGTTTTATATTTTCAGTAGAGGTGGGCTTTCACCATGTTGGCCAGGCTGGTCTTGAACTCCTGACCTCAAGTGATCCGCCTGCGTCGGCCTCCCAAAGTGCTACGATTGCAGGCCTGAGCCACCACGCTCAGCCTGTTCCAGATCTTTCCAGTTGCAAATTGTGCTGCCATAAACATGTGTGTGCATGTGTCTCTTTCATAGAATGACTTCTTTTCCTTTGGGTAGATACCCCATAGTGGGATTGCTGTATGGAATAGTACAGTATATTCCTTTTAGTTCTTTAAGGAATCTCCACACTGTTTTCCATAGTGGTTGTATTCGTTTACATTCCCACCAGCAGTGTAAAAGTGTTCCCTTTTCACCACATCCGTACCAACATCTATTATTTTTTATTTTTTAAATTATAGCCATTCTTGCAAGAGTAAGGTGGTATCTCATGGTGGTTTCATGTCTATTCTTAATCTTTTGTTAGCTGCATGCATCAGAAATATCTTCTTCCAATTTGTGGCTCGTCTCTAGCATTATTTATGGTGTATTTTGGTGAATCTAAGTTTTTTACTTCAGTGAGGTCAAATTTATAATTTTTTCCTCTATGTTTTGTGCTTTTTGGATCTTGTTTAAAAAATCCTTCCCTATTTTAGGTCATAAAGACATTCTTTTCTGTGGTCTTCTAAAGGTTCTAAAGTTTAGTTTTTCACAATAACCTGAAATTTAAAACTTTCAGGTTTGATATAAGGTAGAAATACGCTTTTATTTTTTTCTGTAAAGTAATTTTATTAATACTATTTATCGAACAGTACATCTTTACCTACCTAATTGAAATATTTCTTCTGCCATGAGTTGTATTTTCATAGGTGTGTGGGTCTCGTGCTAGCCTTTGCATTCCATTCCTTAGGTTTGTTTATCTTGGTACGGATGTACTGTGTTGTCTTCATTCCTATAGCCTTATAGTAAGTCCCACCCTCTCATAGAGCAGGAGTCCTTCCGACCTGTCGTTCTTCAACATTTGTCTTGGCTATTCAGTTTCCTTTTCTCTTCCACAGACACATTAGAATCAGTTTCAGGCTCTATGAGTAATCCTGTTGGGGAGTTTTATTAGAATTGCACTGAGATATCACTTAATTTGGGGGAATCCTGACATCTTTATGATATTAAGTCTCCTGGCCGGAAATGTGGCATATCTCTCCTTTTATTTTGTTGTACTTTTAAATGGTATAGTTTCAACATTATATTTTCAAAGCTGTATCTGTTTGCTGCTGATATAGAGGGAATACAATTAATTTCATATTACAGAATATTTGCTGAACCTCCCCTACTAGTTTTAGCAATTTGCTGTAATTTTTCTTGTATATATACACAGGCAATCAGTTTTTTTGGCATTTAATTTTGTTTCTTCCTCTCCAATTCTTAGCCTTTGCTTTATTTTTCTTGCCTTGTTTTATTGGGCAAGAGTTACAAAATAATAATATTTAAAAAGTAATAGCATAAGATCTTGTCTATTATATTTGCTAACTAATTATTACCAGCACAGGAAAGCAATTATTTTTCTTTGTTAATCTTTTAATCTTCCACTTTATTAATTGTATTGTCATAAAAGGTTTTTAGTTAATTTGCATAGATTTTCTACTTGAATTAGCCTGTTGTCTGCAAGCAATGACATTTATGTGTGCATATTTTCATATTTATAACTGCTTGCTTTTTATCTTTTTCTTATTGACATTAACTTTGTATCAGTCTTATGGGATGAGTGAGGAGTATTTCTACATCTTTCTGTTTCTGGAAAGTTTATATAACATTGTAATGATCCATTCTTTCGTGACCTCACAAATAAAAATATTGAATATTGGGCCTTTTCAAAGGCTAAATTTTTGACTACCTTTTCAATTTATGTTGTAGTTTTTTCTTTTATTCTTAAGATAACTTTATAATTCTTTTTTTTCTACATAAAAGCGTCTGCTTCATTTAGGTTTTCAAATATATTGGCATAAATTTGTTAAGGATGTTCTCTGTCTTCTTGAGTCTGATATTATTTGTCTGCCAATTTTAGAAAAATCTTGCTTGTGTGTGTGTGTGTGTGTGTGTGTGTGTGTGTGTGTGTCTGTGTTTAGAGATGGGATGTCACTTCGTCATCCAGGCTGGAGGGCAGTGAAGCCATCTTAGCTCACTGTAACCTCAAACTCCTGGGCTCTAGTGATCTTCCCACCTCAGCTTCTCAAGTAGCTGGGACTACAGATGCATGGCACCACACCTGGGTAATATTTTGATTTTTTATTTTTAGAGATGGGGTTTTGCTATGTTGCCCAGACTGGTTTCATACTCCTGGTCTTAAGTGATCCTCCCACCTCAGCCTCCCAAGTTGTTGGGGATTACAGGTGTGAGTCGCCACACCTGGTGAAACTTTTATTTTTGATAGACTGAGAAGCTCTCAGTGAGCATAGCCTCCATGTATTGGAAATCTGTTCCTGGCATTTATCTTTGGTATCCTTCATTCTCTTGGCCAAAAGTTTAGCATATTATTTGACCTCTTCCTTATTATTATTATTATTTTTGAGACAGAGTCTCGCTCTGTCACTAGGCTGGAGTGCAGTGGCAGGATCTTAGCTCACTGCAACCTCCACCTCCTGGGTTCAAGCGATTCTCCTGCCTCAGCCTCCTTAGTAGCTGGGATTACAGGCATGTGCCAGACTAATTTTTGTGTTTTTAGTAGAGACGGTGTTTCACCATGTTGGCCAGGTTGGTCTTGAACTCCTGACCTCAGGATCCACCTGCGTCGGCCTCCCAAAGTGTTGGGATTATAGGCATGAGCCACCATGCCTGGTCTTCCTTATATGTTTTTTTAGTGTTCTGTTTCTTCAGAGCAATACGTCAGCATTTGTGTTGCAGGACATGTGGAGTGAGAAGATGCTGAGTCTCAGGTGCTCTGGTCCTAGATTGCTGACATCCTTCATTTAGGGGCTTACTGACAATGTACTGCTGGACATCATCTTTATAGAGAAGGAAAAGTTATTGAACTGTGGCATCTCGTTGGACCCCAGGTGAAAAGGCACAGTAGTATCAGTCAGTCTAGAAATATCCTTCTCTCCCCCCCTATCTTTTTTTACAATAATTAAATTAAGAACGGTCAGATTGGCACCAACAACGGAACCCTGAACAATCAGCTTTCCTTCTCCAGTTCTCCTTGGTCTATATCAGAATGCCTGTGCGCAGTAGCAGGTGGATACAACAACAGGTCAGGACGTGCTGCTTCATAGGGAAGCCATGCTTGTCATTGTACCATTGATTCAGCCCACAGAACCCTTCCATTCTTCACCCAGAGTGGCAAGGGCAACCTCTGAGGCCATATGCTTCTCATAAAAGGTATGGTTTGCATTCACTGTCCGCTTCAATGAGTTTCTGGGAACCACTGGCTGGGAAGGAGGCCTCTGGCTTCATCTTGAAGTAGCTAATCACCTCTGAGGTGCCACAAAACAGAGGCATGAAATTCTCTTATCATTCTAAAAATCACATCCCCATCTGTAATTATGTTGCTTTTTGCATGCCTGATGTCGTTGTGTTTTTTCAAAAAAATTGGATTTGATGAAGGTTTGTCTGTTTATTGGTCTTTTCAAAGGATCAGCTTTAGAGTTATTGATAATCCATTTTTATTTTATATTTTATTAATTTATGCTTTTATTTTATTTTATTTTATTTATTTTTTTAAAACGGAGTCTCACCCAGTCACCCAGACTGGAGTGTAATGGCATGATCTTGGCTCAATGCAACCTCCACCCCTGGGTTCAAATGACTTTCCTACCTCAGCCTCCCAAGTAGCTGAGATTACAGGTGCCTGCCACCATGCCCAGCTATTTTTTGTATTTTTAGTAGAGACAGCGTTTCATCATGATGGCTAGGCTGGTCTCGAACTCCTGACCTCATAATCCGCCTGCCTTGGCCTCCCAAAGTGCTGGGATTACAGACGTGAGCCACCATTCCCAACCTGCTTTTATTTTTAAAAATGCACTCCTTCGTATTCTGGGGTTATTTTACTATTCATTTCCCCATTTAGTAACTTATTTAATATAAATCTTTAAAAATAAATAAATAAATTTTCGGCTGTGAATTTTTCTTTGACGTTGACTGATGCATCTCAAACACTTAAGATATGGTGCTCTGGGTCTCATTTCTCAGTATAGTCCCGTGTCACCTACAATGTGGAGATGCATGGTTAGGCAATTCTGTTGTTGTGCAAACAGCATACAGTGGGACTCACACAAACCTAGATGGTATAGCTACTACACACCTCGGCTCTATGGCACAGCCTGCTGCTCTTGCGCTACAAACCTGTACAGCACGTGACTGTACTGAATATTGCAGGCAACTGGAACACAATGGTTAGTATTTATGTATCTAAACATAGCTAAACACAGAAAAGGAACAGTAAAGAAGATGTAAAGCTAGCACACCTGTAGAGGGTGCATACCATGAATGGAGCTTACAGGATGGAAGGCTGTTCTGGATCGGGCAGTGAGTGACTGGGGAGTGAATGTGAAGGCCTAGGCCATGACTGCACACTACAGTACACCACTGGAGATGAGAAATGCTATATACTTAGGCTACCCACATTTATAAAAAGTATTTTTCTTTCTTCAGTAATCAACTTAAGCTTCATGTAACATTTTTACTTTATAAACTTTTAAATTCTTTTAAACTTTTGACTCTTTTGTAATAATGCAACTTAAAACACACACTGTACAGCTGTACAAAAATATATTTCTTGATATCCTTACTTTATGTTTTTTTCTATTAAACACTTTATGTTTTTATGGAAAGCTAACACACAAACCCACACGTCATCCTAGGCCTACACAGGGTCAGGAGTACCAATACTACTGTCTTCCACCTCCACATCTTGCCCACTGGAAGGTCTTCAGGGGCAGTAACACGCATGGAGCTGTCATCTCCTATAATAACAATGCCTTCTTCTGGATACCTCCTGCAGGACCTGCCTAAGGCTGTTTTACAGTTAACTTAAAAAAAGAAGTAGAAGCAGTACATCGCAAAATAATGATAAAAGTATAGTGCAGTAAACACATAAACTGGTGACACAACCATTTATTCTCATTATCAAATATCATGTACCGTACATAACTGTATGTCCTACATGACTGGCAGCACCACGAACACACGAGTGAGGCATTGCACTACAGTACGATGCTACAGTGTCACTGGGTGATAGGAATTTTCCAGCTCCATTGTAATTTTAGGCAGTCTGTCATTGGCCAAAATGTCATTATGTGGTGCATGACTGTAGACTGTAGTTTCAGCTTTGAGTTACTAAGAAGAGTGACAAACACTTCAAGTAGATTTTGAAGGGGCTATTGTTTTTATGGTTAATTTCTAATTTGGTTACATCAAGATAAGAGCAGCTTTAGAATTTGTTTAATTCTTTATGACTTAAATCTTGGCTAATTTTTGTGAATGTTTCTGGGTATTTAAAAAGGATGTGTGTGGTTTTTTTTTTTTTTTTGCCATTTATTGAGTATAAATCTGTAAGATCAAGTCTGTTAATTGTATTATTTAGATGTTCTTTACCCTTTTTTGTACTTTGGTCTGTTTGAACTGCCATGCTCTACTACCTGTATTAAATTTGACACTGTGTGTGTGTGTGTGTGTGTGTGTGTTCTCCTTATAGTTCTATCAGTGTGTGATTGATACATTTCCAAACTATATTGGTAGACTCATGTAGTTTTATGACTGTTACATATTTTTGATGGACTATACCTTTTATCAGTATAAAATCCCTCTTTGTCTTGTTTAATGCCTTTCACCTGGAATTCTATTTCTGCTACTGCTATTATTACATCTACAGTGTGAGCCTTATATGGTATTTGTTTTTCCATACTTTTATTTTCATTTTCTTTAGGTCATTTTGTTTTACTATATCTGTTACAAACAGGCTAGAGCAAGATATCTTAAAGTCAGCGTCAGAGTATCTATCTTTTAATAGTGAACTTCAGCTCAATAATTTTTAGTAATTATTATCTTCGTTCTTTTTTTTAGACAGAGTCTCGCTCTGTCACCCAGGCTGGAGTGCAGTGGCACAATCTTGGCTCACTGCAACCTCGTCTCCTGGTTTCAAGCGATTCTCCTGCCTCAGCCTGCTGAGTAGCTGGGACTACAGGTGGGCACCACCACGCCCAGATAATTTTTTTTTTGTATTTTTAGTACCGACGGGCTTTTACTGTGTTAGCCAAGATGGTCTCGATCTCCTGACTTCGTGATCCATCCACCTCGGCCTCCCAAAGTGCTCGGATTACAGGTGTGAGCTACTGTGCCCAACCTTTGTTCTTATTCCTGCCATCTCCTTTTATTATTCTAATTCCCATGTTTTATTTATTTATTTTTCTCTTTGCTCTACCTTCCTTTTGATGTTTGTCCATTTTTTCCTCTAGTGGTTTAGAATGTATACATTCCATTTCTATTTTTTTAGTGATTGACTTTTAAATATTTAACATATACATTTATACACACTTTCCCTTAGTTTTGTACAGAATTAAACAGTATCTGTTTCTTACCCCCAAACAAGGAAGAATCTTAGCATGGTTTCATGTTTCTCATTCTTCTACCACCTCACCTCCTACCTTGTTGAGATAACATAAAATATTACTTCCAAATCGTCATTAAGGTTTTGTACATTTTCTCCTTAACAATTATCTAGACTTTATAATGTTCTTGTTCATAATTCATAACTATAAACTTCATTATTTTTTACTTGTATCATTACTCTGCTCATTCTATTTTTTTGATTCATTTTTCATTCTGTAGAAGTACAGCCTGAGTAATTGCTTCAAGGAAGACTTAGGGGAGTAAACTTTATGGGTTCTTACACTTTTGGAGATCTCTCTATTTTACTTGGCTACTTGAATGCTATTTAGACTGCATATAGAGGGCCAGGTTCAAAAATACATTTTCCTTGTAATTTTGCACATATTATTCCATTGTCTTCTATTATGTATATACTTTTGTCAATGAGAAGTCTAATGCTAATGATGATTTTGAAAGTAATTCCCTTTTTCCTCTTGGCAACACTATTAAAGAGACTTCATTCTCCATTGTGTATTCTTGGCACCTTTGTTGAAAATCAGTTGGCTATAAATGAGTGGGTTTCTTTCTCAGGTTTCTATCCTGAGCCATCGCTCTATGTGTCTGTTTTTATGCCAGTACCATGCTGTTTTGGTTATCATAGCTTTGTAACAGATTTTGATATCAGGCAATGTAGTGCCTCCAGCTTTGTTCTTGCTCAAGATTGCTTTGTCTATTCAGGTTTTTTGTGGCTCCACATGAATTTTAGTATTGTTTTTTCCATTTCCATAAAAAAAATGACATTGGCATTTTGATAGGAATTGCATTTGTAGATTGCTTTGGGTAGTATGGTCATTTTAACAATATTAATTCTTCCAGTCCATGAACACAAGATATCTTTTCATTTATTTATGTCACCAACTATTTCTTTTATCATGTTGTTTAAGTTCTCAGTTTATAGATCATTAAATTTACTCCTAAGTATTTTATTTTAGTTTTTTGATGCTGTGGTAAAAGGGGCTGATTTCTTAATTTCTCTTTCAGATAGTTCATTGTGAGTGTAAATAAATGCTACTCATTTTGTGCGGTTGATTTTGTATCCTGCAACTTTACCGAATTAGTTTATCAGCTGTAATAGTTTTTCAGTGGTCTTTAGGATTTTCTATGTATAAGATCATGTCATCAGCAAACAGAGAAAGTTTCACTTCTTCCTTTCCTATTTGGATGCCTTTTTTTAAAAAAAATTGCCTAATTGCTCTGGCTAGGACTTCCAGTATTATTATGCTGAATAAAACTGGCAAGAGGGGGCATCTTTGTCTTGTTCCTCATCTTGAAGGAAAAGCTTTCAACTTTTCACCATTAAGTATGATGTTAGCTGTGGTCTTGTCATATGTGTCCTTTATTGTGTGGCAGTACATTCCTTCTATGCCTAATTTGTTAGAGAGGTTTTTATCTTGAAAGGATGTTGAATTTTGTCAAATGCTTTCTCTGCACCTATTGAAATGATCATATGGGTCTCCTTTCCTTCATTCTGTTAATATGACGTATTACATTTATTGATGTGCGTATATTGAACCATCCTTGCATTCCTGGAATGAAACCCACTTGATCATGATGCATCATCTTTGCCAGGTACTGTTGGATTCAGTTTGCTAGTATTGTGTTGAGGATTAAATGAGGATGAAGCCCAGTGCATGTGGACATAAGCGCCCAGCATGGCAAATGGCACAGATGCTGGGAGTGTTAGATATCTGTACTTATTGGACAAGAAAACCGAGGTTCAGAGAAGTTAGATGTCTCTCTCAAGGTCACAAAGCGTGTCACCAGCTTGGCTTTGGGTCTGTTCAGATTCCAAGCCAGGCTACTTTCAGCATGTGACTTTTGCTCCCCTAATGGCTTTGGCTGGTTTCCAGCAGGTGTGCCAGTGCCCAGTGGGTTGCTCCGTGGAAAGTTATCATAAATGACAATGGAACGACTGGCCTCCTTGTCAAGTGGATGGCAAGCACACATCCTCTCCCTTCCTACTCACCAGGAGACAGTTCCCTCTCGTTCTACAACCAGGCCACAGCATGGTGCCATGCAGGGGTGTGTATGTGTGTGCACATGCATGCGTGTGCACGCACACCTGTGTCCTCAGGGACCCACCTGAAGAGGAGCAGCACAGCTTGGGGGAAGGTCTGAAAGTTGTTGTTCCGGTTGATCTCTGTGGTATCATTCAGGGCAATTTTCCCAAACACCTGGGAGAGGGAAGGAAGAGGTGTTCAGTAACTTGTGGACAGAGAGGGTCCTAATTTCCCACCATTGTTCAACGGTCTCTTCAGGGGTCCCAGGGGTCCCTGGAACTGGCTGGTCCACAAGCTGAACCGTTTTCCCATACAACATGGCAGGCACCTACTGTCCCACTCAGCCCCTAAGCCCAATCCCCACACTGGACAAGCATGAGAACCAAAGTGCCCACAGCCTCAGGAAGATCCTTGCAGCCCAGTGGGAGCTGGGGCTGAGAGCAGTGAATGCTGGGACCGGGATCCGGCTTCTGACAGGACATAGGATGCACTGGCCTTCTTCACTTTGCCATTTCAAATCTGCATGCCCAAGCGCTGTTTCAAATTTAGTTCTTGCATTTTGGAGTGATGAGGAGTGAGTGATCTGGGGCCAGGGCAAGCTTAATTCCTTCCTGAAAACCCTTTTTTCCCTGTTTTTTTTAAAGCTGTGCTTATCTTAGAAACTGTCACCTTTATCAGGTATCAAGGTAGCTCTTTTAGTCTCAGAAGGTTTTGGCAACTGAATCTTGGGTCTTTCTGTGATGAGCAAGTAGGGGACTTCCTGAAGGAGTGGCCGAGGGAACGCTCTGGGCTACTGTGGGTGCCCTGCAGAGTTTGACCTTGGAACCTCAAGCTGGATCCCTGAGTTGGGAATGGAGAGCTCCCGGTTTGCAGTGACAGGTGCAGCGGGCGCCTGGGAAGGGAGACCCCAGAAAACTGCTGCACGTTTGATGCAGCGAACCTTGCCTTGATTCGGCCCTTCCTTGCTTCCTCCTCCTTTCCTCCCTCCCTCTCAGTCATTAGCTTCAAATGAGTCTGGTTGGGGTAATTCTCAGGCCCATCAGACCTGGACAAAAACAGTGGTGCAGGGCAGACACACCTTGCTGCTGTTTCTCGAGAAGGGGCTGTGTCTCTCCCGAGGCCCCTTGCATAACTCGGGAATGTCTTTCCTCTACCAAGAGCAGAACCCAGGCTTCAGGGAGGGAAGCTCTCTGGGCTCTGTGTTCTGTACCTGGACATTCTCCTGTTACCTACAGGAGATCCATTTGGGACAAGTTCCAATTCCTGTGGCCTTTTGGGCCTCAGAGAATGGAAGAGGAGGGAGAGGGATAGTCAGGACTGAGAGGGAGAAGGGAGGGAGGGAGGCATTAGGGAATGTGGTTCTGGGAACTGGGAGGAGACAGAGCGAGAGGCCAGGAGGTGGGAGCCTCCCTACCTGCATCCCGATCACCGCGTAGATGAAGAACAGCATCACGATCAGGAGGGCCACATAGGGCAGGGCCTGGAAGGAAGCACAGGAGACTCCCATGAGGCCCGAGTGCAGAGGCCAGCTGGCCCCTTCCCAGGGAGCGCTACACCCCTGTCTCTGCAGCCATCAGCTATTGCCTGGTTTGGGCTGGGGGACATTTCCAAGAGTCCCCACAGGACTACAGGGAACCTGGGAGAAGGCCTGAGAAACCAGAACTGACTTCTCCTTTTAGCTTGCTTTTCAAAGCAGGCTGTGGAGTAGTGATATACTGTGACACTACCTGGGCAAAACAGTCAAGAATCAGCCTCCGACTACACACTCGCAGTAGATTTGTACGGGGCAGGAGACACGGTGGAGGACAGCACTCAGCTGACTGTGGTTACCTGTGAGTGGGGTGGTGGCAAGTTATACCCTCTCTTTACACAGCTTGACTCTGTCCCACTAGTTGTAGCGAGTGGGTATTACTGTTGCAATGAAAACATTTAACAAGGAAAAATCCAGCAGAAAGATCATGGGCTCAAATCCTGTTTCTGCCACTTTCCATCTATGAGATCTGGGGGTGCTTCACTTCTCTTAGCTTCAATCTCCTCATGGGAAATGTGGAAATGATCACAATAATGACCTCTCAGAGGTCTCGTGGTTTAGATGACGGAAGGCCTATAAAGTGCTTAGTGCAATGCCTTGCACAGAGTTGGGTTCCATACGTTCTATTCGCTCAATGTATTATCTGTCTGGCAGCTCGGACAACTAATTTTCCAGAGCCCCCACCACTTCTGGGGAGAGGCCATGGTCCCTGGGATGGGAAGCAGGGCCCGCACTCCCGGGCGCCACTTCAGCCGCGGCTGCCGGTCACTAGAGGGTGCCGTGAGAGAACGCGCCACCGTCAGGCCTCGCAGTCACCCAGTAGGTGTCTCTTCCCAGCCCCAGGAGATGTTGTGGGGCAGGGCGAGTATGTTGGGTTCCTGTATGGCCACTCACAGCCGTGGGTCCTGCTTGCACTCAAGGACGGGGTGGCGGCAGTCCTGCTTCTGCTGATGTCTACCATTCTGAATCCCCGGAGCCTTGGCTGAGTGTGACACTGGGTGCAGGAGCCTCAGCTCATCACCAGGTGGGGGTCAGCCCTGCCAGCTAGGAGGAGGCCTGGCCATCGGGAGCTCCCTGGAGAGCCTTCGACGGTCAGTCCCTGGTAGGAGGCTCTGGGAGCTGAGCCAGGACGGGGACTCCCCCGCTGAGGATGGGCACCTCTCCTCTGGCTACAGCTACAGCCATGGGCACACCTGGACCAGGCCCGGGCACACCCTGTCCCCAGGCAGGGACTGGCCGGGGCAGGGGACACAAAAGCCATCTTCCCCGACGGCCTCTGGTCTTGAGAAGGTTGAGAGTGGCCCCTCCATTGTGGGGGAGAGGAGCCTGCCTTCCACCAGCCAAGGGAAGCAGGAAACTGCCTTCACGGTTCTGCACTCATCTGGGGGAATTCAAGTAACCCAGCAGCTTTGCTTCTCCTTAACGTCAAACCTGCGAAGGCTCCTCTGAGCTGGCTGGGGCTGACCGTCATTCTGTTTTCACCAGGAAATAATGGCTGAGCAAAGGAACTAATCATGTGGCCAGGCAGTCCTGGGCTCATTCGAGGGGCCTCTCTTGCCAAGTAGAGGACACCAGGGTCCTGAAAGTCTGACCAAGGATATAACAGGTGCTGGAGCAGATGCTGCTGAAATGCCCACGGGGAGGAGGGTGACGGCCAGATTCTGAAAATGCTGAATTCAAAGAGCCACAGCAGTCACCAGGTTGCCCAGGCCCTCCTTATCGCAAAACCCCTTTGTCCAGTAAATTCTTGCGGAGAAAAACATACATGATGGGTAAAAGTAAGGCAGACCCTTTCTGCTTCCCCTTAGCTCCCATCCCTCCTTTACCACCTGGCCTTCTGGGGCTGCGAGCCTGCCTTGGAAACCACGTGCTTTGTCTAAGCCTCTCAGTGGGAAATGGGGAGCCAGGGAGAGGTGCGGAGTTCCGTCACTCAGAGGGAGCAGCAGAGCCCCAGAGTGCAGGGTTCTTCCGTGCCAGCTCTGCCCCGGGCCAGGTGGCAGACCTGAGATCCCCAGGCCGCAGGACACGAGGGGGTGGCTACCTGGAAGGATTTGATGAAGGTCCACAGCAGCGTCCTGATGCCCTCCCCGCGGCTCAGCAGCTTCACCAGGCGCATGACCCGGAACAGGCGGAAGAAGGTGATGGAGATGCGGGAGTTCTCCTCTGCGTTCTGGGACCCGTCGGCGACAGGAGGTGCAGTTAGCACAGAAAGAGGGGGTAAGAAGAGGAGGGCCCCTCCGAGAAATACAGCCCTCAGTGGCAGTGGCGGAAGGCAGACCAGGGTTCGCTGCACTAGACATCCCCCTCGGATGGGAGGGCAGCTGCCCACCTTTAACGGGTGGACAGCCCAGCCCCATGGTCTCTGCAGAGACAGACTGTGCCCAGGCCCCTGGGCTGTGGTCCTGTTTTTTTTAATTCTCCCCACTTCCCCTTCATTCCTAGTTCTTAATGCCCTGGATGGAGGAACAGACGACTCCATCAGGAACTACCATATGCTTTGGAATCTTCTAGGCCCAGAGACAGGTGCTCTGGGAGCCCCCTGCCCCTGCACTGCTAAGGAAGCAGCCTCTGTTTGTCTGGGCGGAGAGTCCTGTGTCCTGAGTGGGGCTCAGTGCTCTGCAAGGAGGTGGGTTGGTGACAGCCTCTTTCCTGGATGTAGGTATGTGTGCATTTAGGGGTCCTGTGGAGTGCCTCCCGAAGAGACCTCACATCCCAGCTGCTTGGGACTCCAGCACTTCCCTTATATCACCTCCTTCTACTTTCCACAGCCCCTGTCCTGAAGGGAGGGACTGGGGCTGCTACTCTGTGCTGGGAGAGGGGCTGGTTTGCAGCCCTCGCTCTGAAGCTATTGCTCCTACTCCCCCTCTGCCCTGGGGCCTCTAGGAGGCTCCAGCCTTCCAGGCTGTACAAGACCTTGGAAAGGAGAGGGTCATGGGTCAGGGTAAGGGAGGGGAGGCTTCGCTTGCAACTGATGCTCCTGCAAATGGTCTCCCTCAGGGGCCCTGGGGGAAGGGGGGAGAGGGAAGGTGAAGGGGAGGGAGGGTGGAATGCAGGCCAAGGTGAGTGGAGGTGTTTGGGCAGCTGCTGTTGGACCTTGGGGAGCCTGGGGGTTGGGCACATGCCTGGCCTGGGCTCAGGGGGCAGGATGGGCTGCCCTGTCATCCTCTGCCTCCAAACCTGAGAACTGAGCTGACTCCCCACTTGGCCCTCCTTCTGCCCACACCAGCCTGGTGAGCAGGAACCGAGGAGGGAGTCACTGCCGCATCCGGACCTAGTGCAGCTCACCCAGCCCAGCAGGCACCTGGAGAGAATGGACCCTCGGGGCTTCCTGTTACTGTTCCCATCCACACCACCCTCGAGGCGGCAGGTCTCGGGTTGTTACTGGGGCCACCTGGATCCTCCCCACTCCTTGCTTTACCTTGCCACTTGTTTAGTTTTAATTATTTCTAGGTCAGACTCTCCCTGGCAATATCCAGCATGAAAGGCCTTCTAACTGCACTGCCTGCCCTGGCTGACCCTAATGTGGCATCAGACACCGCTCCCCTCATTATGCAGGACAGGAGATTATGAGGAAGGCGGGGAGACCCAGAGGCAGCCACCACCCTGCACAGAAGCAAGCCAGAGACCTCTCCTGCTTTCCAGACCTTCCAGACAGAATAACAAAAATATTTCTTATGTTTCAGAATCAGAGCTGCCTCAGTGCCTCCTAAGGCTCCTGTTCCCCTCAAGGCAGGGGACAGACTGGTGGGTCTCGGGACCTGACGCATGGGTGCCTGAGGGGCTGGGTGGAGAGCTGCAGGCAGTAGCCCTGTCCTGCCCTGGACTCTGCCCTGCCTGAGTGTTCTGAAGCCTTTGATGCCCTTAATCTCTGTATTTCTATCACCTGTGTATCTATTTGAAATTCTATTTTCACTCCATAAAAGGAGGTTGTGTTCCCCCCAGAGGAGTATGCAGAGGAGGCTTAGGGTTTTATAACTCAGCTGTCAGTTCCACTGTGTTCAGGAAAGGAGAAAAAAAGAAAGAACAAGCTTCAGTGGAGAAATTCAGCTGCAAGTGTCAAGAGTTTGAGAAGTTGGTACCATAGGGGCATCTGGGTGTGCTGAGTTAAAAAAACAAAACAAAAAACCAAAAAACACCCAACACCCAGCTTGCAGTGTGAATTCCATTCCACTGTTCAGACCCCTGCCTTGCGGCTCCTGCTTCCTGATGCTGCTGGACAAGGGGAACATACACACGGCCATTTGGACGCACCGATTTCCCCTAATAAACCAAATGACGGTGCAAACAGTGCAAAGAGGAGGCAGATCCAGACGGCTGATCCAGGAAGCAGGGTCCCCAGGAAGTGGGGTAGAGCACCCTGGGCGCAGCCTTGGTTGTGGCGGCCTTGTGGCCAGGTGGGGCCAGGCTGCACTGGGGGAAGAAATCAACCCACTCAAGCTTGCCTCGACCTGTGGACTTTGCGGCTCAGTCAGTCAACCCACCCGTCCTTCTAAAAACTCATACTTGGCCCAGTTTGAAACGCGTAACAGCAGCCTTTTGGAGAAGGCTGGGCCAAGGAGGCTTCAAGGTCACATTGAATGGCCTCTCTTTTATCACTTTAGCCAAAGCGAATCACAGACGCTTACACCAGGAGTGGTCTGATCAACAGGGCTCGTTTTTCCGCTTCCAGCCTGCTGCAGAATAGTGGCTGTCGCCTAATTTTAACACACTTCAGGAATTTAGAAAAATGCAAGGGGTAGCAAGGCTGGAGTGGCTGGAAATTCAACCACACTCTCAGTAACAAATATCTCCGCTTAAACCTCTTACGGTGGCCTTTCACTTGAAGCACAGGGAGGCTAGGAGCCACAGACACTGATTAATAGGAATTATCATCCGCCCTTCCATCTCTTGGCTACAGCACCTCTTTCTTCCCTCCTTACCCTAAAGCCCCTACCATGGCTCTCATAGGCACCCTCTGCAAATTTCTCACATCAGATTAAGGTCAGAGGCTTTGACCAGTGGAGTCCTCAGGGTGTTTAACAGGAAATGACCCTTGGGTCCCATTCTCTCCCAGTGGCTTGTTAGTTAGTCAAGATCACAGTGAATTACCACCCCAAGGAAAGCTCACGGGTAACACAACACCACGCACAAACGGCACCTCCACGCTCACACGAGAAGGGAACAGGCAGGCAAGGCACACGGCAGACATGGTGGCCACATGCAGTGAGAGCCAGGCAGGGCTCCCAGGGACTCTGGAGGTTGGGGGTGGGGAGAGTGGGGGTGTTAGAGGGGGACACAGAAGCCGGGGAGCATGGTCGGGAGGGTTGGTCTTACCATAGAGGGAGAGCATTGGGTATGTTCAGCTGGCTTTAAAGAAAGGCAGATAGAGATAAGCTGTAATGAGTCTCCCATGAAGATGCCCGGTATTCTAGGACTTGGCTAACACAGGAGCAACACAGTGGCAGGAGAGGGCAAAAGGAAACAAGTGAAAGAAACATGAAAGTGTAGGCCTGGCAGGTCCTGGGCATCCCCCGTGAGTGTGGGGTCTGTGTTGCTGGGTCTCATGTCAAACCAGGACCCACAGACATTCTCCTACCTATGACCTTTAAGTAACTCACATCCAGATGAGGTCTTCGGGACTTTGTGGATGGAGGTTTGTAATGTTCTGTTTTGTTTTGTTTTAGAGACAGGGTCTCGGCTCTGTTGCCCAGGCTGGAGTGCCCTGGTATAATCACAGCTCACTGCAGCCTTGAACTCCTGGGCTCAAATGATCCTCCCACATCAGCCTACCTAGTAGTTAGGACTCCAGGCACGTGCCACCATGCCCAGTTAATTAAAAACATTTTTTGTAGAGATAGGGTCTCACTATACTGCCCAGGCTGGTCTCAAACTCCTGGCCTGCCCCAAGCAATCCTCCTGCCTTGGCCTCCCAAATTGCTGAGATTACTGGTGTAAGCCACTATGCCAAGCCTGTTTTCATGTTTTTATTAGCCATTGTTAACCCTTGAGGACTTGGGCTTATGCACCTTAGCTTACCCCAGGCAGGGCCACTGAAGGACAGAGGCCTTGCTGACCACAGGGCCCATCCTTGCCCATATATATTTAAGCATTTAAGCAAAGCAGCCCAAGGGCAATGACCTCTCAGGGTTAGGGGAGACTGACTTCAAGCTAACACTGAGGAGGGCCTCCAGAGGCGGCCTCCACCGACTCCGTAGTCGGGCTCATTCTCAAAGCTCAAGCTCAGGCAGGAGATGGCTTTGCTTAGCTGTTGGCCTATAGATGTGGCGAACCTGGCCACTGGCATGAAATAATGACTATTTAATTGTTTTCTAAACTTGAAAGCCCTGTACACAATTGAGGATACTAACACCCAAGAAGCTGTTCTCATGGGTGTGACTGTGAACTCATTTGGGGTTAGAAGCTGAGGGAGCTGGCCTCTGGTGAGTATCCCAGGGCCAGCCCTCTCCCCCAGTTCCTGGAGCGTGGATCTGGGAAGGTGCCCTTCTCTTTGGCTCCAGCACAGAGGGCTCAAGCCCCGACTGATCTTGACCATCTGAGCTGCTAACTCTTTCTAGAAAATCAGGACTTGGCTTTTACCCTCCACTTTCAGATGGTTGCTCTTGTATTTCTGTTTTTAAGGTACAAACAAGGAAGATGTGTAATGGAATTTTGAAGATGGAAATGTACACAACTAGACATTTGCTTGCAGCCTGAAAATATTTCTTTGGTAACAGATTTCTCGGCAAATTCTTTCTTTTTCATAGCTAGTTGGTAGGATGTCCTTTTGGGGATGGTAGAGATATAGGGTGAGGTGAGGGAAGAGAAGGAAAGGGATGCTTCTCTAGGCATTTACAGAACACTCTAGATCTGATCTCTAGATCTCAGCTTCTGCTTCATGAAGATTCTACCTGCCAGGGTGCCTGCAGGGTGTGGGTCCCTAGAATTTGGCTAGCAGGCTGAGACTGAACATAGAGACAAACATAGGCTGACACACACACACACACATCTCTCTCACACACATGCACACACACACACACTCTCACATACATGCACTCACACAAACATGCACACACTCTCACATGCACACACACACATTCTCGCACACACACAAACACATGCACACACTCACACGTGCAGACACACACTCACACACACACACATGCACACACTGTCACACACACACATGCGCATACACACACACACACAGAGGCATGTACAGAAGAAATTTCTTGGCAAAGCGCCTAAACCCCTTTTCCTCTGGTGTGTGATAGTTGCCCAGGATGGTCAGGTCTAGCTATCCACTGGCATCTTGGCCCAGTGCTTGGGCTCCCTTGCTCATGGACAAGGAGTTCTGTGTTTCTCAGGCTTCAGTGGGGCAGGGAGGGAGGCCCAGAGGGGAGATAACCTACACCATGTTAATTCCAGAGTGTTGGGCAGAGTTCCCAGGAGGCTTGAGCCATTGCTGACCTCTTAGATCCATCCTGCAAACCATCACGGCTGTCCATCACTTCTCAGAACTCTGGGCAAACGCTTGAAGGTCTTCTGGGTCAATCCCAGCCTGAACAGGACCAAACTGGAAATAATTCTGACAACACACCTGGGTACTTGTCTTACCTGGCCTAACTAAACCAACCTCTAGGCATCAAAAAACAAAACAAAAAAAACAAACCCTGTTTCATTTTACTTCTTAAACATTCAGAGCCAAGGAACATGGCTCATGACTGTAATCCCAGAACTTTGGGAGGCTGAGGGGGGGGCAGATCACAAGGTCAGGGGTTCGAGACCAGCCTGATCACCATGGAGAAACCCCTTCTCTACTTAAAAATACAAAAATTAGCCAGCCGTGGTGGCACGCACCTGAAATCCCAGCTACTTGGGAGGCTGAGGCAGGAGAATTGCTTGCACCCAGGAGGCGAAGGTTGCGTAAGCCGAGACATACCCTTGCACTCCAGCCTGTGCAACAGAGCCAGACTCCGTCTCAAATATATATATATATGAATAAAAAAATTCAGAATCCTTCATTTGGGACTTTTAAACATTTGTCTTAACTGTCTTTTCTCTTCTTGTATTTTATAGTTCCCATTTAAGACCTTGTCTATTTAAGTCGTATTTTACTTTAAGACTTGACTTTAGGTCTGTTCTAATAGTCTTGAGAGTATTTTGTATTTTAACAACATGCGTTGATTTAACAATTCCTATGGCATGTCTCTATAATAGCAGACAAGAAAACGTCAGGGCGCAGCTATGAGGACATAGAAGAGGAAGAATGCGGACTCTCAGGGATCTCTGTGTGGCATTCTCCTGCCCGTGATGACAACTCTCCAAAGAGACCAACTTTGGAAGAAGCTAGAGGCTCAAAGATTAACTTTTTATTGAGCCTTAAGACTTACTGTTCACAGGGCATCTTGACTAGCTAGGCAGTGTTACCCCTACCACCACACAAACCTGTTTTCACATGAGGAGCTATGTTTACGAGGTCTGTGGTCTCAAAAATGAATAACCATTGATGAAATCAGAGCGCAGTCCCTGAGTGATTTTTACACGGTAACAAAAGGAAGCCGCCTAAGACACAGCCCCTGCCCTCAGGGCACCCACGGTCTCCTGATGCCCTGGATGTTTCCTGCATGACCCCACGTAATTGTTGAAGTCTTTGGTACCCTTTCCCCTTGGCAAGTGAATCCCCTGCTGGGACAGAAGGAGAGATTGGACTTGCTGGAGTTGGACATCTGTGGTACCCCAGGATCAGCACTTTTAGCTCAGAGACACGTTTCTGTCTTTAAATACCTAGTATGGCAACTTGAGAAACTACAAAACCTAGTTCTACCTTTGGATGTAAATTCAGAATGTGCTGGTAGCCGTGAATACTTGGGCCATTTAATCTCTGACCCCTTCTCAGATTTGCTCCCGGTGCCCTTGAGTTATTTTGTAGTTTCTCCATCTGTGGTCTTTCCAGAAGAAAGGGCCACAGGATTCCCTGAAGATGCGCCCCCCCCCACCCCCCCACACCCAGCCTGGAGACTGCATTCCCCTTTTAGCAGAGCCAAGCAGAGATGCTTACGTAACCTGAACATTCTGGCTGATTTTTAACATGGCACTGTCTCCACTAATGGTAGGTACGGAGAAATTTCTGAGCAGTCAATTCTTTCACCCTTATTTTCTAAGGATCTGGTAATTTTCAATGATTTCATGATAGTGGGGCAATTAACTTAATTTGTTCATGTAATGATAGAAATGAAGTTATTATTCCATATCTGAGGCAGAGCTCAGGCATTTTCAGAGAGAGTTCCAGATAACAGGCTCAGGGCAAATAGAAAGGAAAGCCAATTTCCTTCCTTCAATATGCTTATGCATGCCTATGCAGACTGCCTTGGTTTGGCAGAACTGGCAGTGAGGAGAGGAGTGCTGCAGGGCAGTGAATGAGAGGTCTCTGGAAAGCTGCCTTTTGAATTAAGTTCAGGGTCAAATGAGAAGTAACACCTCAGTGGATGAAGTCCTTATTTCTGGAAGGTACTCACTATGTACTTCTTTTCACGGGAGTGGTGGCTCTAGGCCGCATTTAGGATGCTGAAGGGTGAGAGTCAGGGAATGCCAGAGGCCAGCAGAGACAGGATCCTCCCAGGTGGAGGATTTCCCACCAGGATGGTGTAGGAGGCCATGGGTGTGTTTCCTGCTTGCTGTGTCCCATGGTCTCTCTGGAGACTTAAAAGGTAGTTGAAAAATAGCTCTTCAACATAAGAAAAAATGTTTTTAAAAATTATTTTTTTAAAAAAGCACAGCCAAGGGTAAGGATTATAGAAATTCAGGGGCTGAGCAGTAGATCTCTAGACTGGAATACCCAATCAAGTTCTCTTCCACAATACTCTCTTGCAGTCAGGAGGCCAGACAGCATTGTGAAGGGGGCATAAGCCATGGTTGTGTTCTCCTTGGCAGGCTGAATCTGAGAGGTGCAGGTTACCCTCTGATCTCCTCCAGGGAAGGCTGGCTCTTGGCCCTATGGAAAAGGACCACCCAGTTCGAATGGCTGCCATGGAGACAACGCTGTGACCTCAGCATCACTGAGATTCCATGCACCTCTGAAACAGACATCAAAATAATGTCATGGGAGTGTGTGTCTCTCTAAATCGTGGTCCTGCTACAGAACCCTTGCTGTATTTTTTTAAATGTCTTGTCCAGAACTCAGGGAGGCAGATCTGATGTAAATTTCATTCCAAGCCACCTGAAGGTCTCGATCCAGCTGGTACCCTCTCCCTGTGCTCCATTTCTCTGCTTTTACTACCTCCAATCTCAAGTTGATCTGCAAGACGCAACAGCTGGTTCTGTGGGGGAGTGTCATGGTGTGGAGGAGGACCAAGGGGTGGGGCTTTGAGGGAGGGACCTTGGAGGTAAATCTGGGTCGGGACGATGGTGGTCAGGCTGGTGAACAGAGAGAGCTGGGAATGGCAGGGGTCAGGGGCTGCTAGAGACATCTGACACCAACTTCATGGCCAGGAACCAGCAGATGCAGGTTAAGGGTGTATATGTGTGTGTGGGCCCTCATGATCCTTTTATCTTCTCTTCCCCACCAGGAGAAACACACATCTCAGGAGGAGTCGGGGAGGTGCTGAGTCTTGGAGCCACTGGGGATGGCAGCACAGCAAGGCATTTTAAAGAGGCCAAAGTAAAGCATGTTTTAAACTGCAAGCCTCCTAAAGTTGAAGGAACAGGCTACTTGCTAAGAGAGGCGAAGGATAAACACATGTCAGCTGGGATAGACAGGAGCTGAGGGCAGAGGCCAGTGGCTTTCAGACAAAAGAGCAAATGAATGAGGTATGCGTAGTTGGAAGCAATTTTAAGCACAATTCCCATTTTGGCTTGGTGTGAACGGAGAGACCAAAGTGATGGAGGAGGAACGCTGAGCAGAGGAAGACAAAGGACAGGGAACTCTCGAGGATAAAGCTAAAGATGAACGGGCAGCCTGGAAATAACTCTGTCCCGGCCCACATCCCCCAGGTTGGAAACCCACTGGCTTTCGTGTTTCTCCAAAGTGGAATTCCAGCTCGAAGGAGAGGGCCTGTCTTGTGTGTTTGGAGTTACAGACACTGAGTTGAAATGTCCCTTCGGAACTCCCCCTCAAGGGGACTTTGAACCCAAGGGGACTGGCAGCCAGGCTCCCAGCATGGGGCTGCGGTTCCTGGCCCTCTTTTGCTCTTCCTGTTTTGTGTGTGAAGCTGTAGATGGCTGAGAGCTATGCCCTGTGCTACTGGCTGCAGTGACCAGTTTGCTGGCTGGAAGTGGCTGAAGCCTCACTGTTACCATCTGCAACCTGATGGCTCCCTAGATGCTATTACCTGCCAGAAACACGCTAAACAAGACTGACTACAGAATTGCCTGGGGAGTTTCATCTTCCCCTGGGAAGGACAGCCCAGTATCTGGTCATTCAAACAGACAAAGAGACCTCCACCAACAAAAACGCCCATCAAGAATGAAATCAGCTTGCCAGCAGTGCTAACTACATCAAAGAATTCCTTACGCCAGAGGGAGAGGTCACAGAATAGAGAAGAAAGGCAGAGAAACAGAGTGGGTGAGGCAGGGAGGGCCAGAGACTCAAAAAGGAAACAAACAGGTGATTCCCAGGGTGAGAGCACCGAATCTGAGAGTAAATGGGCGTCAGCAGAAATGGCCGTGCTTCTCGAGGCACCCTGGGCATCTTCAAGCCTGCCTGTGTCTCCTCACTGCCAGCTCATGGCATCTTCTAGGTGCCTTTGCTTCACAAGCTTTCTGGCAAAAACTCCAACAGCAGCTTGCTGAGCCTGTAGGAACTAAAGTATCAGACACTAGCCAGGTATCATCAGCTGTCTGGCCACAGCAAGGGGTGTGCCAGGCGACTTCCTCCCACCCTTACATGGAGGGGGAACAGAGGGCTGTATGTGGGTTGATGAGAATAGGAAAGGGCATTCGAGGAAAACAAAACGTGACACGGTTTGGGGCAAAAGGCAGAGGGCAAGGGGGAGCCTGGATGGGTCAGAGCCGGGTCGGGACCTCGGCAATCTCACACAGCTGAATTAAGACCCAAATTGGATGCCTATAAAAAAACAGGTTCCCATGGACCTTTTGGGGCAAACCTGCAGAGTACTTCTCAACGCAAAAGCTTTTAAGAAGACTGCTCAGGCCTGTCTCTCTGTCCCCACCCCTTCAACCCCCCATCACACCAGTTACACAGCAAGCCTGACCCTCTCCCTTGAGATCCGGGGGGGGGGTCTTGGCCTTCTCCCAGGGGACTGCTGATGGTCAGATGCCACGTACCACTTCTAGGAATGAGGGTGGCTCTGCTAACTCTCTCAAGGGCCAGCAAAACAGCCTTTGTAGAACAACTAGAAAATGGGAAGATGGGAGCGAGACCTAACAAAAGTATCTTCCCCACTCAGGGGTCACGTTGCTACAGGCTCACCTGAGATACAGGCAACATTCCACCTGCAGGTTGAGCATGGCCTTCTCTTCAAGGTACAACGATTCACTAGAAGGGCAGCTCACTGAGTCCCTGTCACCCCAGCATGAAGCACTGTGCTGGAATCGCTTCGTTTGGAAACAAGGCACGTTGGTAGCATTGGGTTTGTTGGGGGTCGGGGGGTGTTGCTGGAAGCGGGAAGAAGTTGGAGGGACTCTGAGGCAACAGGAGGCTCCAGCAGTGAGAAGTGGTGCTGGAGGGAGACGACAAGGACAAGCTGTGCCCCACCCAGCTGTCCCGAGACCACCGAACTTGATTTAATCTATCTGTCCTGGAACCAGCTCAGGCCACACCCACCAATGCCACCTAGACAATGCCGGCAGCAGCACTCACTTGAGCCCCCTACTGATGGGGGAGTTCTGGTCAGCTTGCTGTGAAAACCCTGTTTCCTGCCTCTGGCCTTTGTATATCCCCAGGCAATATCACACAGCAGGTGCTCAAGGTACTTTTGAGGAATAAACAAACAGGGGTTTGGGTTAGGTGGTCTCCAAGTTGTACCCACCCTAATGTCCTTGGAGGAATCTACTTTCCGACCACATCTCTCTACCCTCCTCCCTCATCACAACTCTGGAGGGGCCCACTCAGCCTGGCATTGCTTGTGCCCCTTCTGGCCCCTTCTCTGCCATGGCAGGGGGCAGGAGGAGTGGTTTCAGCCACAAAGGCAGAGAGAAGGAGCCAAGCCTGCTGCCCCACACAAGCGCTGTGGGTTGCAGGCCGAGAGAGAGGGCTGGAGTCATGCAGCCTGAGCTCACTCACCCCCTGAGGGGGTGGACGTGCAGCAAGCAGCTCTCTCTATGACTCAGGACTCACTGCCTTTCCTCCGTCCCTCCAGGACCCGGAGCCGAGATAGAGGAGCCCGGCTTGCTTATGATGTTTATGGGGCGTAGTGAGGACAATGACTGGAAGTTGTGCCTGTCGGCCAATGGCGGAAAAATGCTAAGGTAGAATGGCTTTCAGGGCCTGGGTGCGGAAGACTTGGGGCCAGTGTCCGACAGGCTGATCCCTGGACACTCCCAGCCCTGCCTTGTCACTGCTTGCTCCCTCTGGTCCCCAGTCTCTTCTCCAGCTGCAGATGCAGACGCAATTGGGCAAAGGGGAGCGGTGCTGCTCTACTCCTCCTGGCCCTTGCGTTCTGGGCCCCGGAACCAGGGACATGGATCCTGGTGCGTAGCCTGCATTCTGTCTGAGCATCCGCAGGAGGATCCCGGGCTCTGTGGATTCAGCATCCGAAGCATCAACCGACACAGAGAAGTCAAGTCAAGCAGCTCCGCCCCCAAGTCCTGTTGCCAGGAGGCACTGAGTGAGGAGTGCAGGAGCCACTGGGCCGTGCCCTTCAGCGATGCCATGCCCAGGCTAGCCTGGCCCAGAGATTTAGCCAGCGGGCACTGTGGAAATGCGAGAGCCAATTCTTAAACAGAAATGGGCTGGAATCCAAGATTTGCCTCCCATTCACTGCGGGGCCTCGGGCAGAGGTTCTTCCTGCCTGAGCCTTGATTTCCTCATGTGGAGAGTAAGCACTCGGGTTTCATCTGATCATGTGTATGATGTCCTCAGCCTGATGCCTGATCCGTGCTCATTATTAGGTCGTCCTCAAGTCAGTCTTCTTCTTCTCATGTTCACAGCCAGTGCCATCTTCGCTTAGCTTTACTTCCCTGCTCTGGACACTTCTGTACATCATGCAAAGCCTTCAGCAATTCCTCCTGTGAGCTGTGCCCAGAAGCTCCGGGGCCAGGGTCTTTCCCCTCACAGGATCCCTGTGCCTGCTCTGCTCCCTGAAGGTCCTTCTCCTGCTCCTTTTTCTCTGGAAAATCTGCACATGAGTCCCACTAAAGCCAAGGGAGCCTCTCCTGCCTTGCTCTTCTTCAGCACTGTGGCTTCGGGGATTATATCCCTGCAGACGACTCCATCCCGGGAGGAGACATCCCCATGAAGCCATGGATGCTTGATGACAGGAAACGCCACTTGATGATGATAGCCCCCTTATCAGGCACTATTTTTTCCTAAACCCATAGAACCCAGCAAGGCAATGGGGATAATGAGCGTCCGCCTCCAGCTGTCAGAAAATGCCCAAGTCAGAATTACTGCACTCTAGAGTCACAAGAGACCATCCCAAACCTCTCACTCCTCACTTTTGCATTCAAGGAAATTGAGGTCCGGAGAATGGAGTTCACTGCTGTAAGTCACCACAACTGGCAGCATAACCAAGGCATCTTCATTGACAACTTGTGAATGTTTCTCTATGTTCATGATGTAGGATCCAGGCTTCCCAGCACTTTCTATTGTTCAGTATATTTTAAAATACAGAATGAAAAAGAAGGGTGTTGGGGAAAGGCTGTTGGCCCAAGCAGTCAAACTGATTCCAATTTGGGATGTTCAGGGAGCAGTTTTTGATGCTATAGTAACTTTCGTGAACAACCTCAGGAAAATATGACTTCAGACCCAAGCACTGAGGAAGACCAAGAGGCTTCCTTAGAGCAGCAGGACGTCACACTGTCACCTCCCCTGGTTCACAGAGGAAGAGAAGCTTGAATGTAGACCCAGGCGGCACATCAGGAGAAGGGCAGGGGCCCATGGCTCAGATACTGATGCAGAATTCAGCGTGACCGCACAAGGGGGCCCGAAGACAGTCCTCCCGTGACACCTGGCAGTTGTTCAAGTATCTCCCAGATGAACAGAAGTTTTCGGGTCCTAATCTCCTTGCGCCAGAGGCCCTGGCCCAGGCCTCTCCATGACGCTGCCTCTTGTCGCATCCTCTCCTCTAGTGCCGGGGCTTTGGGTACCATCTTGCTGTGAATAACTCCATCCCCCAGGCCTCAGACCAGTGTGTCCGCCTGTCCACCTGACATGTCCTTTCCAAGGGCTAACAGATAAGTCAAAACTGCGCTCCGTTTCCTCACTCACACCAGCCCCGCCTTCAACCCGCCTCCTTGCCTATCTGCTCCATCCTTCTCTGACTTAGGCCAAACCTCCCAGTCCTCCTGGGCAATTCTCCTCCTGCCCCCAGGCGGTCTGTCAGGAAAGACTGTTAATTTTGTTTCCCCGAACAGTGATGGGCTGACCATTTTCCACCACTCTAGCCACAACTTTGCTCCATGCTACCAGCAGCTTCCACCTGGATGAGTGCCTTTGCCTTCTAAATGGTCTTCCAGATTCCATCCTCGACTCGTCAGCCAGCCAGAGTGGTCTCTTTAAAAAACCAGAGTCAGGTCACGTGACACCTCTAATCAAAGCCATGGCTATGTCCCCTTCTTGCTCAGAGTAAAGGCCCACACGTGGACCCTGCTGGGTTACGCCTCTGCTACTCGCCTCTCCCTTCCCAGCTCAGTGTGCAGCAGCCACGTTGGCTCCTCCCGCCCTGCTACCTCCTCTCCCAGATCTCCGTATGGAGAATGCCTCAATTCCCTCATGTCTCTGCTCTTGTTCAACTGTCACCTCCTCAAGGAAGCCCATCTTATTTAAAGCAACGCCTGCCATCACTGCTCCCCAGCACCTTGGAGCCCCCCTTATCAGGCACTATTTTTTTTCCTAAAGCACCTATCATCTTCCGACATAGCGTACGGGTTCCTCTTTTTCTGTCCCTGTTGCATTGTGAATTGTCTGACTACTCCTGTCTACAGTGCAAACCCACGAAGGCAGGGGCTTTTGGTTTGCCAACTGATGGCTCCCAGGCGCCTCAAACTGTGTCTGACGCATAGGCAGTGAGACTCTAAATGCTGTAGAATGAATGACTGATGGTTCCTGAGAGGGATGGCTCCTGAGAGGGTGGGTCCCCATAGCCCGGGGAGAGACGAGGAGAAAAGGTGAGACAGGTTTAGATGTGGGGAATATTAGGAGGAAAGTTAGGGTGGGTAAGGCATCTGGGGAGGGCTTTAGGAGTTAAAATGCATAACAATGTAGACTCTTTCCAAGTAGATCATATCCCCGGGAATATATGTCTTGTGATGACAGCGTGACTAAAAAATATCTAGGAAGGCCCTGAGCAGGATCCAGGGTTGCAGGATTTTCTGAAGGATCCCATGGGATTGGGAAGAAAATGCCGGGGCCGCCCATAAGCTGCTAATGACCTAGAGGTAGAACCATCTAGTGGGAGGAAGGTACCTCTGAGGACAGGCAGTGTTGCTTAATTCGTCTGCCGTCCCTCACACTGGCTGCGACATGAGCAAGGTGAAGCCGGACTGTGTGTTCAGAGCAAGCCTCTCGAGGCCTCAGAGTTATGGGCCGTGGTAAGTGTGTCTGTGCTGGCTTTGATCTGGCTGTACCTGCTGGCCATCTCATGGGTCTAAGCATATCTGGGAGACAGGGCTCTCGCCTGTGGGTTGTAAGTTATAATTAGACTAACAAAAAGGTCTTGGCTGGAGATTAGGCCCTCCCAGTGACACCAACAGTAATTTTGGAAAGAATGTCATTTGCTCGGGTGCCACAGTTTCTCCCATTCCACAGTGCTTTATCAGTTTATATAGAGTTTTTAAATAGATGCTCTTATCTGAGCTTCAAAACACACTGCTGTAAATACCACATTCCTCTGACAGATGAAAAAACAGAGTCTTTGGGCATTTTGGTAACGCTTTGACAGGAAGCAGCAGCAAGACTCAACAAGCTGCCAGTTTTCTGACTTCAAGTCCAGCTTTCTTCTCTCACAAACCGCCTTCCTGCCTTGGGGGATGTAATGTTTGTTCTTTTTGTTCATAAGCCATCAGTTGTGTGGGAGAGGGGAGAAACTGGCTCCCAAAGAGATGTCGGGTCTCAGGACACCTCCTCTTGCTCTCAGCAGTCACATGCACGGTTGCCACCCTGTCCCCCCGACAATCCTTCAGTAGGACTTCAAAGCCACAAACGCCTCAGCCTGGACCCGCGAGGAGCATCTCAGTGTGGCAGGACACAGGGGCAATGGAACCCTCAGGGTGGCTGATAATTGCTTATTTAGAAAGTGGAAAAAACCCTGTGGTTATTTAAGATATCAATTACAGAAGGTAAGTTCTGAGTAAGTCATGGCTGGTGGCAGTACACCAGGAGGGACAGGTAAGATTTCTATTTGCCAAGGTGCTGTGGAGTACAGAGATCAGGAATTCTGGCCTAGCAGGAAGTCAGCTGGCCCCAGGAGGGCTAGGCTGACTCTGAGGCACTGGAAAGGTACTTAATCTCTCCATCATCACCTTTAACGTCAGCAAATTGGGGGATGAGAATTCTTGCCCCGTCAAATTCAAAGGGTAGTTAAGAGTGAAGTCACATAAATGCAAAGTGACTTGTAAATAGAAAACCACAATTCCAATGTCAGGAGCTGCTGCATGGGTTCAGGCCCCCTCCCTACCCCCAAGAGAGCCCCCTTTCTGTATAAATTTTATATCCTAGAAAATGCTTTTTCATTTTTTCTTTTTCTTTTAAAACCGCAGACTGAGTGATAGGGGCCTTGCCCACTATGAGAAAACCCGTAGGCCCCTAGAGCTGCAGGGGCCTCTGCATAGGCAGGGAGCTTGCTATCCCTTTCCTACGTTCTCCTGCTGTGGGGCTCTCGGCCCCTCTGCATAGGTTTTCATGTGGCTCTGTACTGCTGTCTGGAAAGGAAACCTCCTGAGGGCAGAGCCCACCACTGCCCTGTCTTTCCCGTTTCTCTCCCTGCAGTGTCCCCCAGGGCTGAGCACTGCATAGCAGAAGCTCTGAGCACAGAAACTCTGGCCTTTATGTGCATGAGCAGGAACAGCAAGTTGGGGCTCATGCAGCTGCAAAACTGGGGTTCATTCAGAGAGGAGAGGGGAGACTCAGAGCATGAGTAGAAAGATTGATTAAAAAAATGATCTGAGGATTTACTGGAAGAAGTTAAAGGAGAGTACACACACACACACATACACTCACACACGCGTACACATGTGCACACACATTCACATGCACACACATACACATGCTCACACACACAGACATGTACACACAGATGCGCACACACATGCTCAGACACATGCACACGTAAATACACACATGTTCACACACAGACATGTACACATACACACACACGCACGCACACACATGCACACACATACACATGCACACACACACGTGCACACACACATGGTCACACTAAGACATGTACACACATGCTCACAGACATGTATACACACATGCACACCTACACACATGCTCAGACATGTACACACATATGCACACCTACACATGCGCACACACATGCACTCATACACTCAGACGTGCACACATACACATATGCACACATACATACACACATGCACACATTCACACACGTACACACACGTGCACACACATTCACATGCACACATATGCTCACACACATTCAGACATGCACACATACACACATGCACACACATGCTCACACAGACATGTCCCCACTTACACATACACATGCACACACACATAGACGTATACACATGCACACATACACACATGCACACATACACACACATGTTCACACACTCAGACATGCACACACATGCACACACATACACATGCACACACATGTATATGCATGCACACACATGCACACACACGGTCACACTAAGACATGTACACATGCTCACACAGACATGTACACACATACACTCACACGCACAGACATGTACACACACACGCACACCTACACATGCACACACATGCTCACATACACTCAGACCTACACACATACACATATGCACACATACATACACACATGCACACATACATGCACACAGACATGCACACAGACATGCACACACAGACATGTACACAGACGTACACACATACACAAACATGCACACATACATGCACACACGTACACATGCTCACACACAGACATGTACCCACTTGCACACACATACACATCCACACACATGCTCACACACAGCCATCTACACACACGCACGCACACACACACTGACGTACACACATACACACATGCACACATACATGCTCACACACGTTCACACAGACATGTACACACAGGCACACATACACATGCACCCACACACAGACATATATACACATACACATGCACACACACATGCACACTGGACACACACACACGCTCACACAGACATGTACACACATACACACATGCACACATACATGCCCGCACACATACACATGCACACACATGCTCAGATGTGCACACATACACACACGCACACAGACATGTATGCACACATGCACGCACACAGACATGTACACACATACACACGCACACACACATGCTCACACACATTCACATGTACACACACATATACACATGCACACACACTCAGACATACACACATACACACACATGCACACACGCGGGACAAAGTTCTCCGGGACACGGAGACAGAGCCGCCATGGTCTCTGGAGCTATAGGGTGAGCAGGGTTGGGGCACCACGCTACAGTGGGGAACATATGACAAGTGTAACAATCGCTTTCCAAAGTCCATCTGCTGGAAGTGGAGCAGACAGGGGCTTCTAACCGGAAGAATCTGGCAGGCAAGATAACATGGTAGTGTAACTGACTGGGAGCAAAAGATGGAGCAGAGAGAGGTGTAAGGGTGCATGGAGGAGCTGGGGGTGGTGGCTGGGCAGTTCCAAACATCTTAGATCAAAACTCTAAATCGTCTGTTCTGTGCTGTTATTCAATGGTTCAGTGCATCAAAGGTCTATGCAAACATTACCAAATCTCTTAACTAAGGAAAAATAACGACAAAAAAATTAAACAAACACATGTTAAAGACTCACCGCACAGGGCTTGCCTATAGATAAAGAGAGATTTCAACATGCCAGGTAACAGAAAAGACATGTGCAGGAACTGGTAGGAACTGTATAGGAGGAGGCACCTCTTGGGAGGAGGAGGTGGCAGGAGGCCTTGCAGAGGCTGGGGTTGTGTCTGAGGCCAGGGAGCCAGAGGCAGGGGTGTGAGAGGTCAGGGGTTGGGGGCAGGGGTGGCAGGTGCCTGTGGGAGTGAGGTGCTCACATGGGCGCTGTTTCCACAGCAACTAGGAGGAAAGGTCCACCCAGAGGAGCTCTCAGTAGATCACCCACCACCTCTAGAGAAGAGTCCAAACATGACTGGTTGTCCTCTTCTCATTCCTCTTCCAAATGAGCCTCAGGGACCTGGATGTCCACACGGACTGCTGGCGTTAAATGGAAACAGAGCCCATTCAACCCAGGATCACGGGTGGTCCTGGGGCGAGGGTGGGCTACGGCCGATGAAATAGGCTAAGTCCTAGCCTTAACTCAGTGTTCCACTTTGAGGGAGCTCCCTTCTAAGATGCTGTGGGGATGGAAAGGAGAGAGTAGGACAGGCAGTGACTGGAGGAGAAGGTGGAGACCAGAAGAGATTTGGGTCCCTGCCCCAGCAGCTGCCCAGAGTGGTAAACATCCCCTGATGTTCTCACTCCGACACTCCCAGAGCTGCTTCCTCCTATACAGTGTGAGTCATGCCAGGCTGATTGTACGGGAGAGAGAAGAGATGCAGCAATCAGAACTTAACAGAAAAGGGGAAGGCCTAGTGCGTTCCAAAGTTAAAAAAAAAAAAAAGATTTCAAAATAAAGCAAGAAGGAAAAAAAAAAACCTTCAAACCAATTCAAACGAACACGTTAAATAATAAATAAATAAATAAGATTAAGAAGGTGGGGAAAGAAAATAAAATGAAGGGGAAAAAAAAAACCGGGGGAAAGACAAATGAGTGTTAGAGCAGGCACGGACAGTTAGGTACAGACGCCATGTACTTACGTTTACCTCGGTGATTGCTATATCAACAATGCTACCCACAACAATCAAGGCGTCAAATGTATTCCATGCATCACAGAAATAGTGCTGCATGGGGCAGAGAAGCCGAGAAGAGAGAGAGAGAAGAAGGAAAAAAAAAAAAAACCAAAAACAAAGGAGAAAAACAAAACAAAAGAGAGGAGGAAAAATGAAAAAAAAAAAAAAAAGGCATGGAAAAGGGAGAGAAGAGAAAAAAAATGAGAAAAGAAAGAGGTTACGTGGGCATATTAAACACTCTCTTACCACTCTACAGTTCTGGCGGCTCAAACCTGGATACCCTTGGTTTTCGCAGGGTGCGGAGGCCTAACAAAAGCTGGGTTAGTTCAAAGGTGGCGTGGTGCTGTGGCCGCCCCGGGGACCAGGCGGTGTGTCCCCTGCACCGCCACTCTCTGCTCAGCTCCACGCCCCAGCCCAGCACCGCTGGGCAGAGCCGAGGTAAATGGAAAAAGGAGGAGGAGAAGCTCCCACTTTTTTTCCCCCACAGGACGACGGCAGGTTCAATAAAAGGCATGACTGGAGGCGGGTAAAACAGGAAATTAAAAAATAAATAAACGAAGGTAAACAGAGAGAGTGAGAGAGAAACAGAGGAGGCAGAGGAGGAGGGAGGAGGAGGTTTCCTGGGGGAGGGCGGAGTAATACTCACATTAGTTTCACTGAGAATGACGTCAATTATGCTGCCAATTACGATGAGGAAGTCAAAAACATTCCAGGGATCACTAAAGTAACCCTACATAAGGGAGGGCAGGCAGGATGGGGATTAAAAAGGAATATTAGACAGACAAGCACAGAGCCACACCAGCACCAGAATCATCGTCCAGGCACCTCCGCGTTGCCTCTGGAGTTCCGGACGCCCTCACTGTGACCAGGAGCCCAGGAGCCCAGGAGCCCAGGAGCCCAGGAGCCCAGGAGCCCCGGAGGCCGAGCAGGGAGGGAGCAGCAGGGAGGCGACATTTTAACCCTACTGCCCGCGCTCCTCGGTCACATGGCCAGCACCCTACAGACTCGCCCACCCTACCCCTCCTCCATGGAGGCCCTGTCCACCTTCCACCAGGGGCAGGAGGGGGTGTGGGGGTGGGGGCGGTGCAAGTCGCCAGGGGGCAGGCTGTGGCTACCACACTCTCTTTCAGTCCACGCTCAGCACCACCTGCATCCCCAGTCCTCTTCCAGCAGAAAGGCCTGTCTGGAGGGAGGGAACACAGGGGTGTCACCCCCTCAGAGGGTACTGGGCTCAGTCCTATGGGTGAAGCTGGTAATAAAAAGGGCTTTTGAAAACCACAGCCATCGGTGTGGGCCTCAGGGTGGCAGGTTATATAATATACAAACTCATATAAAGCTCAGAAATAAAAGAAGGACCAAATTATTAAAACGGGATCCATATTAAGTGCAACTCTTGCAGATCAAATCAGGGTAACCCTAGTTCCTGCACTGGACACGTCCCAGTGTTTCCAGGGGCAGTCCCAACCCTGGCAAAGACTTTCCTAAGGGAAAGGAGACAGAGGCAGGTTGGGCTCCTAGTCCTTGGGTGGGTTATGTAGCTCTAGACAGGGCTCTCTGAGGCTTCCTAAGCACCTCCCCAGGTTCCTTCATGATCATTTTAAGGTAGGGTCCTGCTGCAATGCAAAGGCACCCAGAGGGCGTGCAGTGATCAAAGCCTTTCCTGAGGACGGTTTGCTAGGAATAGGCTGGTGGGTTGCGGGAGACTGGCTGCCTAGAAGGGGATGAAGGCAGTCGTGCCCTGAAGGAGAGATTCTGGCACAGACAGGGAAGACCAGTGTTCTGACTTCACGATGAGGAAGTCAAAAACATTCCAGGGATCACTAAAGTAACCCTACATAAGGGAGGACAGGCAGGATTGTATTTATTTTTCACCGTATTTGGAGAAAAGAAGAGATGAATGCTCTTAAAAGACTTTTTCATGTACTTGGACAACGGGTCAATCAAGAAATGGGCTGTCCCAGAGGCCCCATGACACCGCAGGTGTCCTGGATGGGTGGATTCTTTAGCAGATGGATTTCTTGGGTCTGGGGAGGTGCAGGAGCCTGCAGAGCAATGTTGTGTGACCGCATACACCCCCAGGTACAGGCAGTCATATTCCCATGGGCAGAGGGGGGAAGAATCTACTACTACAGAGATTGGTCTTTAAGAAGAAACATTGACACCTTGAGTTTAGAAACGGTCTGCAATGGGGGCAAGACAGGGCTGGCCACATTTGTTCAGCAGGACCAGCGTTTTCCTGACCTCTGGGCTTCCAGGAGGTGGAATTCTAGAGGTGAGAGTGGGGTAGGAAAGCATGAAGCGTCCTCTGAGAGGTTCCCAGATCTCTCCTGAGCTTACTTGAAGGCTGCCGACTTTGCCTTTTCATTTTTTACTCACAAAGCCAAGAATCTACTTTCTTCCCTTTCCTCCTGGCTCTATCCAGCTCCCTTAACTTCCCACTTCCCAGCCATAGGCACCAAAAGACATGCTGTCCTGGGGCTGTTATTCTTAGTGAGGGAGGTCAGGTCACGGGGAAAGGGGCCTTTCAGTTCCCAGGCATTTCTGCCAAAAGAAAACAGAAACGCCACTACGGAGACTCTGGACAGCCAGGACAGCCAGGACTGGGGAAGTACAGATCAGCTGACCAGGGCGTGGGTGAGGTGAGGGTCAGCTTCAAATCAAGACTTTCTTGTTGGTTTCCCAGGGTATTTTTCTGAATATAGTGGAACCCGTGAGGCAGAGAGACTTCTCTCTTCCATTTAAGTCACATGCTATGAGCGGGAAATAACCAGTTCCTCCCAGGTTCTCAGATATCATTCACAGGGCAAAGGAGAATGGTGATTTTGGGGGGGAGGGAAGGAGGGAAGACCCCATATGAGCTATGGCTATGCGTAAATCTTAAAATTAGATTTTGGAAAACACTGGGCCACCCTCTCGATATGAATACCATCTTTGTAGGTAGAGCTATTTAGAAGGGAAGGGCAGGGAAGTCAAGGAAGAGAAGGGAGAGAAACAAGAACAGAATCCAGGAATTGTCTGCACCAGCCTAGAAAATGGGCAAGAAAACATTATTTGGGTGTGGGAGCAGGAGAGAGAGGAAGGTGCGGGTGTCAGGGCTCAAGAAAGGAGGGTGAGTTGGAATCTTCATCAGAGAGACCTGAAACAAAATGGGTAAGCTGGCCTTGGTCTGCAACACCTCTGAGATGGAGAAAGGAAAAGGAAGAAGTGGACAGAGCAGAGCAAAGGTTTGGTATTGAAAACCAGAGAAACACACACAATTAATCAACGGGCGCACCAGGGTGAAGGGCTGAGACTTTAGGGAATCCTGTCAACCACCTGGCTGTGCACCCCTGGCCACCCTTTTCCCGGATTTCTTTGTATATGTGCATACAGAAGGAAAGCACAAGACAGTCAGCTCTTTCTTGACCACAGCCCCCTCCGCCCATGGCTGCACGCCGGCTCCCACTGGATTGGCACCGGCTGGGATCTGCAGGAGTTAAGGCCTCGTGCCTCACGCTTGCCCTCAGCGGGCTGTGCTACTACAGGCTTTAGACTGACATCTCTCTTTGGTGGCACACTACCTGGGGGGCTGCAGAAACCAACCAGGTCCCTTGTGGTCAAGAGCTCCTGTGCACACAGACCTGGGGGGATCTACACAGAGCTGAATGCAGTGGGTGAGAGCACATGTCTAGGGGGCAAACAGGGTCCCTTTAAGAAGGCAGCTCTTCACCCTGACCCATCCTCCCACCCTCCTGCCCTTGGTGCCCAGAGCCCCTCAATCCTCCAGCTGGGCCATGAAGACAGTTTCAGGGCCAGCTTTCAGGCCTCCATCCCCGTTGTCCCTTTGTGTCCTCCTCCCACTATTTCAACAGCCCTTTCCTCCCACCTGGACCACACCTTGCCCAGAAACAAGGCCCAGGTCCCTCCCTGCTGGTCCCCACGTCCCCAGGTGGTTGGGTCCCAGGAGGAATATTTTTCCCCAACACTCTCTGGAGTATAAGGGTTTGACACTCTGTCTCATCTCTCCTCTCTCTGTTTTTGCCCACCCCCTCAGTTGCTGGAAACCACCGGTAGTAGGGGTTTTAAGGATGTAATGGAGAAGGGAGGTTGGGGAAAATCATATACTTCTTACAAAATCAGTCTGACCTGGAGCCTGGTTATACCTGCTGCCCCTTATTTCTCTGATGACTGCGTCCCAAATGGTTGAGAGGTAAGGGGTTGGAGAAAGGGTTTTCCTGGCTCTCTTTGAAGTGGCAAACCAAACCTCTTACTGTCCAGCTCCTCAGAGCCATCCAGGGCGGGTTCCCTGGAAGGGAAAGTGTTTTTGCAGGTGGAAGCCTTGCCCTCGCCATCCCCCAATCCTACAGGTTGAGTGGAATCCCCACTTCCAACTCCCCACTCTGTGGATGTGTTTAGAAGATGGGCCTCTCCTCCTGCAATGGGGACAAGACAGGGCTGGCCACATTTGTTCAGCAGGACCAGCGTTTTCCTGACCTCTGGGCTTTCAGGAGGTGGAATTCTAGAGGTCAGAGTGGGGTAGGAAAGCATGAAGCATCCTCTGAGAGGTTCCCAGATCTCTCCTGAGCTTACTTGAAGGCTGCCGACTTTGCCTTTTCATTTTTTACTCACAAAGCCAAGAATCTGCTTTCTTCCCTTTCCTCCTGGCTCTATCCAGCTCCCTTAACTTCCCACTTCCCAGCCATAGGCACCAAAAGACATGCTGTCCTGGGGCTGTTATTCTTAGTGAGGGAGGTCAGGTCACAGGGAAAAGGGCCTTTCAGTTCCCAGGCAGGGCAGGTCCCGTGTGCACCCCAGGCTCCCAGGACCTAGGCCTGAGTGCCACAGCACCTCCACTCACTGACAGGCGTGGGCTGAGGAAATGGACACCAAATTGATATTGACATGAGAAAATCATTGCTGGGAAGGAACAAGTGCTGCAGAAGCGTCACAGGACGCATTTCACAAGTGGTTAAAAGCATGATCTCTGGAGGCAGATCTGGGTTCAAACACTACCTCTGCCACTGACTCCCTGGAGAGCCTTCAGCAAACAGCTTCCCCATGCCACTGTTTCCCCACCTAGAACATGGGATAAAGCACCGAGCTGAGGTGAGGATGAAAGGAGACCACGCATCCAAAGCACTTAGAACCTGCCGCCTCTTCTTCCACAAAGCACGTGTGTCCTGGCCTTTCATTGCTTTCTTCTGGTCCCAGATACTGTGTCTTAACTGTGGGGTCATGGTCCAGTGATACTTCCTGGACCATAAACTGCCTGCTTCCCAGGTGCACTCCTTTTTGGGGACAAGACAGGCTCATCTCCCAATGGGAAGAGGGATGAGATGACGACCTGTGTAGGAGACTGTGGGCCTCTTGCCAACTGGAGGCGCACTTCCCAAGCCCTCTGTTTGCAGTCGCTAAAAACCAAAAAGTAACCAGAGTCCAGGGTCCAGAGGCTTCCACCGCATTACAGCTTCAAATGCAATTTCAGGCATCTCATCATCACTGCTGTCATCTTTATCCTAGCCGGCTGGAGACTGAGCTTTCTGGAAGGGAGGTAATCATAATCTGATTATAATCCAAACGAGCACCAGCCCCAGGTCCTCACATAGGGTTAATGTGAGGACAAATATTTAGAAAAGTATGTTGAAAAAATCCAAAAGATGTCTATTCTTTATACTGACTCTATCAGACCTCCTCAGAAATAGGTGTTCTGAGGATGCCTGACCCTCTGATGACCAAAATCTTTGAATTTTTACCTTTTTCAAAAGATGTTCACTTTAAAGACAGCTGTTGCCCCAGCTGGAGTGCAGTGGTGTGATCATGGCTCACTGTGGTCTCAAAACTCCTCAGCCTCCCAAGTCCTATGCCCCCCTAATTGTTTCATTTTTTTGCAGAGATGGGGACTTGCTATGTTGCCCAGGCTGGTCTGGAACTCCTGGCCTCAAATGATCCTCCTGTCTCCACCCTCCAGAGTGTTAGGATGACGGTGTGAGCCACTGTGCGCGGCCGGCCACTGTCATTATTTACCAGCCTTGTTCTGCGTCCCTCCTAGTGAAGTAGGAGTCACGGGTTCTATTTTGGGTGTGGGACTCAACGGCAGAGAGACAAAGCCTAGGAGGAAGGTTCTGGAATCTTGAGTCTGTCTCTCAGGCCTTTTCTGCCCATCCTCCGGGTTGCTGGTATTCAAACTCTCCTGAATGAAATCTGGCTGATGTCGTTTCAAATTGGTGACAGGGTGCAGGTTGCCATGGCTGGTTTTTAAGACTCGAGTTCATGTAGACAGTTAACTGCTAGGTTCTTAGGAACCACTCTTCCCACTGAGGAAGGCTCAGGTCATTCTCCTTTTATCGAGAGGGGCGGCGGCACGGGGCACGCTTCTGTCTCTGTTATGGGAGAGCTGCGAGGGGACTGCTGTGGAAGGGGTGACGGGGGCACATCTTGCCCTTGATCCCGGGTCTGTAGCTCCTTCTCTTCCCAGAGCAGAGGCAGCACCAGCTTTCAATCAGACTGGCTGCAAGAAACCATCCACAAGGAAATCCGCAGACCTTTCGCTCCTCGCCTGGGGTGGTGCTGTCAGTCTCAGGGATTTGGAGGGCAGAGGTGCTGTCACTACCACGGCTCATTTCTTTTTCCTCTCTGTTCCTTCCTGCCTGCCTCCCTTATCTGCCCAAAGAAATGCAGGTGAGGCAGCCAGCTCCTCAGTTCCCTGGCCCCATGCGGAAGCTGACTCTGAACACCTGGTTTCCCCCTCCGAGGACACATGGGGTACAGAGGGGCTACAGGACTTCTGGGCTGGATTAGAAGTGGGGCTGCTGAGATTGAGACGGAGAGTGGGAAAGGACAGAGAGTCTTCTGAAGGGCCCCTGCTGTCAGGGTTAGGAATATCAGTCAGCAAGCAGCTGGAGGCTGCCAAGGTGGGGCGCGGCTAGGGAAGGAGGGGCAATAGATGGCTTCACTGGACCTAGGGAAGGGGATCCCTGCAGGAGAGCAGAGCTTCTGCTTGAGTGAACAAGCACTGGAGAGAAAGCAGGTGCGCCAGGCAGGGGGCTGGGCAGAGGTGGCTGGCTGTGGGGGAGGGGCCGTGCCTGGTTCCTGGAAACCCTGATCTTTTCTGGGTCCCAGGCTGCGAAACTGAGAGATGGGGAGAGCCGAATGAACTGGGGGAGAGGGGCTGGGTCCCCCCTGGCAGCTGGCAGTGGCGGTGGTGGCGGCGGCGAAGTCTCAGTGCCTACGTGTCTATGCAGAGTTGATCCCATTGAATATCATGAACACAATGGTAATCGACACCAAGCAGAGATAATATAAATTGTATTACGCCAGGATGCCATCTCAGACATAACAGTAATCGTGGAAATTAGCAGTGCCTAATGGAGAAGGCATAACTGGACCACACAGCTGCTGGCAGCCTGGGAGGCAGTGGGGGATTTCTGCCCTCCTCTGTCAGCTCCCCTTCTGTGATGTGTTCATTCAGAAGCACCCCAAGGCACACACTGCACAGCGAGCTTGAGGACTGCTTGGACAAAGGGCAGGAGCAATCAGGGGACTGGGTGCCTGCCCCATGAGAGGACCCCAAGCGGGTGGAGGCGAGGGGGGCTGCTATCCTAGTTGTGAGAAGGAACACACGCTCCTGAGAATGCACACTTCTAACTGGACATTTTCTGCTCTCATTTTTCTTTGGAACTAAGGTTTTCCTCCCCCAGGGCATTTTTGAAGGTCTTCTTCCATTTATTTACTCATTCATTTATTTATCTCATCAACACAAAATAAGCACTTACTAGAGGCCTGGAACTATGCAAGACCTGGGCATACAAACATGAATCAGACCTCCTGAAGCCTGCCATCTGCCCTGCTGGGAGCAGATGAAAATTTGGGGTTATGGGCTAAGCTCCATTTGGGGGACCTCAGGAGGCTCTTTCTCTGCCTCAGTTTGCACCTGGGTAGACTGGGGGATCTCAGTAGCTGCTTCACACTACTCATGCTGGAACAAATGAGCTGTTTTCTGCAAAGGTGCCTGCAGGACTAGGGTGCTGAATCAATGCTTCTTTGGGAGAGGTGCAAGACCGGGCAGACACATGGCCATGCACATAGGTGACCTGAGAGCTGAAATGAACAGCACCACGCACCGTGAAGAAGGAAAGGCAGGAAACAAGCTGCAGCAGGTGTGGCTGGAACAAGGAGCAGCAGTCTCTCCTTTGCTACGGGACGGGCTTGGACCTGTGGCAGCCTTCAAAACCGCCTGCCTGCCTCGAATCCCTCCCAGTCCAATCCAGAGGACCAAGGCCCTGGAGAGAGCTTTCCAAACCCAGATCAGAGAGGCCCCTTCCTGCTCAGCACTCTCGGACAGCTCCCACAGCCCATCCTATCCCCTCTGCCCTGTACCCTCTCTAACCTCAGCGGGGCAAGTGCTCCTCTGCCAGGACACCTGGCCAGCAACCTGCATCCACATTCTTGAACAAGATGTGAATAAAATGATAGGCTGCCTTCACTTCCCAGAATGAGCCTCGGGTCGTGCAGGCAGGTTACCCAACCTCTCTGTAACTCAGCTTCCCTACCTGCAACATGGGAGTAACCAGAGTACTTGCCTTTGTAGGGTTTTTTAAATTTAAATTTATTTTTAGAGACAGGGTTTCACTCTGTCACCCACGCTGGAGTGCAGTGGTGCAATAATATTTCATTGGAGCCTCCATCTCCTGGGCACAAGAGATCCTCTCGTCTCAGCCTCCCAAGGAGCTGGGACTACAGGTGTGTGCCACCACACCCGACCAATTAAAAAATATATATATTTTTGTAGAGATGAGGTCTTGCTATGTTGCCCAGGGTGGTCTTGAACTCCTGGGTTCAAATGGCCCTCTGGCCTCGGCCTCCCAAAATGCTGGGATTACAGGTGTGAGCCACTGTGCCTGGCCCCTCGTGGGGCTTTGTGAGAATGATATGAGTTCGTGCATGGCACAGAGGAGGGGCTCACTGGTTGCTGCAGTTGCTACTATTACTGTCGTCGTCGGGGTTCTTGCCGAGAGGCTACCTTCCTGCACTGCCCACAGCCTCTGCGTCACAGAAGGTCCTTCCTGTTCCTAAGCCAGGCTGACCCAGTGCAGGGCTGGAAGTAATGGCAGCACCCTGGGCTTCCGTGGCTCGGGTTATCGGTGACGCCCCCTGTCGGTCTCGGGGATCCCTCTTCCTCATGCTCCAGTTTCTTTCCCCGTGGCAGTGCCAGAGACGGGAACCACAATGTACTTTCCCACCAGGCATTCTTTTTACACAGTGTGAATAATTTTCTACATTAAATAATTAAATGTAATAGCTAATACTACCCTTCCCACATGAAGGCTTTATGCAAGTCATGTAATTACTTTTTATCATTCATAGTGACTTTAAAGCTCTCCAGCACCAGGCAGGAAAAAAGCCTGTCACAATGTTGCAACAATATGCAAATCCGTGGGTGCAGAGCCACAGAGGGGAATGTCCTCCTGGCAAAGCTGGGGCCTGTCTGTCTAAGGAGTGCTGCGTGGCACCAGGTGCCCCGTGGGCACTCTGCAAATAAATAATAGTCAGGGGAATGCCGACCCTGCAACAAGCCGCTAAGAAATAGGAGCTCGGCCCACACAGCTTTGGCCTCTGAATTCTGTGCCGATGGCGAAGGCTGGGGCAAGTCGCTTTTTCATGCCCAGTGCCACCCTTCTTTCCTGATCCCTTTCTACTCCTTTTAATGCATTTCTGCACCTCGGGGTTTCTGTGGATGGTGCGAGACACTGTGGTTTTTCGATAGATTGGATAAATAGGTTTCATCTAAAAGTCACTAAGAGGCTGAGTCAGCCAGCCTAAAGCTAAGTGTGGCTTCTTAGAGTGGGGGTGACACTGGCCACCACGGGGCGCTGTGGAGCTCTGTGGGACATGGAATACACAGTGGGTGGGCAGACCGTCCCAAAAAGAAGAACACTGGGGTCCAGAAAGGATTGAAGACCCAGCCCAAGAGAATGTCTAGGTTTCCATACGATTTTTGAAATAAAATTCTTGCTCTTGAAGTTTTTCAACGTGAATATTCCAGGTTAGTAAGGAATGCAGTCACACAATCCAAGATACGGTCGTATTTCTAGTGGCAGTGTTATCTTTGCTGAGCTTCGGCCACTGGCCACCCACCGAAGACACCCCCCACTATCAGTGTCACTGAACGTTACCCACGAAGGGTGCTCCGTGGATAAATATTTCCCAAACATTCCACAGGGCCCAAGGACGCTCCTTCACTGGGCAGAACCATCTCACACGTTGTGGGACTTTCAGCATCCTCAGTGCTACCCACTAAACACTACGTGTCAGTTTCACCTCCCCCAGCCATGGTGATGCCCCTTTGGGTCTCCAGAACTGTGTTCTGCAGAGCACTAGGTCTGTGGGGTGTGAATCAGGATTACAAAAAACCAACAAAACAAACCCTAAAACAAGGACCCCATTCTCCAGTAAGCCTGGAAGGGTTGAATTCCAGAACTTTGGCCTGGGGTAGTCTCGGGGCCCAGCACCTCTCACTGGCCCTGAGTTCTGCACTCAACTGTCTGAGCACATTTAAGCCAGAGTTTCCCCTGACTTGGGTGGCCATACTGCTAAGTCCTGCCGAGCACAGCTCGGATGCTGGCTCTGGGGCCACTGTCTTCACCTTCCATCTCTGCTTTCCTCTCCAGCGGACTACCCCAGACAGTGACAAGCTCCTGTGGTGGGTGGAAAACTGAAGAGGGTGCCCTGGCTGGATGCTGGAGCTTGCGAGTCAGGGGCTGGAATCATTTTTGTGAGGAAGGGCACCCCAGGGGAAGCTGCCTGTCTCGTCGTTGGTTGGCGTTTATTCCGCTGACACTGACAGAGATGACAGGCACACGGTGTTACCGTGCCAGCATTTGGAAGGAGGTCAGTGTGGATGTGACCAAGAGGCAGTCTTCTCAAAGACCATCCAGTCCTGCTGGAAGGATGAGACATTTCCATCAAGAGCTCTGATTGAGCACCAGAAAGAGAGAAAAGGGTGCTCTGGGAGCTCAGAGGTGGTGGAGACCGCTTCTAGCCAGGCTGATCTCAGGAGGCTGCTTGAGGGACGCAGCATTGGAGCTGGGCCTGGAAGGTCAGCATAGGGTGTTTATTATTTATTACACGGAGAAGGTGAGGCATGACCCAGAGAACGAGTGGGACTGAAAAGGAGACAAGGGCTGGCGGAGGGGGCCGGCTAGAGCAGCTGCCTCTGCGGACAATGGGGAACCACAGAGAGGTTCGTGGGGGTGCTTAGGACTAAACAGAACCACGAGGAATGGCAAGGCTTCTACAGGGACCCAGAGAGGCTACGGCAGGGGAGGCAGGGGGTGGGGGATGGGAGGGAGAATGCCAGGCAGGAACCAACAGTGTCCATCCTTGAACATGACCCAATCGCAGCCATTTTCCTTTTATCCCAAACCCTAAACCCTTGTCCCACTAGACTGCCACTGTCTTTTTCTTCAATCGACGTCTTAGACTGCTCCTAATACCTTCCCAAAGAGCGGGGCCGGACACGGAGCCATGGGTGACCAAGCCCTGGACTCCTGCAGAACATTTCAAGGCATTTCCCTATACACTGAACAACTACATAGAGATGAAAATACCTTCCTCAAAGGTGACTCCAGGAGCAGGGCGTTTCTTGCCGTGCCCAGGGTTATCCCCATGAGGCTGCGGACAGCCACTGGCTGTAAAGATCTGCCCTGAGGCCCACGGAAGGCCCACCAGGAGATGGAAAACTGAGCCAGCCAGACTTCTGAGCCTGAGGCTGCCCTGACCAGTGTAGGGCAGAACACAGGTGAGGTGGTGGGTGGTGGGCAGAGTGAGGAGAGAGGAAAAATTGTGAAGGAAAGAAGAGACCTGCATGAGAACGCTTGTCCCTAGCTTCAGCACTGGGCTGGGGGGCGGGGTATACTCCCCCATTATCCTGTGTGTTTTTTTATAGTGAAGAACCTCTTAGCCAAAGAGAAGTGCAAGTCTGTCTTGGAAACTCCTTTATGGAATCATGAGGCCTGTAAATTCAATTCTGCACAGCTGGGAAAGGAAAGGGTCCTGGTTCTATCACAAACACGTCCAGCAAGCTGTGGGAAGGCCTGGCTTTTGAGCTCCTCCGGGGGAAGGATTTCTAGTATGGGAGAAGAGGGGCAGAGTCAGGGACCTCTGTGACGCTCAGCAATGGAGGATGTGGGTGAGGGCAAAGGTGCACATTGAAGACCCCAGATCAGAATATATAATCCCCCACTGAATGACCCTTCGCTGTGGTTTCGGAGGACAGTCAGAGGAAGTCCACACCCTTCCTATGGGGGTCCTGAAGGGCCTGCGCACTCTGGCCTCTGTGCAGTCCTTTTCACGTCACCTTCTGGACAGCAGGACAGCATTCTGGCCTCCCTCTGTCCGTCCACAGTTTCTAGAAGGCCTGGAGGGCTGTTTCTCAGCCTTCCTGGCTCTCAGTCTCCGGACCCCTTTCCTTCTCCGTCCTCTCCTCTCCCAGTTTCCTTCCGATTCTTCACGTTCTGCAACTCTTCTCCCAGGACATGAAGTCTCTGGCACAGGATTCTTGAAGTTTCTATCTTCAGAGGGACTAGATGGCGCTGACTCCTAAAATACATCTCCAGCCCAGATCGCCTGTCTGAATTCCAGATTTTCACAGCCTACGTGACATTTTCTAACCTAATATATCCTCACATTCTCACTTTAAACTGGTTTCTTCCTGTTCTTCTCTATTTTCAGCAAACGACACCACTCTTCCATCCATTAGGGAAAGCCTGGAACCCCGGCGCCGTCTCTGATTCCTGTTCCTCACACTCACATCCCATTCGCCATCCAGTGATGTCATGACTGCCCACCTCGCTCCATCTCTTCCACTGCCACCTGCCTTCCCAGCATCGGGCTCCTTGCTGCTCCCCCATCTCACCACACCAGTCATTTGTCAACCAGCAGCCCGCATGCTGCTTAAAAACTGAAAATCAGATTATACAATCCCTCCACTGAATGACCCATCCCTGTGGTTTCCAAGGACAGTCAGAAGAAGTCCACACCCCTTCCTGTGGTCCTGAAGGGCCTGCACGCTCTGGCCCCTGTGCAGTCCTTCTCACGCGCTGTTCTCAGTTTCCAGAACGAGCTGAGCTTGCCCCTGCCTCGGGCTCTTTGCTCTTCCTTCTGCCTGAAATGCTCTTCTTCTGGCTCCTTTTAGCCTCCAGGGCTCAGCAAAAACGGTGCCTTCCTCGACCTCCTTATCTTAAACAGCTGCCTCTTCCTCACACTCTTCCATTTCTGCACCCGAGCCCTTACCCCATCTGACACCACAGCCCTTACCCCATCTGACACCGCAGCCCTTACCCCATCTGAAACCTTTGTTTATTGTGTATTAGTGCCTCTGCACTGCTCTGTGAGCCCTATAAAGATGGTACCATGCTTCAACATCATCACTGAGGTGCTCAGTAACTATTTACAGAAGGAAAAGGTGGAAAAGGAAGTACAGAGGAGTGCATTTTAATTCAGTATAAAGAAGGATTTCCACAGAGCTACCTCTAGAAACGAGGAGACTCTTAAGGCAGAAAGTAGGACCATGTAGAGATTTCTGCACTGATGGAAGCTCAATGATCTCAATCTTTTCTGACACTAATATTCTGACTTTCTTTCCCCGGCTCGTAATTCTCACTCATCCATTCACGCATCCACGCATCAAACTTTCACTGAATGCCTCTCATGGCACAGAAATGAACATGAAACAGTTTCTGCCATTGATGATTTTGCAATTTTCGTGTCCCCAATTTGCAAGTGTTCTGACTGCAAATGTGTGTGTGTGTGTGTGTGTGTGTGTGCAGATACATGAATATGAGTGTTAAGCGTCTGTTTCACTTTTCTGAGCCCACCTGTCAGCTGGCTGCCCCTCTTCTGAAAGTGCTTGTCAGCTCAGATTTGGAAACAAAATCCAAAGGTCCAAAGCAATCTAGGGAATGCAGGGGCCACAGACAGAATGGCTGAGTGAGAGGGAAGGGCGGTAGGTGCCTCGGAGAAGCTGGCAGGGCGCACAGGAGTGGGGTGTACACTTTCTAATCCAGAGGGTGGTGACCCGAGAATGGCTTGCTTTCTTTTGGTCTCGGCTCTTCTTAGAAGACAGCTAACGTTTACTGAGGATCCACCAAGTGCATAGCAAAAACCTGGTCTGTTCACATTTGCTGTTTTAATGGGGGTGTCGTGGAAAGAGTGGCTTTTGAGTCACCTAACCCTGCAGTAGATCCCAGGATTTTTATGATGTTTAAATGCATTCCTATTTGTTAAGGTGCTTAGAGCGGTGTAGGGTGCATGCTAAGCATGAGAGTGTTTGTTACAAACTAACAATAACAACAAAAAGCCAGCTCTGGACACTTACTTGGCCCTTCTCCGACCTTCAGTTTCTTCAGATGTAAAATGGGAGGCCATAATGTTTGTCTTATGGATTAAATGAGATAAGGAAAGTAAAATATCTAGCTTCATGTCTGGTTCTTCATTGACACATATATTGTTTCCTTCCCTCCTTTGCTTCTAAATGTTATTTTGTAGCAGGAGCGGCTGCCGGAAACGGATCTCTTGGACACTGAATACAGGAGGAAGGTTTATTCAGCTGGGAGCAAGGTGGCATAGTTGCCTAACAGCCAAGCTCGTCTAACAAAGGGAGGTTCAGCCTTTATATAGGTTTATACTTTAGATGTTACACGTGGAAGAATCTTAGGTTCATAGTTTTAGGACTCACATGTGAAAAGGTTTTAGTTTACAGTTTCAGGAATCACATATGAAAGGATTCCGGTTTACAGTTTTAGGACTCACATGTGAAAAGATTTCTGGTTTGATCTTGTTTTAAAAACAATGCCTTCTGGAGAGTTTCCCCAAGGCCTAGCCTGTCACCTAAAAACCGGAGGCGCCAGTCGGTCAACCTTTTCTTCTACTGAAATGCAGCATGATAGTCAAAGGGGAAGTTGATCTGAGAAGCCTGGGTCTCCCCTCTTCAACTTGACCTCAGGTGTAGGCATTGATACCAAATGGGTCGATGCATTTATCGACTGCTTCTTTTTCAGTTGGAATATGAATGTCAGCCGACAGGACGTTTCCTAGTGATGAATGAGAGGGTAAACTGGGGACGCTGCAAGACCCCAGAGTGGGCCAAGCCGCCCCAGGCAAGTGTGGCCTCACCCACCTGCTTGTATTCATGACTGAGTCCGTGGTACCAAGCATACCGCCTAGCACATGGGCTGCTCGATAAAATATTTTGGAGGTTGTTGGTGAACTTTAGCCTGCAGCAAAACACTAGCCACATCACACAAACAAAGATTCTTGAAATAAGAATATGAAGAATGGCAAAGCCTCGGCATAGAGAAAGAGAGGGAACGGTGAAAAACTGAGCTGAAGGCTTGAAAAGCCGACTAATGGGTTGCATTAGCCACAGGAAAGGGGAGTGATAGTTTAGGTGCTGATAGCATGGTTGATGCTTGCACAACCCAGCTTCAAGGATGCATTAAGACGAACCTTAAAGTTATTTTACGGTGTGAGGTAGAAATCAGACTGAAGGGATAGAATGCGTGGGCTTAAGGATGAAAGATGACAGAATATCAATATTGCAAAAAGGGCCCATTTAAAACAGTCACAGACAAGAGGGCACACCCAGGTTGGATGTGAAGTTCCTTTGGTGCTGAGTTAGAGGGCTGGGTGCAAACTCCCCAGGCATAGGGATCCGGCTGAGTTTCATCTGAATGGCACTTTCCCTGAAGCCTACATTCCTCTGTAGATATGAGCTCACTCAGTCTCACCACAGTCTGCTAAGCCAGTCTTCCTACCTCACAGAGAAACAGACATGAAAGGAACAAGTGCTTGCAGGAAGCTCTCCTGTCCCTGTCTGCTCAGCCCTGGCTTGTTCAAGGTGATGCTGAGGTGGGAACTAGGCTTCCTGGGTCTCCATCTACCAGAATTTCCTCTCTAGGTGGGATCTGGGGGCAGTGGATGATGAAGTGAAGACATAAAGCAAAATTTGCTTTGTAAAAATGAAAACCTCACAAAAATGACTGCACTATGCAGAAGTGCATGGCTAATTTACAACAGCTGGAAGAGGATGGTTCCTGGTGAGTGGTACAGGTAGAGGCAGAGGTCAAGCTGGAGAGAAGTACGTTTCAGCCAGCAATGTCATTATTGTCAAAAACATGACCGAAAAATAAACCAAGTTCCTAGAAGATTCTCAGCTTTCGAAAAGAGGAAGTGGCCCCAGTGTGCATCTTTTCCTCCTGCTCGTCCCACTTTCCCCTTCCTTCTCCTGGTCCTTGACTGAGCTTTTAAGAACAAATTCTGAAATGTCTCTCAACAGCCCATGGAAGAGTATGTGGACACTGAAGTCTCTCCTGCTTCCGGGGCAGGCCCAGCTCAGGCCTGAGGGATTCAGGCCTGCAGGGTACCCCGGCCCCTCAGGTGGCCACACTGATGCATTTAGAGGAATTTTTGGCCCTGGCATTCTTCCCACTGCCTCCGCCCAGGCTGCCCCATGGCTTCCATGGGGCGGTTCAGGGCCTCGTGGCCTTCGCCAGGCCTCTCCTTAGGCTGATGAGCCACTTCTGACATAGACTCCTGCACTCTCTTCTGTGGCTGTTTCTGTCGCCACTGGCAACCTTCAAGAGCCTGTCCTTTGGTGTGCCGTCCACTTGCCCCTTCTTGGGGACAGAGAACAAGTCTGATTACCATCCAGACTGACACCCTGGCCTGGGTAGGAAAAGAGGCCTGGCTCACAGTTTGTAAAGGTGGTTTCTCTTCTCTTGTTCAGACAAGCAGATGTGACCTTTGACTTGGGGGTTGAGTTGCCTGCTGAGGGTGCCCTCCCCACTTCTCCACCTGCCAGGAGAATGGCAGAATCTGGTCCCTTTCCTGGGAGCAGCTCATTCCTGGAGCCAAAGACTCTAACACCTAAAACAGGGGTCCACACCAGAGCAATCTGGACGCTCAGCCTCCGAAGGCCCCTTGCATCTCACAGGGCACAGATGCCCCTGGAGAACCCCAAGCTGGCTGGAGGAGGGACTACAGCATCTTCAGGTCATGTGATGAAAGCTATTTGTCTAAAGAGGCCAGATGCTGAATCTTAAGGACAGAAGTTTCTAGACATGGACAGAGCTGACAGAGTAGATGAGAATCTGGGCCACTGGTTGTCTGTGAAAGCAAATATTCTTCCCAAGTGCTCCCCGTACACCTACCTCCTCATTCCAACTTTCCCTGTGCCCATCCATATGCCAACCTAGAGCCCCAACCCAGCCCTCATCTGCCCCTTTTGACACAAGCCCAGTGAAAACAAGGTAGGTGGTGACGACCCTTCCATTTGAGCCACATCCTCAGGGTATCCTCAAAGACCTCTCAACTCCACAGGGACTGTGCCAACCCCCGTCAGGGCGAACCATCATTCCCCAGAGCAGAAACCAGTCCTACGAACAGCAGAGCCTGCAGAGAAGACTGCTCTGTAAGCCACGGGATCCCTGGCCCCACATGGGCACATTGGATATGAGGGAGGCTGCCTCTGCGTGTGGAAAGTCCAAGGCCAGCAGGGCAGGCTGGTTTTGGCACAGGAACTCCAGGGTGCTCGCCATGAGGACCATCCCAGCTCCTGGCTGTCCCTATAGCTTGGCTGGCACATGTGTCAGTGAGACTGGGGCAAGGCTGGGCCCAGAGCTGTGCTGTGAAGAGTGGCCGCAAGAGAGAGCCAGCATCTGACCTCCGGGGTCCTGAGCAGCTCTGATTCTGGTAACATCTCATTCTCCAGGCTAGTGGCTAGTCCCCTCGCTCTCGTTAAGGGAAGTGCCCAAGGCCTCGCTGATGGATTCCTCAGGACAACAGGCAGGGGACAGGAGAAACCTCATCTCTTTCTGCCTCTCTGCTCTCTGAGAAGCAGCTAAGGCCAACGCTTACCATCATTTCCCCCTTTGCTGAAAGATAACAGGGGCTTCTTTGAAGCCCCCAAAGCAGACAAGACTGTGGTAACTGTACTAACGCCCCATTCTTAGCTGATACCCTGAAAATGCTGGCCACATCCTCTGTGTGCGTGTTGGCGGGGGCAGGCAGGAGCCACGGCCCAGATGACTTAGATGGCTGCGGCCAAGCCTGACAGGCCCAGCAGAGACCAGTGGGCAGGGCAAGGACGCAGGCGGGAGGGCTGGGAGAGGACCCGTGGCGAGGAGGCTGCCCAGCTTTGGAAGTGGCAGGGAGGCCATGTGGGAGCAAGTCTGGCCAGCAGCTGGACAAGGCTCTGCATCCCAGGAGGGGGGTCAGCTAAGGAACGCAGGGGGCCTCAGTACTCTCTGATTTCAGTGTCAATAGGGCAATAAAATGCTAATGGGGAAATCTAGACAGAAGTCCAATTGACTGTGGAAAAGAGTCTCTGGGTGCCCCATGGATCACCGGGAACACACCCTATGAGGGTCAGCAGCAGCGAGACTAACTCCAGACCTCACCTGTGCTTGCTGCCTTCTTAGGACCAGCTCAGGACTGGGTGGGAAAGAGTGTTCAGGGAAAGAGCCTGGGTGCTTGCAGATGCCACCGGCTGAGGAAAGCCAGGGATGGCTGGGGGAACTGACAGGAGAAACTCATTGGGGCCAGGGCGAGAGACCATCTAACCCAGTTAAGAGGGGCTCCACGACATACGTGTCAATTTTTGGCAAAAATCACCAGAAGAAAGGGTAAGAAGGTGACAGAAACCATCTGGCTTCATGAAGCTGGAGCAGCTGGGCTGAGGCGGCCCAGACACAAAGAGGAGAGCAGAGGCTGGGAACTCATGGGAACGGGGCCAGGCCTCCCCGAGATTTCAGCAGCTTATTCAAGAAAGCAGGGGGTCAGAAGGGCCAACGAGTGCTTTCACGCTGGGTCTATTCTCCCCTTTGGACCATTCCACAGAGCTGCCAGGGTCAAGGTCCCTCCCAGCGTTCTCCTCCTGGGGGACATGAGCACCGGCTACTCCCTGGGGGACAGAGGTGAGTCTCAGCTGCTTCTCCCTCCGTGGCCCAGGTGGGAGCCTGTGGTGGGGGGGGGAGGAGTTAGGAGCCTTCGACGGGGCGAACCCCTGCCTTGCTGGGCATACCACGTTTCACTGGGGAGGAGCCCAGCCTCTCACTCATGGCCTCCTGCCGCTTCTCCTCCCCTAGTGCCCTTGCTGAGCACATCCTGGACAGCAAACCCCAGCCAACTAAGTGACATCATCGCTCCCACTACCAAACCAGCAGCTGACAGTGGAGAAGCTGAGACAGACACTGCTTCCCGCGCCAGGCTCCTGTGCACGCCCTCCTTGGTGACGTCAGAGCTGCCCAAAGACGCTGAAGCCTTAGGACCAACCAGCCTCATCCCCCTGGCCCTAAAGGATTTGCAGCACAGCTCCCTCTCCCACCATTCTCACCTCCAGCAAAGTGCAATTGGGAGTTTTAACTGGAATGGCATTGATCCTACAGATCGCTTTGTGGAAAAATGATATCTTAATAATATTGAGCTTTCCAATTCAGGAACATGCTAGATGTCTCCAGTTATCAGCTTTTCTTGAATTCCTTTCCATTTTAGCATTTTCTCTGTAGAGATCTTAACCATTTTTGTCAGACTTTTTCTTCAGGAGTTGCATATTTTTCAGTTTATCATCAAATCTATAGGGGTATCTTTAAAATTTCTTTTCCTGTCTTTGTTGACAAGCTTCAGTTCATGACAGGACAATCCAGTTATTTAGTTACCTTCAGAATATTCCAACCAGCACTTTCATGTTGCCCAGCCTGGGCCTGCACCACCGTGTGGGGCGCAGGGGCCATCCAGTTGTCTCCAGGTCCTGGCCTCTCACTTCTAGGGAAGGAGCTCCTTCTGGCTCACCGTTCACTGTTCAAATCAATGCTGCCACGACCCTTCCCACTCTCTTCAATCCACCTCTGCAGGTTCCTGAGGCTTTGTGGGGGACTGACTTACTCTAAACTGTTTATGTTGATCCCTAGTTCCTTTCTCTGAATTTTTATTTTTTGTTTGTGAACAGACTATGAATTTAAGGAGTGGGATGGATTGGTTAGATTTAAGGCAGGGACTTGAGTAAATTTATTTTCCATGGAGTGGTGAGGAGAACACACAGAAATGAAGGAATTGGGAGCATCCATGACCCTGAAGATGACAAAAGAATGAAGAAAGAATACAAGTTGACCGGTTGGTGGACCAACTAACCAGTTGCAGAGATGAAACATACACAGTGACAACTTCAGACTACTTCCGACATCCGAGGTTCCTAGCCGTCCTTTCACAGCAAAGGCTTATGCTCATCTGGACCATATACAAACAACCATGCCAGTGAAATACAAAGCGCAGCGCAGGGTCCCAGTCAGGGATGGGAAATGAAAGCTGTCATGGATTCAGGTCGTGGTTGGAAGCCACTGGTTCTTGGGCCAGATGCAGCTGGATATTTCTTCCAGAGCTTCAGTTGTTTTCCAGTTTGGTTTCCTGCCTGGAAATTTTGGAGTTGCTTTTCCTGGAGTCTATTTGTGAATGAAGAATATAGCTCAGTGAGAATCCAGGGACCTAGCTGTGCTCCAGGATCTTCTCAACTGGGAGGTGACCTTTATCCCCGTCTTGCCAGAGCCCCTTTAGGGAAATCCACAGGGAAAGATGCGTTTCCCTTTCTCTCTTACACCATAGATGCACCCTGGCGTGTGAAATGCAAATGGCCCCAGGATGGCTCTCTTCGTTCTTGGGTAAAAGACTTCATTATCTTGCTCCATTTCTCACAATAGGAAACCAGGGATAGAGGAAATTAGGAGACTCTTTATGGTTCAGTCCACCCCCAACAGTTACTTCTAGGACACTGGCTTGTTCCTTGATTTGCAGGATTTAGGTGGGGCGTAGACGGAGGCTCCTGCAGGTGTCAATTTCATGCACTTCCCAGGGAAGGTTGTTCCTATGTCTCCCGTGCTCAGGAGGCATGATTCAGAAAGTCTACTGCAGCCTCTCCAGACTGCCTCAGACATCGTGAGAAACACATCTGAGTCACTTGTGGAATGACTCAAGGCTTTGAAATATTTAAACCATATGTCTCATGACACTGGATGAAAACAATGCCTGTTTCCCCACTGAGAGGATGTCATCAGAGACTGAGGCACGGCTCGGGAGTGACTGAACTCCTGGCCTCAGCCGGTCATGCTGCTGTGGGTGCTGAACTGTCAGAGCTCCTCGGTCGCAGGGCTTGGAATAGGGCCATGCGTGGGCAGCGACACGTGTGCCCTAAGAAAGATGTTAGGGCAACCCAGGGGGTCCTTTCTAGGTCAGGACAAGTTCTGTGCTCCTAAATAAGACTTGTACAGGAAGGTAAAAAAAAGGGTATACTTGCTTCTCTAGAGAAGGCAGGAAACCACCATTCTATCACCAAAAGATGTCCCTCAGGAGCCTTACTCTATGAAAATCAGCTGGCATCCCCCAGGCATTCTCTGAGTAGAGAGGAAGACTACACTGTAGGAATATTGTCTTATCTTTTAAGTCCCTCCAAGGTTGTTCCCTTCTTTCTGAAAAATACCTGCAGAGCACTTGACATGGGAAAATGCTGGGTAACCTCAGTATGGTGTAAAATACAGTGAAGTCAGAAGTGCCAGATTCATCTCCCTTCTGCCAGTTCTTAGGAGTGGAGTAAATAATACTGTGTACTTAGTTGTTTGAGCCGAACATCCCCCTCTCTAGAGGGGACGCCAATAACTACTTTATAGGGACGTTTTGAGGACCACATGCGATGATATATGTGTAGCACATGATTCAGATTCAAAAGTGTGAGTTGAATATTCATTCAAAGAAGACTGTGGATATCTCCTCAATGAACATGGATTCAATGGCCAAGCTGGACCCTCCCACCCCCAATTAATCTTGAGACCAGTAAAAACTTGAATGAAAATAGAAGATATGGAGAGGGACTCTTGCTTTGGCCTCCTGTTGCTCTGAGTTGCATCCGGGAAAACTACTAAAGGAGGGAGGAGGAAGGCACAGTAGGCTGGAGAGATGGGGGGCGGGGGCTGGGCACGGAGAGACGGTCTCTCCAGTTACTGGAGATTGTCTTTAAGGGCCTCAAGTCTGTAACCGTGTGATTCTCCTAGAACTCTTTCCTTCTCATCCTTCTCCAAAAGTTGTTACGGTAGCCTGGGGGCTGCTGAGTTGCTGTTACGGCCTCCCTCAGAAGCAGCTGTCCTGGTGGTGAACCCCGGCCAGTGGATGCCAGTGGCTCTGACCCACCTACAGAGGCTGAGGGTGGAAGGTGTGGCTCACACCAGCGTCTGTTCCTCCACCACCAAGGACAGTGGGGGTGACTGGCTAGGAAGAGCAGAGATGATCCAAAGGACAGGAAATCCGACCCTACTTCATTCAGCAGCAGGCCTAATCTTTTGCCCTTACCAAGGTGCAAAGCAGAGAAATTTGCAAGTAATTGCTCTTCCTGCCCCACAGCCTGTAAGGAGCAAGGTCACAGCCTCTGAGGCAGGGAACAGGAGGCGCCTCTAGGCTGGAGTCCTGAGCCCTGAGCAAATCCAGCCCTGGTTGAATGTTTTAGACGAGGTTGGTCTGTGGGCTGATGAAATGGGAGGAGGGTGGAACAGAGGCCTGTGTGGATCTGGGGAGCTTGGCCCAGAGAGGTTTGGTCTGCCAGTCTACGGACATAATTTCTTCTGTTAACAGATTATATACTAGAGAATGGGGCATAGGGAGAGGGACCATCATCTGCCTCTCCTAGAAGGAGAGGCTCAGAGGTTGAGCTCAGTGAGGAATCTGCTGCTTGTGCACCCCAGCCAGGGTCAACACCATGAGCTAAGAGTGTTTCCTGGCCTGGGTTCAGCTCTGGGCAGGGGTAGGAGTTGGAGCACTGCTCATCGGGGCAGGGATGGCCCTTCACCATGTCTTCTTCCCCCTCATTCTCCCTCAATACCTGCACCCCACCTCCCCGTCCTGCCCACTCCTGACGCCTGGAAACCAAAAGCCTTTCTCAGAGGCCTACCTTGGGTTTGAAGGCAATGAGCTTCAGGATCATCTCCACGGTGAAGAGGCCAGTGAAGAGCATGTTGAGGATGTTCATGGCGATTTTGAACAGGCAGCTCTGGCCGTAGTGCTGCATCAGGAGAGGGGGAGCAGCTGTGAACATGGAGCAGGGAGGTCTCTCCTCCTCCCCACTTTTGCCCAGCCTTCTGGAGGCACTCGCCTCAGCAAGACCTTCCTCGAACCAAACCCACCTCTCCATGGGCACTCAGGAGGACTCAGGAGAGCCTCCAGGCTCTTCCCTGCTCTGCCATCTCTGAACACATCCGTGTCCCTTCCCTGATTGGTCGTGATGACTTCATGGAGACTTCTGTCACTCAAGACAGCTCAGGCATAAGCTCTGTCCCTGAAGACAGGTGGATGCAGAAGCCACCTCCACACGCCACGCCTTACCGACACAACAAATGCATCCAGTTCACTCCCTCCCTTCTCCATCTCCTCCCCTCTCTCCATTTATCAGCCCAGGGTGCCATGGATTCTTCCCTAAGGCCCAGAGAGGAGCGCATCCTTGACAGAATACTTGTGTTTCTCCAGCTGCCTCCCTTGGCGACCAGGAAGCTGATGCACTGAGCTGACCCTGCCATTCCGGTACACTTTCCACCCCCATGGCCTGCTCCCTCCTGCGGGCACCGTGGCTGCGCTCCCGCTTCCACTGACCTGCATGGCCAGGCAGATGGTGTTGAGCAGGATGAGGACGAACATCAGGTACTCGAAGTAGGTGGAGTTGACCACGTACCACACTTTGTACTGATGCTGGTTCTTGGGGATGTACCTCCGCAGGGGCCGGGCCTTGAGGGCATATTCCACACACTGTCGCTGGGAGGGTGGCGAGGATGGGGGAGAGTGGGGTTAGTTACCTGCAGGGTGTGTGGGGCTGGCAGAGAAGTGTGGGATGTGAATGAAACCACACACTGTGGAGTGGGATTCTCCGGAAGTCAGGGGACTCATCGGCTGCTATAGCTCACTTACAGGTTAGAGGTGTTATTTGGAAAAAGTCTTGATTTTTTCTGTGGCTCCCTTAATCAAGGAGAGAGCCCCTTCTTGTCAAATCCCCGTATCGAGCACATAGGCAGGGAGCGCACATCTCCCCCTCCCCGTGATGCCTGGCACGTGGCTCCTCAGGGAGCTGGCATTGCTAAGACTGTGCTTCCTGACCGACGGACGGCTGGCCTTCTCACCGATGACTTCCCATGCCACAGACCCTCCTGGGCTACTTCTCTCCTCAGTTTTTCTTTCCTGTCCTAAATCCAGCAGGCTGGAGTGTAGAGGTGAGATCTCGGCTCACTGCAACCTCCGTCTCCCGGGCTCAAGCTCTTCTCCTGCCTCAGCCTCCTGAGTAGCTGTGATTACAGGCATGCACCGCTACGCCCAGCTATTCTCTTGTATTTTTAGTAGAGATGGGGTTTCGCCATGTTGGCCAGGCTGGTCTCAAACAACTGGCCTGAAGTGATCCGCCCACCCTGGCCTCCCAAAGTGTTGGTTTTACAGACATGACCCACCACGCTTGGCCAACTAAATGCATCTTTCTTATTTACCAGGGTTCATAGATGGAAAGAAACAGTTCATTGACAGGGAAGAAGATTCTGGGCTAACTAGATTCTTGGGACTCTGGAAAAGAGTCAGTCCATTTCTCTGCACTGTGCCCAGACTTCCAGATCAGGAACTGGGGAATCTCCCCAGCCTCTTCTCAAACCCTCAGCCCCGATGTCCAATGCCTGAGCCTTAACACTTCACCTCCTCCTGTCTCTTTCCATCGTTAACCTGATACTAGATCGGGGTCTCAGCCTCTCTCATTTCTACTTTCTAACTGGCCTCCCCTCTTTCCTGTCTTCTTTCAAACCAGGGTCCATACAGCAGACACCAGGGTGAGTCTGTGGCCGAGATGTAGACAGGAAAACTCACAGGGGACTGGCTGGCCTGGCAGGGGTCACAAGGGGCACACCATGCTGTGCTCCTTCCCGTGGGCACTCCTTATTCACAGACAAGGATGTGTTTCCCCACAGACTCCTCCCAGTGGGAGCTGAGCTGGGGAACAGAACTGAGGGACTACACCTACCTCCCCACCCTGACTCAGCAACAGCCCTGCCAGCTCTTCACGGCTAACAGAACCTGTCACGATACTTGGCATCACCATCTCACTCCCACTTAAGCCTCTTTCCTGCCCCCACCTCCCACACAGGCCTCTGGGTTTTACTTAAGAAACCATATAAGAGTGGTTTCCTGAAGCCTGTCCTGTTCCCCACCCCCAACGCCCTCACTCCCTCACAATTCTAGTTTCTCTCCTCCATACCAGTGGTGCTGACCCACTTGGGTCCTTCTAACTTGTCAACTTCTAGATAGGGCATGAGATTTTTTTTTTTTCTTTGACAAAACCTACCGTACAGTATCCTTAAGTGGAAGCTTCACGGATATTTGGTGGCTGAGTACATCTGCCAGATCTGGGGTTTGCAGGAATTTGCATTTTTTTTTTTTGCACAGGTCTCTCAAAGACTAAGAGCCCACTCTGGTTGAGGAGTGAAGAGACAATCCCTCTACGGGGTGGGCCCCGCTTCCCTCTGCTCCTTCCTAGGAAGCTACCTGGTTCTTGTCCAGCTCGCAGTTCTTGTACTCCTGCTCCCCCCTGCTCCTGGAAGGTGACGATGACGAAACCCACGAAGATGTTCATCATGAAAAAGGCGATGATGATGATGTAGATGATGAAGAAGACGGAGATCTCCACGCGGTAGTTGTAGATGGGGCCCTTGTCTTCCGTGTGGGAGTCGATGGAGCGGTACAGCAGCCTGCAGGAGGAGACAGGTCCCACAGAGGGAACTGGAGAAGCTGGATCCCCCTCTGCAGAAGGATGGCAGCACCGCTCCAGGGATCCCAGGGGTCAGGGTGTGGGAGACAGCTCTGGGCTGGAGTCCCAGCTCGGCCACTTACTGGCAGTGTGACCTTGGGCAAAGCGCTTAACCTCTCTGAGACTCAAATTCTTCGTCTGTAAATTGGAGACAGTAATTCCTGACTTTCCTACCTTGCAGGGTACTTAGAATAATGTATAGGAAGGTGTTTTGAAACTGGGAAGAACTATTTAAATGTAACATGAGTCATGGACATTGATTTCAAATACTGGAAATAGCGGTAAATATTGAGACAGCTTTGCAAACTGGCATGGACTCAGAGGATGTTAGAGGGAATGTAAAATAAATCTCTCTGAGAGCAAATTTCCACTTAGATAAAAACACTCACGTGACCCACGCTACTCCCATCATCACCATGGCCTGGTCTTAGACTTATCCAAGCAGTTTACATGTATATGTCATTCATTTGAGCCTGTGTGCTCATGGATTGAGTTTACATGTGTATGTCATCCAAGCAGTTTACATGTGTATGTCATTCATTTGAGCCTGTGTGCTCATGGATTGAGTTTACATGTGTATGTCATCCAAGCAGTTTACATGTGTATGTCATTCATTTGAGCCTGTGTGCTCATGGATTGAGTTTACATGTGTATGTCATCCAAGCAGTTTACATGTGTATGTCATTCATTTGAGCCTGTGTGCTCATGGATTGAGTTTACATGTGTATGTCATCCAAGCAGTTTACATGTGTATGTCATTCATTTGAGCCTGTGTGCTCATGGATTGAGTTTACATGTGTATGTCATCCAAGCAGTTTACATGTGTATGTCATTCATTTGAGCCTGGGCCCTGTGCCCCACAGAGCTTGTTACTCTTCATGGGCAGGGATAATCTCTTCCCCTTCCTCTGTAGCACTGCACAGTGGTTGGTTGTCCTCTAGATATCACCTATATTTTACTGCATAATATCGATAACTCTCACCTAAGATCCATGCATTGCTCTTGATATAGAAACATTTAGAATTTTTTGACTTTCAGATTCTAATGTCACTGGAATACATATTAGGGGAAAAGCAGGTGTCTCTACAAAGATATAAGGACCCGATGGGAAGCTGCCTGGTGGAGTTGATACAGAATGCAAGGCCCACGGGCTGCTGTAGGTACGAATGTGTTGCCTCTGCAATGGAAGTGGGGCCCACGCCTCCATCCCTTCCTTACTTTCCACTGTAAATATAGACAAGGCTTTTTCTAAGGAGACGGGGTCCAGTCAATAAAACAGAGGCATCTCAGCCATCTTTACCCAATGAAGGGCATGCTGGGAGTGATAATCTTGACTCCTATGGTGACCACAGGGCCCACACTGGAGAAACTCTCCCTACACCCCAGCTCCCAGATGCCATAAGCGTAAGACAGAGACCTCTGACACTGTGGCTCATGCTGAGGTTGGAAAGAGGCTAAAAAAAGGTCATTTTTGGTGGGAGTTTCTCGACACCTTCTAGAAAAAGAAGAGTCTGTGTTTCAGCGGTGACAGTGGCCTATAAGTTGTTCTGGAAATACACCTCACTGCCTGGGGAGGACCCAGCAAAATATGACCTCCAGAAAGAATGCGGGACATTAAGAAAACTTGGGGGATGGGAGGGAAAGTCAGTGCTGGCCCTTGAGTGTCAGGGTTCATGAGGCCTTGCTTTACATACTCACTCTGGCCACCCTTCAAAGGTGGAGACTGTGAAGAGGGCCATCATGGCCGCCAGAACGTTGTCAAAGTCAAACTTGCTGTTCTCCCAGCTGCGGGGCTGGATGATGGGGTGGTCAACCTCCCCCGTCTTTGTACGTGATGTAGTTGCCCCTGAGAGAGGAGGAGAAGGAGTTTACTCTGGGGATCTCCCACCTTCCTTCACGCCTGGGCTGCCGGTGACCCTGAATGCTGGGTGGGATGGGACTGCCTGGCTTGAACTACACAGTTCTAGCCACAGGAAGAGCTTCAGTGGGCAGAAACTTCAGGAACAAAACATGCTACACATTGTGTCAATGAGGCCAGGATACACATGGGGCAAAAGTCCAGGTGCCACTCCAGTCTTAGAAAATGAGCTGTCCTTCCGTTTCGGGTCAAGCCTCCAGCCTCCCGGGGCTGACCGGCCGTGGCCCTGGCTGCCCTCCCGTCTCCACTCACTTGCATTCTGCCTCTGTCTGCTTGGAACTGTCTGAACAGGTGTACAGCTTTCCCTGGAAGGCAGAGAACAGAGTATTATCAGAGATGTTCATTAATCAGTGAGGCAATCCAAAAACAATTAGTGAGCATCTCTGCAGCCCATCACTGTGCTAGGGACAGTGGGATAAACAGTGCAGAATCCAGATGGGCAGGGCCTGACCCACATACACAGAACAGTGGCGAATACAGATGCCAGCGCTACAAGTAGCACTTCAATGCAAAAACGGGAGCTCGGGTCCATCAGAGCTGTGCTCTCTAGGAAGGTCTTGCCAGGGAGGGAGAAGTGGGAGCTGGGCTCAGAGAGATGAGTTAGATGGGAGTTTACACAGTTGGGGGTGGCAGGGGGAGAATGCTCTAGGTAGGAGAATAGCAGAACTAAAAGGGTTAGGGCAAAAGGACCAGAACCCCAGGAGGACGCTGGCCTCGTTGTAGCCAAGGGGCCCCGCAGGAAGCAGCGGGAGCTGATTTTGACAGGTGCAGGGCTCTGAAAGCCGGGGTGGTGCGGTGGGGGACATGATGCTGTTGATAATAGGTCACTGCTGCAAGCTTAAAGCAAGTGACTGACACAGAGGTTCCACAGGGAGGAAGGGCAGTGACCTGAAGGGCAGGTGAAGTGGAGAGAGTGAGGGGGCCTCTGGCCTGGTGGCCCAATGCCTCCCTCCCCCTGGTCTGAAGCTTGAGTCGGGCTGCAGGTGGAGTTGCAGCCAGGCCGAGTCTTGGCCAGGTCCCCTGTCTTCTTTGTGTGTACCTGCCAGCTCCCTTCCCCCGAGAATGCTGATGGGAGGGGGGCAGCGGGACCACGACGGAGCCCAGGCTTTACCTTGAAGAGCTGGACCCCGATGCAGGCGAACATGAACTGCAGCAGGGTGGTGACAATAACGATGTTCCCGATGGTCCGGATGGCGACAAACACGCACTGAACCACATGCTGCGGTGAGAAGGGGAAGGGAGAGAGGGACGTGGCTTCGGGAGACGCCAGGAGCCTTTCCAGGAGGTAGCGGGGCAGTCCGTTTGCCACAAGGGGGAGTAACTGGGCTGAGAGGGGCAAAGCCATGCTCCCAGAGTCACATGGGAAGTGACGGACCCTAATGGGATGCAAAGGCACCCACTGCACTCTCCGTGACTACGAGCAGAAAAACCCTGCTAAGTGCCCATCTTACAGTGGTAGGGATAGAGGGACGGTAGCACCACAGGGGCACAGGGTTTGCGTGGGATCTCCCTTTGGCACATTCTGCTTAGGGAAGACATTTCGGATGGCTGCCTCTGTTACTACCCTGTTCATTACGGAACAGGGACATGCAGTGGGACCAGTGTCCGGGACCCCACATGGCAGCCAGGTGGCCTGACCATCATGTTTTCCTTCCAACTCGCCCCTCACCTCTCACTCCCCTGCAGGCTCTGTGGAGCTCTCACTCCCCCAGGGCTGCTGGCTGGAGCCTTCCTACCCATGCCCTGGACTCACCTTTAGCCCCTTGGCCCTGTTGATGGCCCTCAGGGGCCTGAGTACTCGCAGGACTCGTAAGATCTTCACGACATTGATTGCACTGGACCTGGGAGAGGGAAACAGGCAGGGTAGTAAGCTCCTCGTGTTTCTGGGGGAGCAAAAATAATGTGGTAAGGGAGTGTCCTGACAGGTGAATCCCAGGCAAACCTGAGAAAACATAAAGTCCATCTTGGGGACATTTGCATTCTGGGGCCGTTCTCCTGTCTCCCACCCTGTGAGAACCGGGAGCTTGCCTGTAACCCTGGGGCTTTCCTGTGGGTGAATAAATGACATGCAGGTGGCTCATGGCAGGTCATTAGCAATGTACTGTGCTACTCACGGGGGCATCCACAGTGTCAGAGAAAGAAATTCAGAGCAAGGCCATGGGAATTCATGGCCACTTGCTAGCCAAGGCACTGAGGGCAAATTTCCTAAATTTTCTGAGTTCTAGTTTCCTCATCTGTAAAATGGGGGTGTAATCAGCTCAGAAGGTCTTTGCAAGGGTTAAATAAGAATTCTATGTAAATCACCTAGCTGTGTGCTTGACGAACTGCCTAAATGATACGTTTTATCATGATGCCTGCTGAAGACATCATACACTTAAAGGAATGCCGTACTAATGGTGGGATCCGGGGCCTTGTGGCTGGCAGCAATGGGCACAGGGAGGAGATTTCTTAGTGTTTAGCTCCAAACAAATGTCCTAGACAGTTGCCCCTGACACCTATACATAAAACCCACCCAGAGCACACTCAGGACTCCAAGGAAGGTTGGGCTTTACTGTTGGGGCTCAGGAAACAACACCCTGAAATGACTGCCTTACAAGCAGTCGCAGAAGCAAAAGTTTTTCTCTGGCCTTCTCTTGCCCTCCTGTCTCTCCATCCCCTTCTCCTCCGAGGCTAACCATAGACACTAGAATCCCTCTTCCCCAAGACGGGTCATAGAAACCAGAACCCAGAACCCCACTTCACCAATACCAGCCACACAACCTAAAAACGTTACTTAAACGTTCCCTCTGCTTTTCTGTTTAAAAACTGGCTATAAAAAGTTATCAAATCTACATGTGGGAGTGTAGATCTTAAGACCCCTATTGCAGAGAGCTCAAATGTTCCCTCTGCTTTTCTGTATAAAAACTGGCCATACACATATACACCATGGAATATTATGCAGCCATCAAAAACGATGAGTTCGTGTCCTTTGTAGGGACACGGATGAACCTGGAAAACATCATTCTCAGCAAACTGACACAAGAACAGAAAATCAAACACCGCATGTTCTCACTCATAGGCGGGTGTTGAACAATGCGAACACATGGACACAGGGAGGGGAGTATCACACACTGGGGTCTGTCGGGGAAAAGGGGCAGGGATAGTAGGGGGTGGGGAGTCGGGGGAGGGATAGCATGGGGAGAAATGCCAGACATAGGTGATGGGGAGGGAAGGCAGCAAATCACACTGCCATGTGTGTACCTATGCAACAATCTTCCATGTTCTTCACATGTACCCCCAAACCTAAAATGCAATAATAAAAAAAAAAACTGGCCATAAAAACTTATCAAATCTACATGTGGGAGTGTAGACTTAAGACCCCTATTGCAGAGAGCTCAAATGTTCCCTCTGCTTTTCTGTATAAAAACTGGCCATAAAAACTTATCAAATCTACCATGTGGGAGTGTATATCTTAAGAGTCCAATTGCAGAGAGGTCCTGTCCCCCACCCAGAAGGAAGGAATGCTTTACAGAGAGGCCAAGAATATTCTAGAAACAGGCCTTGCTGGGTTCCCCCACTTAGCTCATTCTCATTGGATCCCACCCTTCTTGTCCAATCACATTTCTATATGGCTGTCCATACTCTTTTGAACCTAAGCATAAAAGTAGACAATTTCCCCTATGTCTTTGGGTCTGCATTCTGAAGGCTGTGGGTATACACGTTAAATAAATGTGAATGCCTTTTCTCCAGTTAACCTTTCTTTTGTGAGTTGATTGTTCGGTCAGCCTTCAGAAGGCCAGTCCCTTTGGCTCCTACGCTGCACTACAGGTTCCACACAGCTGGGATGCCGAGGCCAAGCCAGAGCTTCTTGGAATCTCAAGCTACTGATTTTCCTCAGTGTGATGGAGATAGCAGGAGACACGCCCCCTCAGCAAAATGCCTCGATGGTTTCTGGAGTGGTCCATCCTACCCAGGTGGGGGTTATTAACCGTACCACCTTGGTGAGCATCTATGGAATACATCCTAACCCTCATGGGCTAACTACCTGAGACAACCTCTCAAGCTTTCAGAGAGCCTCATATTGCTCTGGGACCTCAACAATGAATGACAGGCCAGCAAGTGGTGATTTCGTGCCTTGTATGGTCAGGACGATGTGCTCAAGAAAGGGGCTGGTGGAAAGATCCGATTTCTCTGGTGCATGAGTCTTTTACTCCAAGAGATGCAAAGGCCATTCCTATCTATCACGGTGTCTCTCCTACAGTCTCTCTGGGAGGGAGTGAGTTTGCATTGAATCACAGTGGAAGGGATTTAAAGGTCAGATGGGAAAAACACAGGCTAAAGAGGAAGAATTTCTGGTTCAAGGTTAAATAGTGATTGAGTGGCCGTGCTGGGATTTGAATCTAGACTTGTAGGTTCCCAGGCAGAAAATAGGGGGTAATATAATCGATGATCACAGTGAAGGGTCTTTCCCAAGGCCCCCGTCCCTGCCTGATCTCAGTCGACCATGAAAAAACCCTTGGGAGGAGAGATCCCGGAACCCTGGGACTTACGCCTTTCTCTACCATAGGTGTGACCTTCAGCAGGTGTCACGATGTCCTGAACCCCAAATTTCCCATCTGTACCATGATGCTAACACTTGCCCTGTCTCCCCCCATAGTTTTGTGTGTGTGAGGACCGTAGAAGAATGTGTATGTGGAAGTGTTTTGAAAGTGAGGATGCAGGAGTCACGCTGTCAGCTGTTAGAACTTGGTAGGAGCTAGCAATCAGATCCTTCACACCTGAACAAGATTTGCAACCTTGGCTGTACAGGGGAGTCACCTGGAGAGCTCTTAGAACTCGTACCCAGACTGTACCCCAGACCAGCGAAATGAAAAACACACTCACACTCATGCGCACACACATACATACACATGTACACTCATGCACACACACGACACAAATATATAGTCACACACATACACACATGCACACACACACTCATACGTACATATATACACACATACATATCCATATAGACACATATGCACATACACATACACATGGTCGATTGGTCAATATACACATACACAAAATCACACGCCCCCACAAACACACATGCACACACCACAGATACATACACACTCATGCACATGAACATCCCACACATGCACAGATATATACACATACATTCACACATACACACACATGAGGTGCTTTGGCTGGAGAGAGAAGGGAGAGGGTCCAGGTCAGGGAAGGTCACGGCAGTGGCAGACTGTAGGCTGCTGAAGGTCAGCCTAGAGCACTGGGGCCGTGGTGGAGGAGGTAGGAAGGTCCTGGAGAAAGCCATTTCTTAATAGCTGGGCCTGGCCCTGCCTGTCATGGCAAAACCCAGGTATTTAAACATATTCTCGCCTGATCGACACGTCCCAACTGTCAGACCCCTGAGGACACGAATCCAAGAACTCAAAGCCGCCACGCACAGCTTTGGAGGCCCCACCCTGCTCTCATCACACTGCCGTGGCCCTGCAGGCCGGCCCTTCAGGGTTTGGTTGTCCTCTCTGGCACTTGCTAGCTGCATGGCCCATCATGGGCTGAGGGGGTCCCACTCACTGGATGCCAAAGGAGATGAGGGACACGCTGACCACCAGCAGATCTAAGATGTTGAAGTAGTTCCGGCAGAAAGAGCCCTTGTGCAGGAAAGCCCCATAAGCAGTCATCTGCAGGGAGGGACAGAGAAACACGAGTGTGAGTGGCCCTAGCCCTAGCCCAGAGACCCCTCACACCACCCCTTCCTCCACAGCATCCCTTGGGCAAGTCCCAAGCACCATCCATGGGGAACAGGAGGACAAAGACGGCGACATATTGCCAAGAAAAGAGTTCTGCAACCATGCACACAACCACCCAAGAATCTCCAGCCCAGGACTTCTGGGTGGCTCCTTACACCCTCCAGGCCATGCCAGACTCTTTAATCCCACATTCAAAGCCCTTTCAAGTGGGCCCCACCATCTCACTCTCATTTCCCACTGTTCTACATCCCAAGTCCAGGGCTTTGGCCCTGCAGGGCCCTTTGCTGATGCTCTCAGGCTGGGGGCACGCTTCCCTACTGCCTCTCCAAACACTTGAGTCCCTAGGCCAGCTGAGAGCACCAGGCATCTGCAGGGAGTTGGGGGCGGGCATGCCCAGCAGTCCCGGTTTGCCCAGGTTTGCTTTATCATCGAAAATCCTGCATCCCTGGAAACCCCTCAGTCTTAGGCAAACTAGGCCTGAGACTGGTCACCCTGGTGCCTGGTGAGAAGTTACACCGGTGACTCTGGCAATTAGCATACCCCCCCCCTTTCTGGCCTCAAAGGTGCTTATGATTGATGCTACATATTCTAAACTCAATTCTACTGTTTTGCTTCTAGATTGCATCTGGGGTTCTTCGAGGGCCAAAGCTGTGTAGTCGGGGCTCAGTGTCTAAGAACACAGGCTCTGAGGCCAGGCTGCCTGGGCTGGAATCATCCCTGTGGTATTTTATTTCCGTGGCCTGGAGCAAGAAACTCAATTCCCCTAGTACCTCTATTTCCTCATTGGAAAAATTAGGGTAAGATCTACCCTACAGGATTGTAAGTATCAAGTGAATACCTATATGTAAAATACTTAGGACTCCACCCTGCACACAATGAGCTCCGTAAATGGGTGAGCTGTCACTACAGCCTGGATTTGAATTCTGGATGCTTCCTGGATGGGGAAAGTTCTGTTCTCTCTCATAAAGTGAGGATACTATCCCCTGCCTTTGTGAAAGCCCTTTGGAAACTTTTTAAAAGAGAACACACAAGATGACGATGACTGTTACAGGACTTGGCCATTATTACCTCCCCCTGAGACTGCTGTAAAGCTGTGCACTGCAGGTGCTCAACAATTGCCTTTATAGCCTTTCCCATTTTGCCAGCTTGCGTAAGGGCCAGTGGTTATCCAGGATAGGGGCTAGGACAGGCAGAGGACAGGAAGCATCGGCCAAAAGGAAAACTGTGGAGCTGAAGTGCAGAGGTGGAGCAAGGCTCCCTGGTCATCTGGGGTCCAGTTAATCTCTTTGGAATCAGAGCATGCCCAGGGCAGAGTGTCCGCAGAGCCATTACAAAAGCAAACACAGGGGGAAATGGGCAAAAATAGCTCTTGCAACCTAATTCTTTCCATTTATCTTTTGCAGCAGGGCGTCCCCCCAGGACTCGGGCACCTGTGCTGTGCAATGGTTTTTAGAAGTGCATAGATTATATAAAAGATGCAAGGGAGTATCGTTCCAGAAGACCTACCATCTGGAAGGCTTGCCTCCCTGTCTCTCAGTGAAGACCTGAGACCGCCAGAGACTGGACTCAGGAGGCTCCCATAGTTCACTGAAGAGCCCTCTGTGCCTGCAGAAGGCCCAGCACTTGCCCAGCCACCTTGCTTTTAGTGTTAGGAAGGCCTTGAGTCTGACCCCTTCTTGCTCCTGGCATGGATCTTCTGAGGCTACTACCGAGCTCTAACAGAAGCCTCTGTGCTTGGGGGAAAGCAGTCCTCAGACGGGTGGACTAACGATGCGTAGAGTGCCAACTCTGTCCTCTGGCTTTGGGCTCCTGTTTCATCTGGGGACCCTCGAATGAGGCCAACACTTGAGCAAGTGCATGTGTGTGCAGATGGGGGCAGTGGGAACCTGCACCCAGGCGGGGCAGGAGGGAGAGTGGCCGTAGAAGAAAGGGCAAATGGACGTGGGGGAAAATGGAGCCTTTACTTGAAAGTCATCTGTGGCATTCAGGGCACCAGGAAAATCCGGGCTCAGGTACCCAGTGCTAATTGTCCCCCTTTGATTCTTTTTTTTCTGATTGCCAGCCACCTAGGTCCTTCTTTCCAATTCTACATTACTTGCTGAAGTGTTTCCATCCTGAGGAAGGAAAGGAATGCGGTGTGGCTTGCTAGCTCTCTGCTCAACCACGGGCCATCCCCACCTCTCCAGGTAGCTCTTCTAGTTATGAGACCTGTCTTATCTTTTCTGATTTCCAATCACTGGTCCCGATTTGCCTTCTTCCTCTTCGATGTGACACTCCCTTGCATTACTCAGGCCAACTGTCACGGGCCTACAAGCCTTTCCTTTTTAAGGCCAAACATCTCCAGGCCCTTCCACTCTTCCTTGTGCTAAATGTCCCCCCTTGGACAGCCACGGTCATCTGTGCCATGACACGACACTGGGCCTTCAGGCCAGGAAGAGGGACCCAGTGGGAAGGAGGTACAGGGAAGTGTCCCGGCATCGGGGTTTCTATTCAGAAGCACACTGAGCGTAGAAGAGAGTAGGAGAGGGAGGGGATAGGAGGAGGGGGAAGGACCTTGCCATGACAATGCTTGCAGAGACCTTTCACTTCGGCTTGTATGGCAATCCCGAAGGAGAAATAGCACCATTGAAATCCACAAGGGCGGCTCTGCAGAAGAGCACTGAGAATGGGGCCTCAGAGCTTCTCTTGTCCTGGGACAGAACTCCGGTGTCTGTGTGCCCCCCTGCATCTGAAGTCCGGGAATCAAAGCAGTCGCCACGGAAAAGAGGTTTCGCCGCAGTGCATCTTAGTGCAACCACGCAGCCTTTGCTTTCCTCTCCCGACCTCCAGGAACCGGAGCCTGGCCAGATCTACTCTCCATGAGTAGAAAAGAAAAATCTGAGCCACATACTTGGTTAGCAGGAACCAGGGATGGAGGCGAGGGGCACTTGAGTGCCCGGGAAACAAGGACACGGGGGAAGGCACACAAAAACCCATTTGTCTCTGGAAGTGACTGAACTGTCATGTCCATCAACAGGCGGGCCATGATGAGGGAGTCTCATCAGGGAAGGAAAGGCCTGCAGCTGGCAGTGGCATCAGTCGGGTGTGACGTCAGCTTGCATCGGCCACAGGGATAGGATGACTAGGGAGCCTGGACTCCTTGGGAGGGGGAGACCCAGGCCAGTCTTCCAGGAAGAAGCTAAAGCTGAAGCATGGACTTCAGAGCCTTAGTCCTTCTGTTTGGGGAAAGGGTAGAATCTTCTCCCTTGCTCAGAGAGGAGTACATGTTCCCTGAGGTCACGGAACTCACACCCTGACTCTCAGATGAACTAGCTTGGCCATGCAGTGGTTTCCAGACTCAGAAACACACCAGAGAAAAGGAGAAATACTCTCCCTCTCATCCCAGTGTTTATCAGAGGTGGGCTTTGCCTGTTCGGAAGGCAGCAATGTTGTAGCAGTTCCCGCAGCAGAACTGAGCTGGGCCAGCAGCAGCCAAGGGCTGGGGCCTGCATGCTCAGGTTCCTTTAGCACCTGCTCTCACCCTGCTGAACTCAGCTCTCCAGCACAGTTCTCCCTCCCCCACGCTCAGGGCAAGGGACACTGTGACAAAGCTTTGCAGCAGGTGACTGAGGGGTCGGCAGTAGTCTATAGTTGCCTGTGGGAGGCCCTCAGCTGGGAGACCAACTCCATATCTCACACTAGGCCTGTGATCACTGTTACGTGGCCCCAACCCCAGCTTAGACCCAATGTCTGCTGCAAATACTGAGGAAGGTGCTAAGGACAGATGGGCATCCAAAGAGAGCAGCCGAAGTGATTCTTCCACGCCCAGGAGGTTTCCCACTTTCAGAGACTATGCAGCGAGAGGAGGGGAAGGAGAGTCCTATGAACGCTCAGGTACAATTAACCGGAGCTGGTGTGTGTGGGCATGTGTGTCGGGCACTGCTGATGGCTGCAGCCCAAACCAGTGAAATGGCAGCGTCAATGTTGGCACAGTCAACATGTGTCCCTTCCAAGCCACAGACTGCTTAGGGGTGGCTGGGAGGGGAGGGGCTGCGGTGGGGTGGGCTGCTCCTGGCTTCTGAGTCTGGGCAAAGTGCATCACACAAAGTGAGGGGCACTCATTTTTCCAGTTTCAGGCTTGGGAGTTAAAAAAGAGAGAGTGAAAGAAAATAGTAAAGAGAAAAGAGCCAGCCAGACAGAGCAGAGATAGACAAAGAAAGAGACAGAGGATGCATTGCCCAGGTTGCATTACCTTAAGGATAATTTCTAATGTAAAGATACTAGTGAAGACATAGTCTGCATTGCCTAGGATCTGAAAAATAAGCATAATTGGATTAGTGGCTCTGAGAGTGAACCCAACACCAACAGGAAGGAGCATGTGTGTTAGGACAGACAGCGGCAGAGAGCTGATGCTGGCGCAAGGGGGCACAGGAGGAGCAGAGGGGCATGGGGGCTTTACCTTCAGAGCAATTTCAATGGTGAAAATGGTGGTAAAAACAATATCAAAATAAAACAGAATCTGCAAAACAAAAAGGAACAGGGTGGGGGATGGGATGAGGAAGGGAGAAAAGCAGGACGGGAGGAGAGGTCGGTGGATGTTCACCAGAAAGGGGCCACACTTCAAAATGAGATGCATGGCGCTTGAGCCTTTGTGCAGGGACACAGATGGAAATGGGGGGTGAGCGGCACGCACACAGCGATCCTGAGGCGGGGCTAGCCTCAGGCAGCACAGCGGCTTCCCTTGAAGCCCCCAGACAAGTGAGGTGAGCTTCCAGGGCAGGCCTCAGCTGGTACTGGATCTGAGCAGCATCTGGTTGGATGCTTTTCCCATTAATCCAATTTACTTACAAACCCAAATCGGACCACTGAGATGCTTGTCAAAAGGACAGAGAATGGGGTTTGTCTTTTTGCAGGAAGGTTCAAAATGCTTTACTCACGTTGGTGGGACTGAGCTGGCCAGCTTCCTGTGTTGGTGGAAATCTATTCCTGGGTTATGTCCTCTGGGGCAAGGGAGGTTGCATCCCTCAGGTGAGGCCTGCACAGGCTGAGGACCGGCTCCAGGATTTCGTACTTTATTATATCTCAGGTGATGGATCAGGGATGGGACCAACACCTGCTAACCTCAGTAAGACAGCCCTGGACCAAGCAGGCCCCAGGGCCGCAGAGTGGTTTGGCATGGGTATGGCTTTAGACCAGAGGGCTCTCTTCCTGCCCCTCTTGGTTGGGACTTGACAAAGTTTTGAGATATAGCAGTTCTTAAACTGGCCTTTAATGTTGTTTACCAGAGCCTTGGGTGGGTCCTGACATTTGTTTCCACTCTACAGAAGGCACCAAGACTCTCTTTTAGGTAAGGTCAGGCTTATCAGTGGCACCTATTTGCCGACGCTCCCCTTCTGGTCAGAGTACACGGGGGAGCAGGGCGGGGCAGGTAGTCAGTGGCCACATTTTCCCAAGTTTGCAGGGAACTACAGCTTCCTGGGGAACATCCACAGGCAGTGAAAGTCCTGACCCTTGCCAACTATCAAACCAGCCCAAGCATTTGAGTACATGCTCTCTTCCTTGCCTGTGGTCCTAAGTTGGTTTTCTATCAACGCCCTACTCTCTTAATGAAATGTGAGTTGTGGATCTGATTATGACATCTAGAACTGGGCTCCTGATTGAACAATGATGTCAGCAACAGAAGCTGTGGGCCCGGCACAGCCCCAGGGGTAAGGAGGGCAGAGGACACAGGCGATGCATACATGGTTCCTGAAGGAGGTGTGCTGGACCGGGTCCTCAGCAGCCAGGGAAATGCTGCTGAGCAGAATGAAGAATAGGATCAGGTTGGTGAAGATCGTGTCGTTGACAATGCGGTGGCACTGGAGGCGAAACCTGTATGGGAGGGGGGGACAGGGGGAGAGACAAGTCAAGGCAGACAAGGGGAGCAGCAGTGGGCTCTTGGGAGCCCCCTTTCCTCAGCTCTTTCCAGCAGCTGGCAACAGGCGCTTGTTGGCTTGAAGTGAACTCTGCATTCTGACGTCTTACTGCTGCTTGTGACGGCAGCAATGCCGACCCCTCACCCCCATGGCGCACATATCACCTTTGACATTTTGGAAGGTTACATCTGAGACCTTGGGGACTCTCTGAATTTCCAAATCCTGCTCTGACATTAACAACTGGCTTTGGTTTGGGGACTTATTTTCCCTATCATTGAAAACAAGTCACTTTATGTGATCTACTCGAGGGAACCACAGGACTACCTGGAGCTGGGTATGCTGAGAGGCCAGCCAGGCCGACTCTCTGTGGGTGATCTGCTCCTGGGTGTAATTCACTTCCGTGCCCCGGCACGATTACCCAATTGACCTTCTAGGCATCCAGTGACAGTACCAAAAACTCTCGATTCCTAAACGCCAACGTGCCTTGTAACCATCTCATCTTGACAACAGTGTAGGAAGGAAGGTATGGTTGTCATCATCTTCATTTCACAGATAAGAACACTGAAACCCAAGTAGGAGAGGCTTGCCCAGAAACACAGCCTTAGTGTGGGGGAGGCAGGGCTTCAACCCAGGCCTTCGGACTTCTGCTGCTGGCATTATGCTTGACTAAATGCTCTGAGAAGCCCTCCTGCTGCAGAAGCACCAAACCCTTGAAGGGTCAAACTCTCTGAGACAATTCTGGTTTGTGAGAGTTTGGAGATGTCTGCGAGAATCTTCTGGTTCAAACCAACAACCCCTCCCACAAACCCCCACTGAGCTGAGGCTGTGTATGGAGAGCCAGGAAGGCAGAGTTGCCACAGGACGGAAGCCAATAACAGCAGTGGTGTCAAGAAACTGCAGGTTAAGCCAGTCTTGAGGTGGAGCAGGAAAGCCTGGGACTCTCGGGCTGAGCCGACACCTCTTAGGGGCATCTGAAAGTCTCCCCCAGTCCTACTTTAGGTCCTCAGTACTCTCACAAATGAAGAGGAAGTGTTGGGGTCACAGTCAAAGATCGTCAGACACCAGACACAAGAAAGGACAAGCCACCAAGATGAGAAATCAGAAGAAACACCAGATAAGTGATTCAGACCCCAAAGCCTGGGGGTATTGGAAATATTAGATATAGACTATCAAACAACTATATTTGAAACATTTAATGAAATAAAAGACTAAATCATGAAGATGAAAAATCAACAGAAACTGTTAGATTTAGAGTGATGGATCTGGAAAACGAAGCAACAAATGGAACTGACCGAAATAAAAACATACAATGGTCAAGATAAAAAATTGGTTTAAACGGTAATATAGATTAAGTTGAAAATAGATTTAAGAAACTGGAAGATACAGCTGAAGAAATTTCCTAGGATACAGAAAGACAAGGAGATGAAAGATATGTAAGACTCTCTAAGAAATAGGGAGGACAGAATGAAAAGGTCTAACAGATGTCCAATTGGAGTGTCAGAAGGAAGAAATACGGAATTAAAGAGAAGCAATATTTAAAGATTATCGCAGCACATTTTCAATAACTGAATAAAAATCTAAATCCATAGGCTTAGGAAGCACAATCTATTCTAAGCAAGATAAATGGAAAGAAATGCACATCTTGACAAATGGTAGTAAATCTGTACAACCACGAAGGCAACAGAATATGTTAAAAGCAGCTACAAATAAAGCTTAGGTTACTCACAAAGGAATCACAGTTGGAATGACAGTTGACTTTACAGCAGAATAACACCTTTCTTGTGCTACAGGACAAACCTGTCTGTCTAAAATGAGGTACACAGCAAAACTATCTTTGAAGAGCAAGAAGTGAAAACAGTTATAGATAAGTAGAGGCCAAGTGAATTCGCCATTACGGAACTATGGGGAGCTTCTAAAGAATGTACTTTAGGAAGAAAGAAAATGTTTGCAAAAAGATGGACTGAAATGAGTAAAAAAATGGTGAACATATAAAATGGTAAGGTGTACATAAATCCAAACACACACTATCTATATAATAATAAGACTCACTAACTTGTTGGGTTAAGAATAAATGTTGGACTAAAATACTAATGACAATTCCGTGTAGTAAGGAGATAAGTGAGTTAAAATATTCTAAGGTCAATCTAATGGACAGGAGGAGGTTCTTGATACTGTTTAACATCACATAATCACTCAAGGAATAGAAGTAGAGTTTAAACATTTCAAAAAGTGGAGAGAAGAATAAACATAGGTCTTCTGATTCAAAATCCAGGACTCTTCCCTAAATCAGTGTCTATTTATATAATTTGCAGGGAGCTGGGAGAGTCTCAGGCTCCATTCAGCGGTTCAGGTGAAACACAGGAAACTGTCGGGCTGGTACTAGAGAGAGCGGGACCCCACCTTCCCCACCATCGCCGCACACCTGTTGTTAGAGCTGAAGATGAAAAATGCGCTGGCTTCTGGCATGGGCACCGCCTTTTCCTTAAGGTGAAGCTCGGAGAGTGGTCGTGGGCGAGGGCCGACAGGCATCTCTGGCTCTTCCTCATCATCTTCTCCTGTAAGAAGAATAGCACCATTCTAAATAACTCCAGCACTCCCACTTATTTTACCACTTTCAGAGACCTTCCTACTGGCAGACATCACTGTGGCTCTGAAAATGTAAGGTACCAACCAAGGCAAGACATTTTGCTGTCCCCCCTGTGGGTGCTGCTGCAGCTCGTCTCTGTTGGAAAAGACTTACCTGGCAGCGCCCAATAGGGGGATTGGGTCACCAACTTGTCCTGGTTTTAACCAAAATTCCCACATCCCAGGAAATCCCCTAGACTTGGGCAAACTGGGGTGGTTGGTCACCCTAGTTGTAAGGTATGAGAAAAGGTGACCAGGTAGGACAGGGCACTGCCAGGGGTTACTCATCTATCTAGGTGGCAGGTGGTGGAAAGGGTGTGGCTTAGTTGGCTTGTGGAATCCCTTGCAAATAACCCCACCCTTGGAAGTTCCAGGAACTGGAAAACCAACACTTTCCCAATCTCTGAAACTAAAAAAAAAAAAAATATGTGCTGTTGAGATAAAGGACAATACTACCGACCACAACAGGCCCTTCATGCAAAGGTTTAGACACTGACTCCAGTTAAGGAAGTGCCGTTGTTCTCCTGGCCAGTGGCCACATTTAATGTGGACCGAAGTCAAACAGCTTATTCCTGCGCTTGCAAGCACAATGCCCATGGGAGCAAGCACTGAACACCTTGTGCTGGGCAAATGTGTTTCAGACGCTCAGAAGGGAAAGTACCAACATGGGAGTGAAGAGCAGTCCCTCCAGCCAGTCGCCTGGATCACAATCCTGGCTGTTTCTTTCTAGCTGTGCGCATTTTACTGAGTCTCTCTGTGCTCCAGTTTCTCCACGTAAGGTGGAATAATAACAGTACATCTATACTTCAGAACGGTGCCTGGCACTTAGCAGCTGCTATGTAAGTAAGCGTTTGTTGCTTTTATTACAACCTCTACCCATGGGAGAGACTTGAAGCCTGTAAATTAGTGCTCAACGTTTTTCTCAGTCAGATCCTTACCACCTATTATTCCCTAGCAAACTGTCCACTCACATCAAACTATATTCTGAACACTTCACTACAGCAGGTTGAACAGTTTCCCCCACAAACTCATGTCTCCCTAGAACTTCGCAATGTGACCTTATTTGGGAATGGGGCCTTTGCAGATGTAACTGGTCATGATGAAGTTTATTCTAGGCTAGGATGGGCCCTAAATCTAATGACTAGCCGTGCGTGGTGATGAGTGCCTATAATCCCAGCTCCTTGGGAGGCTGAGGAAGGAGAATCACTTGAGCCCAGGTTGAGGTGAGCCAAGATCTCACCACTGCACTCCAGCCTGGATGAGAGGGAGACTCTGTCTCAAAAAAATAAATAAATAAAATAAAAAGAAATGACTGTTACCCTTATAAGGAGAGACACAGAGACACAAAAACACACTTAGGGAAGAGGGCCATGTGAAGACAGAGGCAGAGATCGGAGGGACGCATCTACAAGCCAAGGACTGCCGGCAACCACAGAAGTTAGGAGAGGCAAGTGAGGATTCTTCCCAAGAGCCTTTCAGAAGGCGCGTAGCCCTGTGGACCCCTTGATTTAGGACTTCCAGCCTCTAGAACTGTGAAAGGCTATATTTCTGCTGTTTCAGCTACCCAGCATGTGGTCACTGGTTATGGCAGCCATAGCGAGCTGACAAGCTCACTGTGTGCCCTGTCCTTCCTCATGCTCTCTCTCTCTCCCTGTCTGAGCTGCTCTTCATCTCCCTCTCTGCAGAGCACACAAGGACCCCCAGTGCCAGAGAGCATCCTCCACCCAGCTTTCCTGAGTTCTTGCGCTCCAGGGAATGACCTTCCTGTGAATACCAGCAGTGCCTTCTGCCTCCAGTGCCTTCATGACTGATTTTAAATGTCTGTGCTTTCTCTCTATGTACTGAAAACCCCGGAAGGAAAAGCCATGCCTGGCACTAGATGCCTTTATTTCCTGATGATGACTGAACTTCCACACCCTTTAGAAGGAAGGGGACTTTGCATAAGACCAAGGTGAAGGGAATACTAGTCTGGCTGGAAAAAGATAGTTACAGGACTCTCATCTCATGGATGCAGCCATGCCTCTCCACGTTCTCCCTCTTCTGGTCTGAATGAAGCCAGGTACCGCAAAGAAAAAAATGCCTGGCACAGAAAGCAATTCTTTATCAGGCAAGACGCATTCAAGCATTTAGGGACCCAAGGCTTTTTTGGAGGGCCAGCAGCACACAGGCATCAGTCAGATCCTTTCTCTGGGGTAATTAGAGCTGACTAGCAAGACAATTCATATTTTTTTTCAGCAGAAGAGAGGCCCAAGATGAAAGCTGACTACAGGCCAAGAGTTGGAGCTCTTGTGACACCGAACCCTTGGTATGTAAAAGGAAAGTCTTCTACTTAAAGTAGAATAAGTAAAACCAGAATTGGCCTAAATCATGATATTTACAAGTGAGATTCCATTGAGAAGGATCTTAAATTCCTGCTGAGGTGTTTGTACTCTTTTCAGTTTAGCTCGAAATGACCCGACACTTTCTTCTTCATGATAATTTGATAACAGGTAATTTTTATGCTTATTTTAATCATTTGTGTTTATAGAAACCCACATTTACTATAGCTTTGTGCCATTCGAAGTTCGTAATGGAAAACGGTGCAGGCTCTTCCATTTGCATGAGCTCCCTTCCTGTTTACAAAGCTCCGTGCTGAGCTCCATTCCTGGGGAGAAGGAAGTTAGCTGGTCCATTCAGACACACAGCAGCTGAACTTCAGGCACAGTGCTTAAGAGCAAATGGTTTCTGAAGGACAAACTCAGATGTGAAAAGGGGCGCAATTTTGACAGCATGTGAAGCTTGGCAGGTATTATGGATAAGGCAGGAGGCTGACAGATCAGGAGAAGTCAGGCAAGGCTCCTTTTGGGGTTGGCAAATGAACCACCTAGACTCCTACTCCCAAATGCCAGTAGAATACATTAGGGGTCTTTCTTTCCTCAGTTTTATTCTTGGAGGTTTGGAAAACGCATGGGAACTGAGGCTCTGCTGCTCTCTGGAGTTGCTGCTGCGTTCCGGGAGGCAGGTCAGAGGATTCAAAAGCAAAACCAGGCCAGCACTCAAAGCCCCAGACTTGGTCCTCGGGAACCCGTGCTCCTCTCCATCTGATGCTCGGCCTCACCTCTGTGATTTCGCTCTTGGCCGCATAAAGTAAAGACATTTGTAAGATCTAGTGCCTACAGAGTATTGAGTCCAAGGCTAACACAAAGCCGTGGCTCTTGCCCTCATGGAGCTTAGTGTCTAGCAGGGCACAAGAGTCTGCTACCAGCTGAAGGGAGTGCACGGTTGGTCAGGGCCAGATACCCAGAGCACTGCCTTGGGGCACCGGGAGCACAGGCGGTGGATATAGTTTCTGCATTGGGGATCTTCTCTTTACTGACTCAATTAGAAAACCTCAGAGTCACCCTACATTCCTCTTTCTCTCTCCAACACCTAAGCGATGAATAAATCCAGTTGGTTTGCAAAATGTACCCAGCCTGACCCCTTTCTGCATCTCCAGCACCGTTCCCTGCCCAAGCTGCCATCCTCTCTGCCTGGGTACTGTACAAGTATCCTCCCTGCCCCAGTTCTGCTCTTGACCACCACCACCCTTTATCCACAGAGCACCCAGAGGGACTCTCTGAAAGGGTGAGTCGGACATCGGGTCAGGGCCTTCTCTGCTCAGACAGTCTGGCAGCCCTCCAGGGCATTGGATCAGACCCAGTCTCCCATGTGGCCCTGTGCCTTCTGCCCTGCCCTCCTGTCCTGCTCCGGTCACCTGCCTCAGGGCACTATCCCTCAGTTCTCTCTGCTTCAGGCACACTGGCCCTCTTTGGAGTCCCCACAGCAAAGGGCATCCCCCATAAGAGACTCTGCACTCAGGCCCTCCACCTAGAGAGCTCTTCGCTCTGATTCCATGTCTAGTTCCTTTGAATCATTCAGGCTTCAGTCAAATGCTGCATCCTCACAGAAGCCTTTGCTGACCACACAGTCAAAGCAGCCTGGTCCCCCAAGTCACCCCTAACAGAATCCTTGATTTTACTGTCTTCACATCGTGTGATGGTTTGCCTGCTGCCTGACTCCCCACTGATATGTCAGCTCCAGGAGGGCGGCGGTCTTCCCCGTCCGTCCGGCACAGGAACCCCCATGTCCCTGTACTTAGCACAGTACCTGGCATACAGTAAGTGCTTCATGAGTAGTTCATTAATATTTCCAAGGTTTCTCCCAACCCTCAGCATCTCTTACGATTGCACAATCCTGCAGAAACTCCTTCAGCCTCTCCAACTCCCCCGATTCAAAGCTCAGTCAAGACCACCCTTCTGTATGAAGCCCCCAGATTCCGCCACCTCACGGCTCTCCTTGTCACTGAACCCCTTGCAACAATGAAAGCCTCCCCCAGCACAGGTGGTACTGACTACTCAGTGTCTGGTGGCACGCATTTCTTTATAACGTGTACCTGTTCACTTTAAGTCCTTAGAGGCTCTTGCGAACATCTACACGCTCACTCAAATACATTAATAAATTGAGCAAAAGTAGAATTAGCTTCCACTCATCTGGGCACAATGCTTTTCTTTCCAGTGAGTTGGGATTTTTCTCTATAATTAGGGTACGTCAATCTGGGAGGCTGAAACCAGCTGGCGAGCTTTTCAGATGAAACAGAGAGGGAAGGATTCTAGGGCCATCGCTGGCCTCAATGGCCCCCTGTTGAATTAGAAACAGGCCCCTCCTCTGAGACTTCATGGTCATGCGAGGGCAACTGAAGCAGCAGCCAGCAGAGGGCACTCTGGAGTCCAGCTCCCACTTGGCCACTCTGATACACGGCTTTGGGTGCAACCTGGACAGCCTAAGAGGGAGGGGGGAGGACAGGGGTGAGCCTAGGACAGAGGGCAAGAGAGAGATGGGGAGGCGGGAGGGGAGCGTGGCAGTGTGCTCCCTTGCACTGGCCCTTTCTTCTAGCATTGCGACTGAAGGCAGAGCAGGAGGGATGCTCACCAGTTCATGCAGGTGCCTAAGGGGCATCTGCATGAACCGGGCATGGTAGGGGGCAGAGGCCTGGAAGGGGCAGAGGTCGAGAGCACAGTGATAGATCAGGCTCTTTGCCATTCATGGTTCAGAAGAAAGAGAAGCAGGAGGGGAAGCAGAGATTGACCGGAACGGAGACAACGGGTCACGTGATCCTCAGAGGCATCTCTGGGAACTTCCGCTGCCTCTGGCACTAAAGGATCCAAGAGCTGACTTTGGAGGCAGGGAAGGGAGGAAATGGGAAGGCAGGAAGAGCTGGGAAACACAGGCTGACTTAGCCTTTGGGGGGTAGGGTGATGTGTGGAGCCAATGGCTTTAAGATCATGCTGCCCTTTGGATCTCCTGGATGAGGACCGGGAGACTGGGAAAAGGGCACAAATGGGCATGCTTGGGGCTCGCTTCAAAGGCCAGAGTGACGGCTGGTGTATGTGGTGGGGCAGTTAGGGCAGCGTTAGGTCTCAACACCAAAGTAGAGATGCATGCAACCAACAGAAATGATGGGGAGTGGGCCATATGCTCACAAAACTCAAGAATCCTGAGGCCTCAGCAGGGGGTGGGAAGAGCTTTTCAGCTGGGAAGCGTAAGCGTCCCCAGTCCTCAGAGCCGCCAGTAGCTACATGAGAGGCGTCTCTAGGATGGCCGACGTGGTGACAATATCCTCATTAGCCCTTTTTTTTCAACATTCTTCTCTTTCATTTCATTAGAGCAACAAAGAAGAGAAAAGCCAGGAGTACGGTATTTAGAATAACAGAATTTGAGATTCTTGTTGAAGATGTAAGAGATATATCTGCTGTACCGGCCTGACTGCAGCTGGGTGCCTGTGTGAAAAGACCCTCATACCAGATCTGCCCTGCTGTGTGTGCAGGGAGGCCCTTCCTGGAGCCTGGCTCAGGGGGAGGGCTCTTTTCAGGGCCTGAAGGAATTTGTTTTATTATTGTCTTTCATCGTAAACCTTAAAGATTGACGCATGAGTAGAGTCTCACGTAGTAAAGCTCATCTATATATATACCCAGCTTCAACAGCTTTGGACATTTTGCTGATCTTGTTCCATTTATCTTCTCTGTCCCACTTTTTTGTTGCTGGAATATTTTAAAAGCAAAGCAACTCGTAAACATTTTAGACTCTGGCCATAAACACCTCAGCAGTTTAAAAACAGAACTACAAAATATTATACCAACAAGATTAACAAAACTACTTTAAATCATTTAGTTTATTCAGTTTCCCCCAATTACCTCTAAAATGTTATTTTAAAGTGTATTTGTTGTTCCAGGATCAAGACAAGATCCTCCCATTGCATTTGTTCAATAATTCTAGTACCTTGTTGAAAATCCCTGAAAGTTTCGCCCTGGAAGGGTTTTTAGAACTTCAAAGACTTAATGCGCTGCACATGGAAACACCCTGTTCTTTCTTTTTTTTTTTAAAGAAAGAAAAGAAAAAAGAGAGAAAGAGAGAAAGAAGGAAAAAAAAGAGAATGAAAGAAAGAGAGAAAGAAGAAAAAGAGGGGAGAGAGAACGGGAATCTTGCTCTATTGCCCAGGCTAGAATGCATTCTAAAAATGGGTATTGAAAACCTCTTTTATACTAATAATTGTGTTATGCAATAGAGACAGGAAGGAATAAGGGAGGAAAATAACAAACAAACAGCCAACCAATGTTTCATTTAAACCTGTGAAATGCTATGCAATTGCTGGGGAGTGATTTACTTCCAATCATGCGGTCACACCCTGTTCTTTCTATCCAAGCTCCAGGAAACCACATCCTATTCCCTTGCAGAAGGAGGGGAATGAGGATGGTGTGACCACAGGGAGTCTGGTTCCCAAAGACAACAGAAGATGCCTGCAAGTGTTCTTAGCAGAGAACCAGCGGAGGGAAAGCAAAAGGGAAACCTAGCTTCGCTCACAAATGTAGAAGGTTCTCAGTCACCTAACTTGGTGAACAACCCAAATACAGCCTAACCCACAGGAACAAGGAAATGTCGGTAAAGTCAACAGTCCCTTGATGGCATGTTATTGACTTCAAGCTCGAAACTGGCGATCGTATCTGCAATTTTAGGTTAGAGGAAGGCAAGCCCAGGGCTTGGACAGGGTATGGGATTTCAGGGAGCTGGGAAGTGAAGCCTGGAGGGAGGACCTCTGACCTCTGACATTAAAGCCCTTGAGAAGCCAACTGCCTGCCAATTTATGTATCAGATAGAAGCACAGGAAGATGGAGTCAGTAAGAGCTCTTTCTACAGAGACCTGAAATCATTTTCTAAAGCAACAAGTTGGACATCTGTGGTGGCAGCTGTCCCTGCACTCGGCACTGCCTCCTGAGTAAGGGCAAGGCAGATTTGGGATTTACTATTAATATTAAGTGAGCATAATGTTATAACATATGCCATACTAATACATTCTATAAATTAATAACGATTTTACTATCTGTAATGTAACAAAAATTTAAATGTATACAGAATCCAGCTTGGAAAGGACACAAAAGGACTGCTCAAATGTGATCTCATTATGAGGAAACCAGAAACAAAGCTGTCTCCCAGATGCTGACTGACAGTGCTTAAATATGGAGATGGAAGACATTTAGCAGTGCAAGACGCTTATAGAGGGACACTGGAACCATAGTCCCTAATACATGGCCACTTCCATGTGGCTTTAGAATTTAGATCTCTGTCCCCAACCTCCCAACCCCAGGTTAGGCAGTGGGACTGGTACCTGTAGTTTCTGGGTTGGGGTAGGGGCTCTTATCCTCATTTTCATTGGGCTGGAGGTCATCCATGTTGATCTAGGCAGTCACAGGGGAGGAGGAGGAAGAATTCAGTTAGATATTTACCACGAGTTAAGAGGCTTGCAGTAGCCTTAAAGTTTCATTTTAGTCAGCAACTTAGCTCAAAAATATGTCCTTGTCACTTTGCACATCCCCTTCAGGACATCAGGGGACAGCTGGGATCCAGACAATCTGCCTTCTCTTCCCCGTCCCAACTGTCCTGTCCATCCCCACTGGCTTTCTTTCCACTGGGTGTCTTTCTTTCTCTCCTCTTCTCCATGGGGGTCTGGCCTGGGAAGGCTGTGGCCCTCCCTCCCCAGCACCGGCCTTGCAGCTCCAGGAAGGAGACAGCTCCTCACCTTGGTGGTGGGTGGAGACTCCCCATCAGCCGTGATGGATTTCAGCTCAATCTTCTCCTCCTTGGATTCCTCCACTGCCGGCTTCTCCACCACCTCTTGTTTCTTCTCTGGGCTGGCAGTCCTGGCCAGTCAGCAGCAGAAAAAAATAAATGGTTGTTTACTGGAGTGATAGGGAACAGTGTGGGAGGGGGCCAGCGAGGGCAGATCCCCTGGGTCTGTGTCCATCTTCCTTTCTCCAGGGCACCTCTCGTGTGCACCTCAGTCACAAGCGCTACAGGGCTGAGACACACCTGCTCTACCTCGCGTACAGTTTGTCTCTTGCAGCTCCAGAGATGCCTGGGTCACAAAAGCAGAGAAGGATGGTCTCATCTAGGATTGGCTCCCGGAGGAGCTCTGCTCAGGGCCCGGCAGCTGTGTGGCATGGAACTGTCCCGTCTAGACAATGATCGCATACAACACAGGGTGCCGTCTTGCCTTCCTAGCACTGGAGCTGAATTACACAGCAGTGAGGAGGACTTCCTCTGTAAGCTGGAGCTGTGTTTCCCCACTGAACTGGGTGCTTGCCTTTCTCTCTCCCACCCTACACTGCTGCCACCTATCACAGCTTCTCAAAAGATAATCCCAACCTCCGAGACAGGTGGAGAATATAACACCATCGCAGAGACTATTATAATTCACGATGGTCTCTACCAGAGCGATGCTTAGGAATTAGGAGAGAGGCCCAATTTAGGAAGCCCCAAACCCAGAGTCCTCCCAGGGGGGACAGCCAATAGTGGCTGCCAGTCAAGCCTCTCTCTGCCACCAGTGGGATGACATTCCAGAATGGGGGCCCTGGAGCCCGGGGCCTGGGCAAGTTTAGAGGGTTACCTGGCCAGCTTCTTTCTCTCCTTCTCCTCTTCCTCCTCCTTTTGGGCAGATGTGAGGCTCTCAGCATCAGCCAGGTTGTCCACAGCAATGGCCAAGAACACATTCAGTAGGATATCTGTTTGTGTCCATTCTTAAAGAAAATGACCCTTGGCTTGGGGTTTTGGTGGGCACAGGGGGTGAGGGGATGTAGGATGGGCAGGGTAGAGCTCCTCAGCAAAGAGAGCTTGAGGGTGAATCACTTTGAGGGAGTCAGACCCCAACAGTGTTCCTCCCCTCCCCTTCCCTCCCCATCACCCTCCTGGCTACCTGGAGCAATCTAGAGAGTTGAGAACAGGCTAGCCTGCACACTGGAGTGGGCGGGAGTGAGGCAGCCAGCCCTGCCTTGCACTTTAATTGCTGGGTTTCATGACTGGTTTCCCCGCTGAGATGACTGGCTGTAACTGACATTATAAACAGCATTGTCTCTAGTAGGACGTAGAATGCTCTTAAGAGCGGTTTATTATAACTGGGCGCTGAGGGGGTGGATCGGTATCTCTGCCAACTCTAACGTGAGCCTGCACACAGGAAGACCCTTGGTGGGTCCGGCTCGTGCTAGCCAAGGCTTGGGAGTTCCCAATGGAGGCAGTTCTTTGCCCTTTCTCCCCACCCCACTGCACCAATGGAAACACTGTGGGTCAGAGAACTCCAGAATCAAAGAAAGCATAGGTAGAAGGGGCTTTAAGTTTGTGAAGTCTGACTCCCAGCCCCAGGCACCCAGACATTCATATCATTTCACACACAGGGAAGCCGCAACCCAGGCAGGGGAAGAGGGGCTTATCCAAGGAGGCTTCTGGACGGGGCGGGGGCTTTGCATGCGTGATCCCATTAAAACTCCCAAAGACCCGTTACGTAGTAGGTACTATGATTCCATTGCCGAATTTTACAGACACTGAGGTAGGGGACTTTCGATCTGCAAGAGGTCACCTAGCTGGGAAAGAGGAAACCTTGTCTGCAGGCTTCCATGACTGCGTTTGCTGCACTGCCTTAGCTGGGACTGGGCCCAGAGCTGTTCCTGTGTTACCCCCAGGCTCCGGACGTGACTCTCTCCGGGTTATGAGCTGGGGAAAAGCAGCACCCATGGTTTGTGACCCTGGAAACCTGCCCGAGCCAGGATAAGGAAGGAGCTTTGGGGGCTGTTTGAAGTCTGCGCAGCTCTGCCTGTGACTAAAGTCCCAGAGAGCAGCATCAGAGGGAGGGGGAGCTGACCAAAAAGCAGGAGGAGAGCTGAAGGTCACTTCAAGGACGACGGCTCATCCTCCCTCACGGAGCATCCCGCCTCTGAGCAGACGCAGTGGCCCCAGGGCACCCGGCCGGCTCCGGGGCGTCCCTATCGCAGTCCGTGTGAGTGGCTGCGCACGCCGCAACGCCAGGGGGCGCCGCTCACCTAGTGACCACGAGAGCACGCCTGGAGCGCGGCCGCTGCGGCCCCAAGGGCTCAGGAGGGTGAACCTCCCCCCGTGCCGCAGCGGCGGGTTTCCACCCAGACCCACCTCCGCCGCCATGCGGTTCTAGGCTGGGTGGCGTGAGCCCGCGCAGGACAGCCCAGACCTGGGGGCGTGCCCGCTGGGCACTGCGCCGCAGGCTGGGGGCTGGGGGCCGCGGGGGTGGGGGGCAGCAGCAAAGGATACAGTTTCCACAGATGAAGAGGATGATGAAGTAAATACAGACTAACATCCCTGGAAAGAGGGGCCGCCATAAGCCATGATCCCATCATACATCACCGAATTCCAGTCCTCCCCCGGTCAGGATCTGAATGACACATTCCCACCAATAAGGGACACAGCGTTAGACCAACAGCAAACCCAAAACCACCCTGCCCTGCCCCACTAGTCAACAAAATTGTCCAAAATTTCCTTTCACTTCTTTCCCTCCTCCTGGCCCCCAATTCTCCTCCCCAGGGGCTCTGAGCTATTGAACTCTCCTTAGACAAAATGCCTGGCCATCGGCATAATATTATTTGAAGAGTGACTACAAGTGTTGGCACAAAGATCTCTGACTTTCCCCACTCATGCTTGAGCTGACCATCAGCCATTCCTGGGGCTAAGGCATCAGGGCCCTTTTGCAGTTGTGTGTTTGCTGAGACTGTCACATGCTTTCCCCCATTCATCATTGGGGCATCAGCTTTAAGATTCTGAAAACATCTACATGTGATTCATTTTTGCCTCTAAATCAATCTACTTTTAAACTTAAATAAATGCCACTTTAATTTTTCCGTAGGCCAGAATATCTACGAAATCACAAATTAGATGGGCCAGTAATATTTTTTCCTAGGATCAAGCATGGTGGGTAGGAAAGCCAGGGCTTCGTCACCCTCCCCTCCCCCAATAAGAGCAGTCTTTTTTCTTTGTTTCTGTTTTGGGCTTTCATGGAGAATTTGAGTAAAGGAGTCCATGGATAAGAAGACGTTTTTAAATCACTCGGTTAGATCGTTTCCCCTAATGGTCCACCCACCAGTGGAATTCCATGGCAGATGGGGACAGGGGAAACTACAGAAAAATCTCAAGACTCTCCTGGGCATGGGGCCTCCAGGGCTGATCTAGGCTGGCTGTGGCTGCCCGGTGAAAGGGTGCAGCTCTCCACACGCCCCCCCACCACCCCGCCACTCAACCACCCCGAGTCCAAATCCCAGCAGAGAGGAGTCCCTACCTGAAACACAGTGAGGAGGGACTGGGGGAAGTTATCAAATGTGCTCCTCCGGGTCTGCATCTCATCAAAGTTGAACTTTCCTCCAAAGAGCTGCATCCCCAGGAGGGAGAAGATGATGATGAAGAGGAAGAGGAGGAGGAGCAGGGAGGCGATGGAGCGCACAGAGTTCAGCAAGGACGCCACCAGGTTGCTCAAGGAGTTCCAGTACCTGAGAGCCAACGGGAAGGAGGTCAACACCCTGCCCCTCGCTGTCCTCCCCATTGCGCCTCATTCTCACACCTGCCCACTGCAGGTTCTCACAGGAGCTGTCACGTCTGCTTTTTCCCTGTCCTTGGGGGAGGGGTGTTGGTGGTGCTGTGAGCTGGGCCACCCTGGAGGGAGTTAATTCAAGGTCCCCGGATGCCTAGCCTGTTGGGGAAGAGATGGGGGCAGTGGTCAGAAGCCGGCGACCTAGCTCTGCCAGATACCTGCTGCATGTGCCCCTGGACAAGACATTTCACTTCCCTGCATCCCCATCAGACAAACGGAGACTGCTGTAGCCCTTGCTTCGTTAGGCGATTGGCAGGATTGCCTGACATGTTTCACCTTTCTCCAAAGAGCCCCCTGTAGAGTGCTTGGCACTTAGTTGATTAAAGTGGGTAATTATCGTTGTTGCTGTTGGTCTCTAAACAGAAAAAAGCTTTTTTTCCTCCATGAATGCCAGTCCGAGCTCAGCCCAGGCAGCAGCTATCTAGCAGTGGCAGGAATGAAGTCACCCATGGGTAACAGAAAGTTCATGGCTTGGTGAAGTTGCCCAAGTTCATCCCGTCCTTAGATTTTGTTTTTTTAAGGGCCCTTCCTCTGGAGCTTCTGATTCATTAGCTGCAGTTTGGAGTCCAGATATCTGTGTTTTTAACAAGCATAACTACAGGATTCTGATCAGCAGGTGAGTTTGGGAAATTCTAGATTATAGCAAACCTGTCACACCCACTGGGGCAGCTCAAAGCATGAGTCCTCTGAGTGGGCGGGAGCTCAGTCTTGAGTGGAATGGGCTTTCAGTGGGATCCTTGCGGAGGAGGTCCTTAGTCCTTACAGTCCTGGGGGGCTCTCTCCACTATAAACACAGAGGTCTTACAGAGGTCCTGGGAAAACTCCTTTCTCATGAAAAAGTGGGAGGGGGAACCTACTAATGACTGCTGGATGCAGGGTGGGGGCCTACGTGAGGGTCAGCTCAGGATCAGGAAGTGCACCATGGCAAAGGACACGGCCCCGAGGGGAGCAAAGGCAAGAACAGAACAATGTCATTTCCCTGCGGCCCCCTCTGGCCCACCTGCCTCCTAGTTCACTACCTTGAGAGATTCCCGGCTCACCACCAATCCAGTGGATTGCTTTTTGCGGCTTCAGTGAGTGACATGCAAGCCACTCCCACTGCAGCCACAGCCTGGGCTCATGTCTTCAGAGAATGGTTCCATACCAAGGGACAGAAGCAGAGGGGTCATAGTTTGGATGGCAACATGAACTCCGTACCAACCTGCAGCCTCGAGTGCTCTGCTGGCCTCCACAAAGCCAGCCTTTCCTCACTTCTATTTTGCCTGCCAGCTATACTCGCTCTGTTTGCAGAATATTAATATACGTTTATTTGTATCTGCTCTAGACACTCTTGTCTCACCAAAATAGGCTCTAAATTTTAGAAGGCAGAAGGTTGCAGGGTTTTTTACTCCCTCCATCTTCCCCATCTCTGCTCTTAAATAAATTCTGTACAACCCAGTATGTGTGATGGACTGCCTGGAATCCCTGCAGGCTAGAAGCTGTAGTGATCTGTTTAAAGAAGAAAGTAAGAGAAACTCTCTGGGGGTAGAACACTCTCCCCTCTTACAGCTAAAGCAGTTTTCCCAAGCCTGCCCAAGGATCGACACCAGTGCAGGTGGCTGGGCACAGTGGTGGCTCATGCTTGTAATCCCCTTTGGGAGGACTGGCACTTTAGGAGGTCAAGGCAAGAGGACTGCTTGAGGCCAGGAGTTCAAGACCAACTTGGGCAGCGCTGCGAGACCTCATCTCCAAAAAAATCAAAAAATTAGCCAGGCGTGGTGGCGCATGCCTGTAGTCCCACCTACTGGGGAGACTGAGATGGGAGGATCACTTGAGCCCAGGAGTTCGAGGCTGCAGTGACTGCACCACTGCACTTCATCCTGGGTGATGGAGTGAGACCCTGTCCTAAAAAATAAAGAAAGAAAAGAAAGAAAGAAATAATAAAACAACAACAGCAGCAACAATAAAAATGACAGTGCGGGTGTGTTAGCATTTCCTAAATCCTCATTTTCAGGTCTCTCCCCTGGCACCATGAAACCCTAATCTCTGACTCTGGGGCTGGGGTAATCCTCACACAGCCAGTCCAACACTTGCCAATACACTGGGGTTGGGAACCAGCAACTTTAGAGCATATTTATAATGAGAATTTCCAGCTGTATCTGAGGGAAGAATGTCTGCATGTGCACTGAAGTCACAAATCCCCTAGAGATCCTCTGTGCGCTCAGCCATCATGGAAGATTCTGGAAAAGCCTTAATGGCCATGGGAGATTGGAGCCTTCATTTTCGTGAAGTAAAGAGGCACGTGGGAAATAACTCGGGTATGTCCAACAGTCATGGGGACCAACTGCAGCCTGACAAGCATGTTCTGGCTGCAGAGGGAGAGGGCCAGGTGCCATTCGCAAGAAAGTCTGGGGCAGGCACCGGATGAGGGGCAGAGAGGGAGAGTGAGGCGGGGGAGGGCCCTCCTGACCCGGGAGCCCCTTGGCATGCCTGGGGCTCCAGGGAGGAGGAGGCTGTGGGCCAGGAATAGATTGAGTCTCTAGGAGGGGCGAATACTCCTGCGAAGGGGGAGATGGAACATGAAAACTGGCATGGACCTCCTAGAGCGAGGGCGGTGTGGTCCTGCCAGCACAGCTGAAGGCAAGGGTGAGGGTGTTGGGCACAGAGCTGTGCCTGGAGGAGCACCCTCTGCTCACTGTCCCTGCCGCCCCTGCCTCCCTCAACCCCTGGGGTGTCTGGGAAAGTCTGAGTTGCACCGTACCGGGGTTCGTGCTCTGACAGTGCTCCTGATTCCCACCGGTCACCTTCCCCCATCTCAAATAAATGAGAACCATTGCTTTTGGCTCAAGGCAAAGTCCTCGGAGTTATCTTCCTGGCTCTCTCACACTCCGCATTGGCAAATCCTTCTGTGCCATCTTCACCACGAGTGAGCCCTGACTTTGGCCACTTCCCACCAGCTCCTCATCCTCACTGCCTGGACCCCCGCTCCGGGCAGCCGCTCTCCAGGCTGCAGGAGCAGCGGGTGTTGCTATGGGGTGAGGCCCACAAAGGCTCAGTCTTCCTTAAGCTCTTCAGTCACCTCCGCTTCTCCTCTGGGTCAAAGCCGGAGTCCTCCCAAAGGCCTGGCAGAGGCTGCAGATTCTGGCCCCAGAGGCCCAGTGACCAGCCAGCTGCCTTCCCCTCCCCTCCGGCCTCCCTCACTCTTTCTCCAACTCCCACACTGCTCCTGCCTGGCCAAGGCCATGCTGCCATCCGCGACTCTTCTGCAGACGTTGGTGGGGCTCACCCCTTCAGCTGTCTCAGACTTCGGCTCACATCTCCCCTGGCCAGTGCTCTAGCCCTCATCACACTCGACGGATAATTATCTCTTTGCTTATTGTCTATTTGCCCTTGCCAGCAGTGAGGCCGTGGGAGAGGGAACCCATCTGTTACATTTATATCCTTACAGTCTAGAACAGTGCCTGGCATAAAGCAGGTGATCAGCGAATATTTTGTTCAGTGAATGACTGAACCTGACAATGCATATGACACATCTGTACTTCCTGGAGGGAAAGGGAGTTGCACAGTCGCTTCTGTGAGTGTGTGTTTGCGTGTGTGTGTGTGTGCATGTGTGTGTGCACCTAAGTTGAACACACTTTGCCCAACAGTGAGAAGTGGCTGTCTTCCCCTGCTCCCACAGCCTTCCTAGGCCCATAGCTTCCCTACATCCACGGGGAGGGATTTTCTGAGATTCCTGACTGTTCCATTGCCAGACCATGCATCAAACTTATATGTATCAATTTGTCCTACAGTAAACAGGGTTGCAGGCTGGGCGCAGTGGCTCACGCCTATAATCCCAGCACTTTGGGAGGCTGAGGCGGGCAGATCACAAGGTCAGGAGATCAAGACCAGACTGGCCAAATGAAACCCCGTCTCTACTAAAAAATACAGAAACTAGCTGGGCAAGGTGGCTCATGCCTGTAATCCCAGCTACGTGGGAGGCTGAGGTAGGAGAATTGCTTGAACCAGGACCAGGGAGGCGGAGGTTGCAGTGAGCGGAGATCGCGCCATTGCACTCCAGCCTGGGCTACAGAGCGAGACTCCATCTCAAAAAAAAAACAAAACAAAACACAAAAACAGAAAACAGGGTTGCTGTGGCTTGAGTAAAACTTAGGGGTAGGATTTCCAGATCACTGTGAATATGTGTCACCTTTGGGGAAGAACTCACATTCTCAAATTCAGTGGTCCCCAGGTTTGAAGGTACAAGTCAGCCTGTTTAAAAGATGGATTGGGACCAGCCTCCCGTCGACATGAAAAACACCTGGGGGGAAAAGACACTGTCCTGGGGACCAGCAACATAGTTTAAGACATGGCTCCGACAGACAGAGATAGGGTTGCTCGTGCTCTTCGTCTTCAGCCTACTGTTGCTTCCCATTCAGCAGGACAAAGAAGGGGCTGGGCCTGAGGCAGGACTGCAACCTGTCCTTTCCTTTCCTTTGCTGCAGGATAAAGAGGGCAGGCTGCTGCCTGGGGCCTGGCATCATGAGGGGTGCTCAGCTTGCCGAGCAGAAGGCTTCCATCCCTAATGTGCAAATTACTGGGGATGTTTTATGTGCTTGTCTGGGAGATGAGACAAAGGAACTGCTGAAACGATGATGTCGCCACGAATGCTGATGGGACTCAGAGGAGGAGGGCTGAATTCCGGAGCCTGACAGGCCTTGGCTGATAGCAGGTTCAGGGTGGGGGCTGTACTATCACTGATCTGCATGAGATTTGGAGGTGTCCAGGTGGCAGCGTTTGAGGTGGGTAGGGTGACGTGAAACGCCGTTTAAAGAAAGCAGCTGGCAGTCCTGTGGGTCCTCACACTCCCTCCTCTTAATGAGGTCTGATGGCTTGCACAGCTATGGCCTGAAGATTGGATGATGGCCTCCTATCCTAGAATCACGTTCTTTTTAGGAAGATTCACTGGTGGTAAACAAGAGGGGTTAATGGCACACTCACAGTCAACTGAAGCTTTGTTCCTCATTGGTCAAAAACATGAAAGGCACACACTCACACGCCAAACAGGCAAGAGCTTTGGAGAGACGCGAGCAGCAGCAGAGCAAAGCAATCCATGTCTTTTAGTCACAGACCTCATGGAGAAGCAGAAAAATGAAGCACCCTCTCATCAGAGCAGGACCCACACGGCCACAGGTGCACAAGCTCACAGTCAGTTCTGCGGGCTCTGTTGCACCCCGGGTGCAGGTGTCCAGCTCTAGACCACTCCCCCCAGCAATCTGCCTACATTGCCATCCTGGGCATCAACTTTCCTTTCCTATTCTCCAGCTGCTGGAATCATTCTCTCCAAACTGCGAGTCCTTGCCCATCCCATCCCCCATCGGACCCACCCGGCTCACTGTTTTATCTTTAAAGTACGGCTCATCAGGGCTTTTCATCACATCAAGTTCTTTGCCCCCTAAATTCTCTCCTTCCCTCTACCTTCCTACTCCCAGCCTCCCTTTAAGCTCCCTTGCTCACCACGTCACTTCTGTTACCTCTTCCCTCTGCCTCTCCTGATATAAGTTACCACCATCCGTTCAGAAATCCTTTTATCTCTATTTGTTTCCCCTTCTCTAAGTCTGTCTCTGGGTTTGGGGCTCTGTGGAATTCTTCCTCCTCTTCTGTAATATAAAGTAACCCGAGCCTTCCTTAAACTGGAACTTTCATCTCATGAACCTTTTGCTTCAAAGAGCTCAGGGCCAGGTCCTTTACCTTTATTCTAGTATAGAGCAGAGCATTGAGCTTGCCATAAATAAGTGATCTTCAAAATAATGGTACCTCCCACGTTCAGATGCTCTGCAAATGTTCCACCCTATTCTCTCTGTGTTCCAGAGAAGGTCATAACTGAGTTTGATACCTGCCCAAAATGTTCTCATCCTGAAGGGCAAAAAAAATTCTTAGTTTTGGTGGCAAGCGATCTATTGTTAAAAGAGCATTTCTAAAGCAATCTCCCGTGGTGTATCTGTGTGGCTGGGGCTTTGTGGGAGGCAGTGGAGAGAGGAGGAGTGAAAGTCAGCTGAGACCACCTGGGGAAGCAGGTAGAATCCATCCAGCAAGCGAGCAAAGGAGTGGGTGTCCTCAGAGCAGAGCTGCTGTCAAGTTGAGCCCTGGTCCCTTAAAACACAATAGACTCAGGGGCCGGGACCAGTGGCTCACAGCTGTAATCCCAGCACTTTGGGAGGCCGAGGTGGGTGGATCATGAAGTCAGAAGTTCGAGACCAGTCTGGCTAACATAGTGAAACCCGTCTCTTCTAAAAATACAAAAAATTAGCTGTGTTTAGGGGTGTGCACCTGTAATCCCAGCTACTTGGGTGGCTGAGGCAGGAGAATTGCATGAATCCGGGAGGCGGAGGTTGCAGTGAGCCGAGATCATGCCATTGCACTCCAGCTCCGGCGACAGTGCAAGACTTCATCTCAAAAACAAATAGACAAACCACACAACAGCCCCGGGAGGGATCAGTACGCCCAGAGGTGGAACTGTATATGCTGGGCTGGGGGAGTCAAGCAGAATTCTGGAGTATTTTGGTCTGTGACAGCCTGGCCCCAAAGCCTCACCTACTGATTCAGTTTCTGTGGGCCCTGCCCCTGCTCCCGTTCATTCTAGCAGGCTGGGAAGGCCATTTCGTGTTTCACTTTTGAGTCAAGGCCTGACTTGGTTAACAAGTTCAAAGGTCTTGTCTTCCCTGATTGCAGCAGATGTCTTGGTGACGTTGAGAATGGGACCTGCATGGGGAGTGTAATCCGGTTAAGCAGGCAAGGTGGTCTGGCCTGGACCTGGGGGATGGCCTTAGCAGCGTGCTCCTCTGAGCTTCGGAGCCACAGGGCTACTCAATGTCAATGCACCTAGTTGGCCTTTCCAACCACAGTTGTGTTAGGTATAGGGAGTCAATTTCACCTGCATCTTCTTAATCTTTCCCCCCAGCAGGTGACACCAGTACGTTCCCATGCCAGAAGAGAACTACCCGTTGTGGCGACAGCCAGACTGCAGGCTCTGGAGTCTGAGCAGCCTTTGGCACAGAGCCCTGAGCAGGAACTGGGTATCTGCCAAAGAGATCCCCTTAATAATGGCCCTCAATGAGCTCTGAGGCTCCAGGGGGCCTGAGAAGAGTGGGGGCTAGAAGGTGATGGGAGAGCTGGGAAGGTGTGGGGATGGATCTGCTGCTCAAGACCAGATGCTGGTAGGGACATGGAGCTATTTCAAGCCTGGAGGATGTGCTAAAGGCTCTCACCTGGGGCTCCGTGGGGCCCATATGTGGCCAAGATTCATGAGTCAGTCTGTCTGTGCTCAATCAGCCCCAGCTGTCATCTCAAGGAAGGGAGCTTCAGGGGAAGAGCAGCAGGAGAAATGAAGAGGAGTTGAAGGCGTGAGAGGGAAAACAGCAAGGGCTAGAGGGGCCTCACTGCATTTGAAAACCAGTTGTGTAAAAACTGAGATGCAATTAGTGAACTGGTATCACATCCGGACTGTATCTGTCTGAAGCCCTGCTCCACCCTGTGGAATATGTCAGACTGGGCTGACAAAGAATAGACAAACTGGACATTGAATCTGGGCAGCATCGAGAGCTGCGGGTGGAAGAACCCAATCCGTCATGAGGCTGGAAGGTCCACCATTCTGGGGCATTCACTCAAAGGTGACAAAGATTCTGGCCATGTGCGTGTCCCACTGTTCTCAGTGGGCAGGAATCTTGTCTTTCTCAATCTTTTCTATTAAGTAATTTTCTTACAGACTCGTACAGTCTTCCGGGCTTTTTTTTTTTCTTGAAACAACAGGATGAGTGATATTCATAGATGTCGCTTACTCCCTATGGTATTCTGATTTTGATGAAACACAAAAAATGTTAAGTATGTAAAGAATTTATTTTCCTCCTAATGATATATCAAAGACATTTGCTCCCTTCAGGTGTCATGGATGAGTTGTAAGTCCACCCTGATCTCACCCATTCATGGAAGCATTTTGGAATGCAAGTGACAAAGAGTCATGCTGTTATGTCACAAGGACAATATTAACTTATTTTTTTTAAAGAAACTATTCACACACTTTGGAATTTAGCTTTCAGTCATAAATAACTTGCTATACGCTATTCAGCTGCTCTGGATGTACCAGCATGTCATGACCTCAGGGTGGAGATCCATTCATTTAGATCCCTGTTCCTGACTCTTAGACAATGGGCCCTGGGTGAGGGGAAGAGCAGCTGGAATTCTAGAATTCTAGAAAGGGATCCGTGAGTCCGTGTGTACACCAAGCATTATACTACTCTGAATAAACAGCCTGTCTTGCATTTACATTACCACTTTTCAAACATACACAGATGTACAGGAATTTAAATTTAAATGCTCTGCCGAATTCATAGTAGCTCTTACCTTGACGTGTTTTCTCAGTCAAAAACTATCCAAAGTACCATCTTGACAGAATTAGACTACAGTATGAACAAGACAGTGGAGATGTAAGAATCAAGTTTTTTTTGCTGGACAAGAGGTCAGCCTAGTGGGAGGATTGCTTAAGGCCAGGAGTTCCAGACCAGCCTGAGCAATATAGTGAGACCCCATCTCTGTGAAAAATAAAAATACTAGCCAGACATGGCACTTAGAGTCCCAGTTAGTTGGCAGTCTGGGGCAAGGCGGGGAGTATCACTTGAGCCCGGGAGTTTGACGCTACAGTGAGCTAAGATTATGCTACCACACTCCAGCCTAGGTGACAGAGTGAGATCCTTTCTTGAAGAAAAAAGAATGAAAAGAAGAAGAAGAAAGAGGAGGAGGAGGAAGGGAGGAGAGGAGGAGAGAAGGATGGCAGAAGGAGGGGGAGGGAGGAGAGGAGAGAAGGAGGGGGAGAAGAGGAAGAGGGGGAGAGGAGGAGGAGGAGGAATACTGATCAAGTTTTCCAATCGCTATGAAGGGCAGTATTTTAAGACAAGAAAGTAGAGCAAGAACAGCAGTAGGAAATTAGGCCAGTGGTTCTTCAAGTGAGATCATCGGACCACTAGCATGGAACTCTCCAGGAGTTGCTGGCCAAAATCTCTAGAGATGAGCTCCTTCATGGGTTCAGCCAAGTTTAAGAATCGCAATCACTGGTTGAGACTACATTGTTAAAAAAAAAAAAAAAAGAAGAAGAAATTTCTTCCACATAATAAGTAGCAGGAAGACATTGCAAAGTATTTTCCAAGAAGCGGAAGGCATGTACTTGTCCGATGGCAGGACCATGCAGAGATGAGTCATTTCAAGGTTCAGCTGAAGGGACCACAATGTCCACTTCCAGCCCACCCTTCAGGCATTTTTCTTGGTCACTGTCACCCAGTTCGAGGCTAGGGCTGGGGACAGCCTTATGGGATTCCCGACCTAGTTAGTCTCTTTGTTCTTTTCCGAAAGCCTCCAGAGAATTTGGAGACTTGACAAGAGGAAGATGATGGACTTTGCCAAAGTCACTTTCAATTAGACAATGCATTTTTTCTGTTTATAGACTTCATAGAGATCTGAAAATACTACTACTCTTTCTTGTGGAGGGACTACAGGAAGCTCTCTGATTAAGACAGATTTTGAAAAATGGTTTCTTGGCAATGTCTTCAGATTAGAAATAAATTGGTGATTAAAAATAGAATGAATGTTCAATCTTTTCAAGATGTCATAACAATATATAGCAGCAAGATTTCTTTCTATAGAAATATATATATATACAAAAAAACCCAACAACCAAAATAGAGACTTCTGAGAATTATTTAAGAGGCATTGAGAACTCCAAGTTAAAAATAGTTTTTACCAGACCCCAGGAGGAACGAGTAGAATCAGCAATTATTTAACAAGAAGTAGGTCATAAAGATTCTTTAAGTCCTGTCTCAGAGACCTGGACAAGAAGACAGTTCTGCCGTGCACAGCGGGTTAGGAGCACAGCACCTTAAGTCAGACCGACAGACCTGCCTTGCCTTTTAATCCCAGTATTACCTCTGAGCAGTTTTGCGACCTTGGGCAACTGACAACTCTCTAAGCCTCAGTTTTCTCATCTGCAAAATGGGAATAATGATAGTAGTAGCCTCCTGTAGGTAGTTGGGAGGATTACTCAAGCTAACATTTGTAGGCCTCTGGCTCACCCTATCTGGCACAGAGTAAGCCCTGGTGCATGGCAATCATAGCTGTTATAAGGATTTCTACGATTTCTACCACTTTTACTGTAAACCAAGGACTTTCTGTAATGCCAACATATTCAGGACACTCGGGAAGAGCTCTTTTTTGATGGGGTCAGAGAGGGAAGAAGGTTGCTGCTTAGGAGCATTAAACTTCTGCATTTTAATTGTGTGTAACCATTAAGTCCCTCTTCTGAGATGCGACCTTCTCTAGGAACGTCTCCTGCTCCCAGTTTCTCACAGCAGGTGATTCCTGCACCCACCACACTTTGCCAGCTCGTTATATTCTGTCTTAGGTTTTCTTTTAATCTCTTCATGTGCACAAACTCCATCTCCCCCAGCCAGACTATACATTTCTCCTGGGTTTAGTTCATGCCCTATGCCTCATGTTTCTATTTTTCCATCTCTCCGAGCTCAACACATAGTATATATGTGGTGGGTAAAGAAGAATGAGAGTATGTGAATATGTAGGTCACTATTATTTCTCTTCTCCTTCTTCCTTCCGCTAATCATAGCGGTCATAATAATTAGATTAATAACAAAAGCTTCTGCTTATTGAGTGCTTCCTGTGCAGTAAATGAAACACGTTAAATGCCTACCTCCCTGGACCATCCACAACGCCAGGTAACCATGCACTGGGTGGCTGTCAAGACAACTGTGACGAGAAGAGCAATACCTAGGGACAGTTTACAGGACTCACTTAGCCAAGTTCAGAAGTGTGCTCTGAGCAAGGTGCCATCAGCTCCAGACCCTGAACAGAAGACACCAACCTCCACCCCTTTGTACCCAGCACAGTCCAACTGATGGTTTTAGTGTCACTGTTATCAAAAATTCCCCAAAGCAGAGATTTTGGGAGCTCCCCAAACAGATTTTTAAGGACAGAGGACTTGTACTTGAGAGGGGCACAGGTTGAAAGTTTCTTCCAGTGTTTCCTGTATGTCTCCTAAGGTTGGCCATAATGCTCATTAAGAAATATATATTATACTGCAAGTCAGGTCTATAGCTCAACTTTTTTTTTTTTTTTTTTTTGAGCTGAAGTCTCACTCTGTTGCCCAGACTGGAGTGTAGTGGCGCCATCTCGGCTCACTGCAACCTCCGCCTCCTGAGTTCCAGCGATTCTCCTGCCTCAGCCTCCTGAGTAGCTGGGAACACAGGTGCGCACCACCACGCCCAGCTAGTTTTTGTATTTTTAGTAGAGACGGGGTGTCACCATGTTGGTCAGGCTGGTCTTGATCTCCTGACCTCATGACCTGCCTGCCTCACTCTCCCAAAGTGGTGGGATTACAGGTGTGAGCCACTGTGCCTGGCCTATATCTCAATTTTTTATGAAACGATGTTTATGTTTGCGTGAGACCCTCTGATGTTTTTCTATTTCATTCTTTCTTTAAAAATGACGGCTGTGAGAATGTGAAGAAATTGGAAACTTGTACGTTGCTGGTGGAGACGTAAGATGGTCTAGTCTCTTTGGAAAACAGTTTGACAGTTCCTCAAAATCTTAAATATATTGTTACGAAATAATCTAGAAATTCCACTCCTAGGGATGTATCCAAGAAAAACAAAGACATACATCTATGGAAAGACCTGAACATGAACGTTCATAGAAGCATTATTCATAGGAGCCAAAGATAGTAACAAACAAATGTCCATCACTGATAAATGAACAAAATGTGTAGTACGTCCATACAATGGAATATTACTCAGCACAAAAGGAAAGGAAGTACTGATGTATGCTACAACGTGGATGGCCCTTGAAAACATTATATCAAGTCAGAGAGGCCACCACAAAGCCACGTATTACAAGATTCTTCTCATATGAATGGTCCAAAATAGGCAACTCTATAGAGACATAAAGTGAATTTGGTTGCTGGGGAGGGAAGATGGGGGACACGTGGAGTGGGCATGGAGTTTCTTTCCCGGGTGATGAAAATGTTCTACAAGTAGAACACGGTGATGGTTGCCTGACGCTGTGACTCTAAGAAAAATTAAATTATACGTTGTAAGGGGTAAATACATGGGACATGAATTGTATTTCAGTAGAGCTATTTTAAAATGATGGCTGTGATCTAATAAATTGATTCCACCACTCCCAGTGGGTCATGCTGCCCACCCCCCCCCACCCCCCTGAGCCCTGTCCTTGTCATGAGAGTCACTGCTTGGCCTAGACAGGGAGGGAGATGGCCCGCTTTGGGTGGGGGCTGGACTGACACATGGAGGGGTGAGCGTGTTGGCAGATGGGTGAACGCCATCTGCCGTGCAGTACCCACAGCCCTCTGCAGTGAGTGGATCTTGATCACATTTCCAGCAGCCCTTGCCCTGCTAGAAGACTGCATTTCTCAGCCTCCCTAATGGCTCACGTGGCCAAGAACAGAGTCCTTGGTGAGATTTCTGGATGATTTCTTCCAATTTGTTTCATTGTGATAAAATACACATAACATAAAATTTACCAGCTTCACCATTTTTTTTACTGTAGAGTTCAGTGGTGCTAAATACGTTCACGTGCTTGTGAAACCGCCACCACCCTCCATCTCCAGAACACTTTTCACCTTGCAGAACTGAAGCTCTGTGCCCATTAAACACTACCTCCCCACTGCTCCCTCCCTGCAGCCCTGGGCGGCCTCCATTCTGCTCTCTGTCTCTGTGAATCTGACTACTCTAAGAACCACGTATAAATGGAATCATACAGTATTTGTCTTTCTGTGACTGGCTCATTTCACTCAGCATAATGTCCTTAAGTTTCATCCACTTTGTAGCATGTGTCAGGATTTCCTTCCTTTTTAAGACTGAATAATATTGCACTGTATGTGTAGACCACATTTTTAAAATACCCTCATCTGTCTAAGGCACTTGGGTATGCAAATATCTCTTTGAGATCCTACTTTTAATTCCTTTGGGCATATACCCAGAAGAGGCATCGATGGCTTATATGTTAATGTTTTTAGGAATTGCCATACTGTTCCCCACAGTGGCTGCACCATTTTACATTCCCACCCATAGTGTACAAGTGTTCCTGTTTCTCCATGTCATTGCCAACCCTTATGATTTTCAGTTTTGTTGACGACAGCAGCCTTCGCGGGTGTCTGGGAGTGACTGCTGGGAGTGGAGAGGCTGACTTGGACGGGTTGGTCAGTCCTTTTGCCCCTTTCTCTTCTTTCCACCCCCAATTTCAATGTGATGGGTCAGCCTCCAGAAGCTATCTTATGACCCTAAGGAGGAATCGGCACCAAGGCTGGTGAAACATAGGAGAGACTGGGTCCCTGATCCTTTTCCTGAAGGCACCTTGGCTACCTGCCTGTGCACTTTGTTCCTGTGGCTGAATGAGTCCCTAGCTTGCTTACATGACTGAGTTGAGTCTCTGGTATTAGCAGCCAGAGGAATTTCCAACGATGTGCCATCTAAATGAACGCAAACTCCCCCCCATTGCATGTGAGCTTCAGGGAGACCCTTTGAGGAAGAACAGCTCCCCTCCCACCCAGGCCTTGCCACCTCCCTTGCCCTCTGGAAGAAATTCTCCTTGAGTCCCCCTCTCCAAAGGGAGAGGAGGAAACCCGGTACCTTGTGATCTTGAATATCCTCAGCAGCCGGACGCATCTGAGCACGGAGATGCCCAGTGGGGACATGATCTTGGTCTCCACCAGGATGGTCTCCAGGATGCCACCACACACGACGAAGCAGTCAAAGCGGTTGAAGAGGGACACGAAGTAGGCTTGCAGGCCCAGGCTGTACATCTTCAGGAGCATCTCTGCCGTGAACAGGGCCAGCAGGGCCTTGTTGGCCGTGTCTGGCAGGCCCAGGAGAGGGGATGACATCCGAGCAGGGCCAGAGGAGAGCAGACAGGGAGGCAGGGGAAAGGAAATACAGTAATTATCTCCATGGGAAGAAAGATTCCCCATGACACCTCTCCCATCCATCTTGGCCGGAACAGAACAATTAGGGCCAAGCCAGTGGGAAAGGGCTCTCTGGTCATAATCACCACAGACATTTACTGAGCATCTTCCATGCACCATAGGCTTGGCATACATAATCTCTACTCCTCACGGCAGGCCTGTGGGGGATGGCACCATCATCATCAGGCCCATTTTCAGAAGCAAGAAAGGAGGTTCAAAGAGGTGGGTAATCTGTGCAGGCCAAGTGCCAACAGCTGGAGCTGCACGGAGTCTGACTTCTCCACCACTAGAGCCCCTGCCTCCCAGGACTCTGGAAAGCAGCTGCGGAGGATGGGGCCAGGTCTTGACTGCCCAGCAGTGATGCTGAGGCCTGGCTAGCGGGACCCTCATCTAGGGGCCCAAAGAAGGGTGATGAGCCTGAAAGACCCATTGAAGACGGTTCCTTGTGCTCAGGCCCTATCTTCCCTGCCTTTTTGCTCATTCCATCCTCACTGTTTTGGTTAAGGCCACCTCAGGGCTGCAGGAAGGCCCCCAGGTATTTAGAATCCATGCTGGGAAGTTGGCAGCCAGAGGTCTGAGACAGGGAAACAAGCTGCAGCTTCTGTCCTTGTCACCTGGGCCCAGCAGTGACTTTGCGGCAGGCCAATGGTGTGGGCCCAGTCAGGGTAGCCGTGACTGTTTCTAATAAGGTAGTGCATTTTATGGTGGGGCTTTGGAGCTGCCAGGCCTTTGATGTCTCCAGCACAGCACCTGCCAACAGCCCTGACCATTGGCTGCTTTCCCATCCACCTTCTGCCTGTGGTGATGCCCTCCCTGGGCCTTGGGGCTGAGTTACCAGGAGGAAACCAGGACAGAGCTGGGGCCGCCACTCACCTTGGACTTCTGTGAGCCAGTGTGGCTGGTTGTAGTGCTCAGAGGCAATGGTGAGCGTGTTGAGGAACACCAGGAAAATCACCAGCCAGTAGAAGACATTAGACTTGACTGCAGCGCGGCACTTTCTTCTGCAGAACCGATTCCATCTGCGCCAGTAGCGGCTACAAAGGGGACAAGGAAGAAGAGTGGGGTTGGCTGTGAATTCAGGTTTCCTCTAATCCAAGATGCACCACCTGGGCTCTTCTCACCCCTCACTGACCTGGCCTTGCTACAGGAGCCCAACCTGGTGGCAAGAAGCCCAGCTTCTCACCCAGCTAACCAGGCCCTGCCACCCTGGGGGATGCCCCTGAACTCCTGCAAGCCAACTTCTCCAATTCTCCCATCTGTGAAACAAGAAGAGGGGCCCAGTACCATATCAGGCACTCTCACACCTTCTCTCCAGTTCTTTCAATAACTCTGCAAAGCATACATTATCCTGATTTTTGTGGAGGAGAAAACTAAGGGCTGGGAGGCTGAGTACCTCGACCGATATCACAGCAGGCAGAGCCAGGCATGGTGTTCTGCCCAGCCTGTTGTCCCTGACTCTGTGTGCCGCATCCACACGGTGGGAGGGGTTCACCTGGAGCACAGGCTCTTTGTTTTTCTGAGTTATAGAATCTTTCCAAAATTTCATGAACATTTTTAATTCTGCCTTTCAGGAAAATGGGCACATCCCCCTACACACACCTTTACATGTGAGCCCATACAGCACACAGACCCCTCAAAGCTCATCCATGGTGCATGGAATGCTCCCAGTATCTTGGTTTAGGGGCCCTTTGTCAGTGATTCTCAAACCCAGCTACAAACAGAATTACCTAGGGAACCCTCCCAAAAACCCCACTGGTCCTGAAGACCCGACACCAAACCAATTAAATCTGATTCTCTGGGGGTTGGGTATTTTTAAATACCCCCAAAAATACCATGGGTGTTCTTAAGGTTCCCCAGGTGGTTCTAATGTGTAATGAGGGTTGAGAGCCATTGGCTAAGATGATCCCAAAGAAACACATTTTAAGATTCTATGGCAGAGGCGTTTTCATCTTCCTGCTACAGAGAAAATATACAGCTCTATTTAGTTGAATTCAGTAGAAGACATGGTTAATAGATGGCTGCACTGCACAAGGAGAGAGGAATCACAGCTGGAGAGATGCTGTGGAGGAGACCGCAGGGGCCATGCTGAGGGCTTGGGGAGGGGGAAAGGACATGATCAGGTTGGATGGAACACCCCACAAAAACGGTTCCTCTGTCACCTTCTAGACCAGGGAGAGTATGAGGAATTCTCTTCCTGTTCTCCAGGTTGGAGATGATGAAGGTAATAGATTTAATAGTGGAAAAGACGACACAGAGCTCGCAGCGGTTTTGGGGGCAGAATTAACAGGCCCTTGAGATGGGTGGACGTGCAGGATGAGAGAGGCATGTGCGTAAGGGACTGCTGATATTTCCAGCTGGGGTGCTTTGGGAGGGTGGCACAGAGGAGGGGGAGTGGAGTTCCGGGGAGGAGGTCAACCATGAAAAGCGTGGAGTGCTTAGCTTTGGGGCACCTGCAGGGCTTGTACACAGGCCCACCAGGCAACGAAGACAGCTCCTGCTTGGGTAAGGGAGGCAGGAGGAGAAATAAAGTAAATCCTGGTGATGTGATAAAGTCCATGAATATCTGTATTTTTCCATAAAATGATCTCCTTTCTATGAACCTCTCCAGTCTAGACAGACATCTCTCTAAATAAGCATGCAGAATCTGCCTTGGGGCAGAGATTTCAAACCTCACACTGCAGCCCATTAGTGGGTCATGAAATCTATTGAGTAGGTCATGACTGGCACTGAATAAAGGAATGGGGTGGAAAGTATCACAGTGCGTGTCATATCATAAGGAAACCGCTTTTTGAAGTAACCACTAAGGAAAAATGTATTTTACATAAAACTTTGTTTCTGGTGTGCCAGTGTGAGTGGGTTTGTGTGTGGCGTACTAAGTCTGGGTGTGAAAACTGGCCCTCCACTTTAGCACGAGGAAGCTGAACTGAGGCCCTCTATTCTAAATCCGAGACTGTGGTATGAGTCTGTTTGTCCAGTCTTCCTGCCAGAGACAGCCATCAAGCCTCAGCATCACCTCCTGGGTCGGGTTATGCTGGTGGTGGAGCAGGAGGCCCTATCTGGGTGAACCTGCTGCTCTGTGAATGGCCTAATCCTTCCCAGCCCCCGGGCACATAGCAGCACCACATGTGGGTGCACCCCAGGAGGCAGCGACAGCTCTGTGCCGTGTGCACTGTCCTCAGCCTCAGTCCTCTACTTCCAGAGCAGAAGCCCCTCCAAACACCACCAAACTTCAAGATGCCAGGGGCAACTAGTGTTCCGAGCTTCTAGGATGCGGACCTGGGCTGTTACGGATCCCTGGACCCACCCCTTAAATTGCCTCTTGGAGTAGCCAGACTTCATCCACCTTTCTACTCTGTCATTTTTCTATCGATGATCTGCAGAAAATCCTGTTACCAAGCCTTTGCTAAATCTATGATGAGGTCAGGAGCTTGAAGAGTAATCTAAGAAGGGTACTCTTTCCTCAGGACTGCAGGGAGAACTTAGTTTTTGGCCTAAAGAGCAGGGGAGAGGAGAAAGGATTAATCCCCTTTAATCCTTTAAAGGTTCTGCTCTGGCTTAAAGGCCATCTCCAGTGAGTGCCACACTTTACCCGGGACACCTGCCTACCACTTGGGGGAGAGTCCACTACACAGGGCGGTAGGCCACCAGGTCAAAAATATGGTTTCCAATCCGTATACTGAAGAGATATCTGCACTCCTCCGTTCACTGCAGCGCTGTTTACAATAGCCAAGCAACGGAATCCACCTAAGTGCCCCTCAGCAGATGAATGAAGAAAACGTGGAACATGTACACAATGGAATATTGTTCAGCTATAAAAATGAATGAAATTCTGTCATTTGCAACAGCATGGATGGAACTGGAGGCCATTAGATTGAGTGAAATAAGCCAGCAGGCACAGAAAGACAAATTGTGCATGTTGTCACTTGTATGTGGGAGCTAAAAATTAAAACAATTGAATTCATGGATACAGAGAGTAGAATGATGGTTACCAGAAGCTGGCAAAGGTAATGGAGATGGTAAATGGGTGAAAACATAGAGTTAAATAGAATAAATAAGATGCGATATTTGATCATACAACATAGGAGAGAAGGATGGTGACTACAGTCATGATAATTTATTGCATATTTAAATATAACTAAAAGAGTGGAATTAGAATGTTCCTAACACAAAGAAATGATAAGTGCTTGAGCTGGGGAATAACCCAATAACCCTGGTTTGATTTTTACACATTGGATCAAATTGATTTTTACACCTGGATCAAAACATCACATGCACCCCATAAATTTAGGCACCTCTCAGTGCCCATAAACATTAAAAATTTAAACAGTAATGATTTTTAAATGCACTTCGGGATTCTTGCACCCCCAGACATACTGCCCTGGATCGGAGGGCGTATGGTGGAGGGTGGACACGGGGCCAAAGGAATGGGACAATGAGCCCCAGATGGTCCTCTTGAGAGGCGACCTCTGAAGTCTGCCAGATCTTGATATTAAACAGTCTTATCCTGCAGGGCCTGCCTCAGCTTGTTTCCTGTGATTGTGATTATTAATACTGTACAGAAACTTGGCAAGGTAGTTTTTTTCCCCTAAAAAATGAATTTTCAGGACAAATTCATATCTGGTCTTAAATAGCTGACAGCGGAAGTTGCAAAGAACATGTTTTAAATAGATACAATCTCACGTTCCAGAAATCACTGATAACTGTTATTCAGAGACCAAAGCAATCACGGTTGCTTTCTTTATGGTATGTAGAGCTGCCTTAGAGTGGGCTTATATGAGAACTTGATTATGTCTCTCTTTCCCCATGCTTGGGGGCAGTGGGTGTGGGTGCTGTGTGGTCTGGGCTGTTCCATGGATCTTGAGCTGCTATGCACAGACCCCTGTGGGTCTGAGTGGCCAGAGCGGACAGGACGGTGTCCCTTTAAACTGGGGTGTTCCTGAGCAGACACATTCGGGAGAGTCACATGGATTTGGGCTGGGGTGGGGGTGGGGTAATTACTATCCAGCGAAAGTATTTAAAGATAATTATACACCTCCCACTCTTCAAAATATAGCTTTGCTTGACAACTGGTTTCCTGGCAACACTTCCTACTGTATAATAAATGTAATGGTTTATTAGAATGTGTAAATTTATTTGTGTTTACATATGCATGGAGGACACAGAAATTAAATAATAAAATAGGGAGGAGAAATTTGCCTGCTATTCATATTCCCTTCACACTAACCGGAAGTCATTTTCTCTAGAAATAGAACCTTCCATATGTAGACACAGGAGAGAAGGATGAATACGAATGGGTCTCATCTATGTCTCTCAACTTTGGGATCACTGTATTCCCACGGGAAACTTCTGCTCTCGCAGCCCTGGCTATGCCTGCCCTTCTCCCTATGCTGGGCCTTCCTCTTGCCTGTCCAGCTGCCCGGCAGGTCCTCCCAGCTACCGGAAACTCCACCTTAGCTCCATCCTCTCTGTCCTGCCCCTGCTGTGGGGCTCACACGGAGTCCCAGCTTCTCCACAATGCATGCGTCTAGTCTTCCCAGCCTTGGCTCTCTGCAGTGCTTACTGTCTGCATTACTCATTTTAGTTCTGTAAGGCCGTTGCCTCGCCAGGAGCTCGGACACACCCATCCCTCTCCACGCCTGAAAACTACTCACCACTCCGCGCTCGACATCAAGCCCTGCACTCAGCATCTAGCTCCGCCACGTGGCTTCCCTAACGCCCACTTCTGCACTCCACACCAGAATCTGCACTCAACACTAAACCCTGCACCCCGCACCTAGCCCGCCATTGGAAAACCCCACCAAAGTGTAAAAGAAGCCCCTGCGGAAACCTGCCCAATAGCATTTTGCTCCGTCCAGGTCCCACTCCCCCCTGGGTGGCCGCTCACCAGAAATCCCGCCTACCTACCAATAGCAGCTTGCCCCGTCCACGTCCTCTTTCTCCACAACCAATCAAAACGCCTTCACTCCCTATAAACCCCACGCCCAGGAGGAGTCAAGGGACTTCTCTGGCCCCCTTTCCCGGACCACAGAACCTCGCCTGGGAATTTTCCTATGCTGGTCTCAGTTTCCTCATTTTAAACTCGGCAATAACCCTTACAAGTTCTACATCCAAGAAAGATTTACTAAACACCGACCATGGGCTAGGTACCAGATACTCAGCAGCTAGCACAATGCTCACAGGCCTCCTCTGCGTAAGACCTATACAGAGACACAGACTACTAAGTGAGAAGTCACAGCAGGGCCTCAGTGCTGGGCGGGTCCACACGGGAGCACACAAACGGACACCTTAGCCAAGAAGGGTCGCCAGAGGAAATGAGTTACCATTTCCTTGTATTGTCAGGTACCTTTTATTTTTATGGTTCCTGCCTCTCCATGGAGCTCACAAGATCCACGAAGAAATGGGGCTGTGTCTTACACTTGGTTACAGACCCACAGGACTCAGCACAGTCCATCCTGCACAAGAACCCCTGGCTGATGGCATGATTGAGCAGCAGAGATGAACTCCAGGCAAATGTACTACCTCCCTCTGGAAGACAAGGCTTAAGATTCCTGGACCTCTTGTGACCAGGGCTGAAGGCGGAGATGAGGAGAGGGCAGTGCTCCCAGAATAGTTCGCTTGACATGCAATGGTGGACGGGCATCTGGAATCATAGACAATATGAAAACGGTGGCCCCTGCAGGCTCTTTCTAGTGGCGAGAGTAAGCTTCCACCTTTTTTTTTTATCAGGACTAACAACAAACACAGAGAACCATTAAGTTTAATTCTCATGTAAATAAGTAACTTTACAAAGGCTAATAGAGATTGGGCAAATTTGGATATGTGCCTTGTTGCTGACTTCTGCAGAACTCAGAACATTGGAAGTACATTTCACTGAAGACTGGGCATGCCAGTCCTCTCTATTTTAGAATTCCATGAGGTTCACTTCGGAACTCCATAAAGTTAAGATCCAGAAACTCCAACTTGTCTAATTAATCCCTTCAGGTTGCAAAAGACTTCCTGAATCATTTCTTTCATAACTGTTTACAATCTTTTCTGAACAGAGAGCTCCCAATGTCACAAATCTTTTATTTTAACTCATTCCTCCAAGTGAAAACCTGGATTACCAAGGGAATACTCTACTATGGCTGTAATATTATAAATCCATTCATTGGCTGAATTTTCCCTAAAGGTTCCATTCTCATATTTCCTTTAAAGAAATCTTGACTTTGGATCATTCTGTTTTGCAAATGGAATAGGCCAGTGTGAGACTCAAATTCCATTATCTGCAATTGTTAAACTGTTTCACCTAGAAAATGATCAGAAATACTTTGATAATGTTGGTGGCATTTTCCATCTATTTGTAGCCTTTGATATTCCCTAAACAGACACCATTGGGTGAATTGCAGAATCTAGATTAGATGGCTGCTGTGTGATACCTGCTCGTGTGTGAAACCTCCAGGGCCACGTGTCCTTGTGTGGCAGCTGCTAGCAACATGCAGCTACCGTGCATGGGAAAAGTGGTCAGTCCAGACTGAGGCGTGCAGGAGGTGCAAAACACACTGAATTTCAAAGACTTAGGATGAATGCAAATTATCTCCTTAACAATTTTTATATTAATTATATGTTGAAATAGTAATGTTTTAGACACATTGGTTTAAATAAAAGAAATGTCCCATTTCTTTTTATTTTTTAATCTGCCAACTAGAACATTTTTAAAAGTACATATGCGGCTTGCATTATATTTTTGTTGAATAGCATGGCTCTAAAGTTACACACTCTGTGGACACACTAGTTATGCAGGAACGGGGTTTACCAATCCTGGGCAGAAGAACCTCATTACTAGGATGGTCCAGTGATTGGCCGCAGATCCCCTGGGCCTGAGCTCTGACTCAGCCATACTAGAGCGCTGTGATCTGGGCCTCTCTAAGTCTCAGGATCCTCATCTGGAAATGGGTTTCAATGATAGTGCCAGCCTACTAGCTATAAGCCTTTAGGAGAACCAAATCTACTCTCTGCATTGCTGCCGTGTATTGAGGGGTGGCTGCAGAAGAAGCCCTTCCCAGAGGCAGATGGTTAGGGCTGAATGGCCAGCATGTAGCAAAGCCTCAGAGCTGAGGGAGACTCCAGAGGTTTACGGGCAACACGGCTCTTTCCCTCTTGTTCAAAAGCACAGCTTGCACCCTAGATCGCTGCATGAAAATAACGTTCCCAGAGTGTTCCAGGCAATCTCTAACTTGAGACACTAGTATGTAATTTTCCCTTCCATCCTCTGGATCATGTTCGTTCATTCATTCATTCACTTACGATTTACTCACATACATGAAATGAGAATGATATTTTGGAAATATTTTCAAGTGTATTTTTAATCCCTTATTCTTATCGTGTAGGGGCTTTGGAACTGTTAAAAGCACAACACGCTTTCTCAGCTTTGACTGTCAAATTAGATATTTTGTTTGAATCTTTGTCAAGTCTGTTGTCTTACTGGGGAAGGATCATTCATTTATTAATTCACCCACTGACTCAGCAAATATTTATTAGGTCCTTGTTATGCACCAGCCACTTCTCCAGGTGCTGGAGATAAAGCAGTAAGAGCCAAGCATTAGTGAGAGAGAGGACTTTTTATATTTCTGGAGCTCTTTCTCTGTAATAAGAGGTAGATCGGATGGACCTGATCCTAGATTTTTTTATGTAGAAGAGCTTTTGGTTTAAGGGAAAGAGGAATTGGGGGAAAAGCCTGTATTTTCTAGTCCCAGTGAAATGGGAGAGAAAAAAGGTATGGAAGTGGAGCACAAGTCAGACACCAGGGTCCTCATTTAATTTTTAGCCCTTGGGTGTCACACTTCAAGAGGTTAGTGGGGGTTGCTTTAGAAACACCCAGATGGCCAGGGCTGGTGGAGAGCCTTGGCAGACCTTGGGGAGAAGGTCAGCCCTTGGCTTGAAGCTTATCCTGGCTGTTACAAAGGGTGTGACGGGACATGGGTAGGTCAGCGAGCCTGTCATAGTGCTGCTGACTCCCCCAGCTCCTTCAGGGAGTGTGAGGGACCTGGAAGTGTCTGTGTACTCCAGCTGAGGTGTAGACGTGCTAAAGTCAGCGGACCAACAGAAATCAGGGGTCAGAGGGTGGAGGTGGAGATTTCAAGGCTAGAGGCAAGCAGAAGGCATGAACTGCAATGGTGGTGCCCTAACCAGATGGACCTCAGCAGGTACCAGTTCAGAGAGCGATTCAGCCTAGTCCCATGCAGCAGAGAGGAGCAGGCATCCAGAGAGCTTTGCGTGGCTTCTAGGACCAGCCCTCACCATGCTCTGTTTCCCGGCATCTCGAAGTCCCTCTCCCCTATGTGTCCAGCTGTATCCAACAGAGAAGCTGGGACAGAGGCAGTCTGACAGACAAATCACTTGACCTTAAGGGACTGTTTAAAATACAGCATTGGGCTACATTTACTCAGCTGGATGAAAATTTAACATTCTTTATGCTCCTGCCACATAGTAGATAGGACTAGGGAATCAAGATTAGCTCAATTATGAAAAACAACCAGTATATTTTGGCACATCCAGGCTTTGCGGGAGTAGATTCACATTCTCCCTGCATACCTCTATCCACTCATTCATTCAACACACATGTATGGATGTTCACCACCGGACAGGCACTGAGCTGGGTGCTCTGGAAATCGCCCATCTGAGGCACGCAGGCAGAGCCTCTGGAGGCAGGGGACTGTGAGCCAGTGATCTGAGTGTGATGTGCTGGGCGCTGTGACAGAGACATCAGCAAAGCACCAGGAAAAGGGGAGCCGAGTAAGTCTCCCTGGAGTTTGCAGAAGGTATTTTCCAGTCCCAGTGAAATGGGATAGAAAGCAGTAACGTGGGAAGTGGTCACATCTGAGGCTCTGAAAAGAAGTCTGAGTTCTCCAGATGAAGACATGGGGGCGTGGTGATTTAAGTGGCGGAAAGGCTCCATACAAAGGCCTCAGTGTGCACCAGGACAGGGAACATCCGTGTAACTGGAAGAAGTTCCCTGGAGGGGGAACAAAGGTTATTTTCACGGAAGTGCAGGAAGTGAGGCTGGGAGGCAGACGGAGGCTGAGGACTCTGGGTCCTTTTGTAGGTTCTGTCATTGTCAAGTGCAGTGCCACAGACGAGTGTCATAATCCTATGTGCTTTCCGTCATCCTCCAAGTTCATATCTCACTGTATTCTATAAACATGAAGTAGGTCATGCTAGTCACAAGGGTTCACTTTATGTTTCTTTTAACTGGACTTCATCTTAGAAGGGAGGAAGACACATTTGGTCTGACAACTTCCTAGGGACATTGCTGCCGGAAAGACAGACAACCCAAGATCATTCAACAGATACCAAACACTGAATTATTTGTCTGATCTGAGCCATAAGGTTTTTCTTGATGGCCATACAGAAAGTAGTTACCCCCTTAGAAGAACACCCCTTACCCTACTGGCAACTCGTAGGTATTACCTTGGGCCACCCAATAGGGTGGCTGAGGACAGAGCTGGTGGCAGAAGGAAGAGCAGCGCACGTCTCACTCACCTGAACTTTGACTTGGAGATCCGCTGGCTGAAAAGAGAAGAAGGAAATGTTACCAAAGGATGTACACACACCTGCATTTAAAAGTTGTTCAACAGTCCCAGGGAAATTCCATGTTCCCGCTAGAAGGAGGCGTAGTATGAATTAGAACATCTTGGGAGAGAAAGAATACTATTCATGTATTTGAATCTGGAGACTGAGGTCTGGCCAGCTAGCATCTTCTAAGTATAAACAATCCTTGCTGCAGAGGGGAGACTACCAGGTCCTCAGGGTCAGCCCAGAAAGTTCCATGAGGTCAGGTTAGGAAGAGCTGTACATTGACAAAAGCCGCAGAGGAAGAAAGGCCTCTCCTTACAAGAAGAAGACCCCAAGAGCAGAAAAATCACAGGCAGGAACAGGTCAGCACAGACCTCACGGCTGTCTGCCAGAGCCCAGCTCGAGTGAGGTTATGAAGGGAAGACCAGAAAAATGAGCCAGGCAGAAATGGAGGGGCCAAAACAGCCCCCACCCCAGAGCTGCACAGGGGGCCTAGAACCAGCCACAGATTCCGAGGAAAAACCCAGGATGCTGACAGTCACATGCGGCCCTGAAGACCTGGGGATTTCTGGGCAGAAAGTCAGGGTGGCTGTGAGGGTGGCTGCCTGGAAGGGTCATCGAATGGGGAGGGGGTTCCACAGAAAGGCAGAACGTTCAGGGAAATCCTGAGACTCCCTCGTTCATGTAGGGAAGAGTCCAGGGAGGTAGGAGGCTGGGAGAAGAGGGCAAGAGGGAGAGACTGTAAAAGAGAAATGTGGAGGAGAGAAGGCTGAGCCAAAGAGAGAGAGACAGGGGGAGTGAGAATGTAAGCAGCTGAGACAATTAGAAGGCACCTGTCATCTTGGCTTCGGTGCTAGGAGAAGGGCGTGAACACTGGGGCGAGTGCAGGTGGTGACAATGTTCAGAGGGACAAGCAGAAGGACAGAACGCAAGTTTGGAGACTCGGTGGAGCAACAGGGAGAGGCGCGGGGGAAGAAACAGGAGAAGGGAGTCTGGGAGGCGACCGCCACAGGCCTGCACCGTCCCAGCCCGGCACACAGTGAGCTGTGTCGCAGAGCAAGCCCCTCTCGTTATTTCTTATTAAAAAAATAAAGCCAGAAGATGTGACAGGTGGCAAGGCCATCATGCATGAGATAATTATATCTCAAGGGCACTGTGAATCAGAGCCAAGTGGCTTTACTGCTCCGTAACCTCATTGCACCCCCAAAGACTGCCTGTGAGGGCTGGAGGGCTTAATCACACGTTAACAGCGTGTGGGAAGCGGACAGGACAGCATTGTTATTTAGAGCCAGTTTAACCAGCAAACAGATGTTTCCCAGCTGCTAGTTGGGTGCTGGGGAACCCAGGCGCTCTCTTCCCCAGCAGTGCTATGCTGAGCCCAGGACCTTCAGCGTCTTCCCAGGCTGCTTTTGGGTGGCTGTCTCTCCTTGCTGTTAACCGTAAGCCCAAGTGGGTGACCACGGACTTCAGCCTTGTCACTCTGACTCTAAGCCTAGCCTGGCCCCAGGCCGTCTTTCAGAAACACCTCAGTCGTCCTGCTGAGTGTGCCCCTCGATGATGACCACCGGCTCTTTGCCATGAGGGGTTCTCTTGCTCACTGTGCAAGTGGGCTCTGAAAAGCTCCCCTCTGGGGAACCTAACCCTGAGTGTTTGTCTCCCAGGGAAATGACCCTGGGAAGCAGGATCGCTGCTGGGGCTGATAGGAGAGGAGGCCCTGGTTCGAGCTTGGTCATGGACTACAGGTCCTTTTGTGGCATCTGGGCATATTCTAAGTAGGAAATGGATAGACCCTTCTTGACTGCTTTGTTACCGGTCCTGATGGGTAAGCCTGGGCACCACACTCGAAGACTGATTTTATTGCTATTGTTGCTGTTCTCAGGGATTGTGAGCAGAATTTTAGGTTCACGGGGCCCGAAACATCATCCCCTTTTAAAGGCTGCCACATCTGACAACTAACCAGCTGAACGGCTAAGTTCCATGTCAGGCAGCCTTCTCTCCTTGAGCAGGGGGAGGCCCCTGCGCAGTGGCATTTGTCTGGAGACCAAGGAAAACGCCGTGGCCGTGGGGGAGCTGAGGTGGTAACTCTGTGAAGTCTGAACACCTCGGTTCTTCCTGCTCCCTGTGCACACCTCGGAGTTAATGATTGGACCCCTTCACCTCCTGGGAGATGGCCCAGGGCTCTGGGCAGGAAAGGTGCTCCCGCAGTGAGAGGACAGAAGCCAGGAGCTGGGTGCCTTGGGGCCATGGTGCTGGTGCACACCCTGGGCTGGCTCACTGCCACCCATGCCTACTGAGCTTCACAATCTCCAGAGAACCCTGAGAACAGCTGGGGGGCTCTGGCTTCTCTACGCACAGTGCGCTCAGAAGGCTTCCTGTCTTTCTCCACCATCGTTGTTCCAGTGAGGCACAATTCCTACCTAAGGCTGAGCGGATTCTTGAAGAAGAGTGAGGAGAGAGACAGGGCTGGTGAAGAGCACATGAGACCATCAGAACAGACCCACTGTGTGGGAAGTGAAGTTCACGCAACCCCAGATACCTCCTCTGCCCAGGACTCCGAGACAAACCTCCTGGGAGACCATGATCTTCCTTCGTGGTTTTCAGGTTCAGAATTAGAGACAAACCCCAAACTCCTTTTCTCTCCCCCCTCAGTTACTCAGTTTGCAGTTGTCATTATTTGAGAAATATTTGGACTTCTTAAGAGCTATTTATATTTTTAGCCTCTCCCCCTTCTTAGAGGAATGAGTGCCATATGTTTACTACCTGCTGTGTAAAACAGTATTTCCCTGAATTGTCCCAAATTCGCCTTTAACATAAGTCAGATGGCACTGCAGTCATCATCCACACTGACAATGTGTCTGACTCAGTGTCCTTAACTCCAGGACTTCCTCTCCACTGCAGCTCTTAGTATCGGGAGGGTCACATCCGGGCCTTGCCACGGCATAGCATTGCTTCCACTCCTGGGTGCTGAGTTCAGAGGCTCCATGACTCTGGCCAGAGCCTCCCTTTCTACGGTCCCTCCTGCTCCTTGTCCTCACTGGATCCTCCCAACCACTCACACCCTTCAACACCTGCCTTGACTACAGTCATGACAAGGTTGCCCTCAGTGCCACAGAGACTCCACACTGCCTGGGCCTTCTGCTGTGTATGCATGGCTAAGTGCCACCCTGGGTCACCCACTGTCTCTTTTGAGTCCTCGTAGGCTGCAGGGTCCACCAAGAAATATGGCTGACTATGCATTCACGGTATCAGTCTCCACCGCGGCATCAGTGCCCAGCAACCTTTGGGCAACTTCTCGGTGGCTCACTGGTTTCAGTCTCTGTACTGTCCTTCAGGTTCCTGTGACACCGGACCCTTGCTTTGGGGGATGAGATGGCTGAGCTCATTCAGAGTGATTCCTATCACTGACCCCTCCATCAGAGCCTGTTTCTGATTCTGTATTCTTTACAGAACTGTAGGCTTGGAGAGCTGGAAGGGACCCTTAGATACCGCGTGGACCTATGGTTTGCAATTTCTCCAGGTGTAGAATGCTTTGTTCATATGAAATCTTGCACCACTGCAGGTGGTTTCTGGGCTCTGTGGCCTCTGCTGAGACGTCAGTCCGACCTTCTTTCTCCCAGAGGATGGGGCTGAGGCCCAGAGCAGAGTGCGTGGCCAGGATCCCAGGGCTAGCTGGAGGTTGGTGGGCATTAGACTCCGGGACTCCTCTTCTTCATTTTCCAGTGAGTCCCAGGTGTAAAGAAACTCCTCCTCTTGTGCAGGTTCCGTGTCTCACACTGGCTTTGCCGTCGCCCTTCTCCTCTCCGAAGCAAGCCCTTCCTATCAGCACTTGCCTCCCCCTCCAGCTTGTTTCACCTCTTCCAGCTCACCGACTTTTTCCTAGCCTTGAAGCTTACCCTCGCCTTTATTCCAACGAAGACCAGCCCTTCCCACAGTCATGCTACTTCTCTTCACATACTCCCTTATTCCTCTCCATCCACGGCCTCACTGCCTGAGTGGGCACCCTGTCCTGCCCATTTCCACCCCCTCTCCCCTCACTGAGACCGACTCCCAAGACCAGTGCCCTGCAACCCCAAGGGGTAGCACCGCACAACACACACACAGCACAGCCCTTCTTTCCCTCTGCAGCCTGACCTGCTGCCACGTCACCTCGCACCTGTGTCAGGCTCCTGCGGCTTCTCATCCCTCCCTGCTCTTTCCCTGACATCGCAGTGATCCTTCAGGAACTCAGGACTAACCAAATCAACCTCCCACTCAGCTCCGTTCTGAATGCCCTTCAGTGACTTCTCACACTCTTCCGCTGCAGACCCAAATGGTGAAGGATCTGCCAGGCCCCCAATAACTCATGTTCATCCTTCTGTTCTCAGCTGGAATTTTAATTCTGCAAAGAAGCCTTTCCTAACCTGCCAGCCCAAATCAGACACCTTTGTTATCACCCTGACATTACACTCTCTTTTTCTTCTTAACACTTACCCCAATTTATAGTTGCCTATTTATTTGCTTAGTGTCTCTTCCACACCAGACTGTGAACTCCAGTACGATGGTGTCAATTTCCTCCCCTGCTGTGGGTCGCTGCTGCCTAACCGAGCGCAAAGCTGGGCAGACTGTTGAACGAATGCACAGATAAACAGCTCTGTCCTGAAATCCCTCCTCCCGTGGCTCCCAGGCCGGCACTGCTGCCTCCTCTCCTAACGTTCCTTGTCCGTTTTGCTTGCTTGGCCTTATTCTTCCAGGTCTCCATTTCCCAAAATTCAGCCCCTGGTCTTCTGTTTTCCACTTCACTCTGAACAACCCCATCCTATCACCTCATTAGTGGTTCTCATCTCGACAGCCTCACACGTGTGCGTCCACCCTGTTCAGAGCTGAGCCTTGCACCTCCGTATCTCGTGGGCTCCATGACACCTGCAGGTCACTCCGACTGGGCTACTGCTTCAGGTTTCACTTCCGCCTCATTATCCTCTTCCCCAGCTGTGATGGCTCCTTCTTCTTCATTACCTCCACCTGCCTGCCCCTTCTGCCATGAAATACCATGTTGCTGTTCTTTCCTCCCTTTCTGGACAGGAAGCATCTTCATTCACGCCTTCTTACTACACAGCAGTCCTCGTCATGACCTCATCTTCTTACATAAGACTTTTAACCCTTAGCTTTAAAGATCGTGGTCTCTCACTGTCCCCTCAGACCATCACACCCAATCTCAGTTCCCATGCTATTTCTCCCACCAGGAATGCTGACAGTCTTGGCTCATCAATGTCTGGGGCAGGGTGGGACGTAGGGAGATGGGGAAAGACCACATTTTATTAGGTGCATATTATAGTTCTGGCACTGTGACTCAGCATTTTGTAGGTACAGAGTACGAATGTGGCGAAACATGGGGGATAACAGGGACCCTTTCTGTAGAGCTCTCCAGGCTGCAGAGCACATGCCCTGAGCAAACGACAGATCCACTGGAGATTGCCAGCCTCCATCCGTGGGGGAATATCATGTTCCCCTCCTTACAGAGCCTCACGGCCTCCTGAAATTTACTCTCCAGTGACTTCCTGGTGCCAGCTCCCTGGTCCCCCCTGGTGTGCGACTTGGGCCATCCCAGCAGCCAGAGTTGCAGGGCCTTTGATCATCTCTCTGAGCCTGGTCTTGTCACAAGACAACAGAAAGGCCAAGAACTGACGGACTTTGAAGGCTTCGTACATGCCTTTCCCTAGAGTGGCTGTTTGGGACCTACTTCCAGAAACTCAAGTGCTTGTTCTGTGTGATTCCAAAAGGAGAGGTTTGCACGGCTGCTTAAAAATGTAATTAGCATCGTATTTTAACAACATTTTGACAATAATTGCTTCCCGACAGCGCTGAGAAATCTGCAGTGCAGACTCCCTGGTGCCACTGTCAGAGTGAGTGATACCGAAGCGCCCTGCTCCCTGGAAATAGCATCTGTGAGAGCGGCTCCATCCTCGGCCTCATTCTCCTCCTCCCCCACATGGCTCCGAGGCCACGCTCAAGGCCGGCATTGCTGTGTTTAGACCCTTCCACAGCCCAGCGTTGTGAAAGGGCTGTGCTTGACCAGGCTCTCGGTCATTCCACAGATGAGGAGGGAAGGGAGATGCCACCCCCCAGATGGAGCACTGCAGAAACACCTTGTATCTGGGACTGGTCTGACTCAGAGCCTCTGTTTGCAGTTCTTCCAGTGGCCAGGGTGAGTTTACAGTTGTGACACCCAAGGCGACAGAACAGCAGGCTGCACTGCACTTCTGCTTCCCTTACTGGCAGCATGACAGAGCTGCAGGTAAGGACCCACATGCCAGTCTTCTCCCAGCGCATCCTCTCACCTGTCTGCTTTTCTCCCAGGTCGCATTTATCAGAATGGAAAGGGTGGCCAGCAGGACTCGAGATCCTAACCTTAGCCATCTCTTTGAAGAGGGGTGAAAGGGATTAGCGTGAAAGAAACAGACTTTGAGCGCCCCCCCGCTACACACACACACCGTCTATATTTCTCAGATGTGATGAAGAGTGGCTCAAAACCCGAGTCAGCCCCACCCACCCCTGAAGAGGTGCTGAATTGAAGACTAGCCTCGATCTTAGACTCACCCCCCTGCCAGTGCCATCCTCACCCTAGGGCCCTCTGCTCCCCATCTTGGTTCCCACCTGAGGTTTGTTTCTTGCCACTGGCTCTAATCTCTGCCCTTCCTAGTGATGAGTCAGCCCATTCTGATTTCCAGATGCAGCTTTTCCGCCCATGCCCCAGAAAACGCCCCAGCCCCTGGGCTCGCCGTGCCTACTCACGCCAGCCTGGCCCCGCAGTTTTTCTCCTCGATGTCACCTCCAGCCACGTTTTCGGTGTTGACAGACTCGGTCTCACTGGTGGGCATGCTCACTGCAAGAGTCAAAGGGAAGCAGAGCAAGGCATTGAGGGTGGGGGAGAGAGGGAAACAGAAGAGCATTAGACCGCAACACGCCCACCACAAGACCCAGTGCAGGTTGGCAGAAGGAGAGCCTGCGCGCACTGGCTGGCCAATCTGCACGGATCCCCCTTGACCCACACACCTGTGGCTTGTCCAGGGCAGGTTTTGCTGCCAAGGACACTGTAAACTAGTGGGAGTGTGGGAGGACATCTGGTGATAACAGCGTTTTACATTATAGGATGCATCCTGAAAAAACTGACCATTGAATCCTCTCTCTCCTCTCCACTCTATAGACTAGAAGAAGCTGAATTTCCATTTGTAACTACCACTTGCCATAGAAAGAGGAGCTTTCGTGAACATATATCATTTTTCCTTATTTCATCCCACCCACCGTCTCTAATGGGCTCCATCCCCAAGAACAGGGCCCAGCCTGTGTGTAGAAAGGGCGTGCCTGCTGCCTTCATGAGCTGCTGGGTGGACGGAGGCCTTCCCTTTCCTGTAGTTGGTTACACCCAGGGGCACACCTGAGACAGAGGGCTTGAGGGGGAATGGCCATCCCCAGAGCTAGGCACTAAGACTCGAACTAGCCCTGCAGACATCAGGAGTGAGGAGTGGAAGTGTGCAATCCACAGTCCACACAGTCACGTTTAAATGTGGCCAGAAGGCAGCCTGTAGGGATACTATTTCCCTTTTCAGCCACTCTGACATTCCCATGTCAACAGGTCGACTTGGATATAAGCCGTTTAATTCAACGTGTCCAGCCTCCTCCCAAGGAAGCTGTGGGCTGGATTTCCAGAACAGTAGGAGTTTTCTAGCTTAGAACCCAGTTTGGTGGCTTTATTATCATTATTGTTTTCTTCTAAATAAAAGTTTAACTCAAAGAATTTTTCTTCACCTCCCATCACTCTCTTCCTATGGCACAATGTGTTCCTTAGTTTCGCAACCCTTATTCTTTACAGTCACCATCATATTCCTGGTCCTCGTTCTGCTATTCCTCCAGAATAGAACTCCTCATCTGCTGAGAAAGTCACTAGCCCTCAGCAGACACAGAATCTGCCATTAGTGAGGGCGTGGCCTCTGGTGACAAGTCCCTGTGGGACTGCCAGCGCCCAAGGAACACTTCTACTGGTTGTACAGAATATGTTGATGGATGTGGATTTTTCCTGGTTTCTCTTTCCTTTGGAGAAAGACGAGCCAGGTTGGTGAGAAGAGAATCATTTCAAGAACATGGAAGATACAAACAGAAAGTCCACGACTTACCGTATGTTTGACTGTTGTGTGTGAGAGACCTCTCTGATCTTTTTAATAAAATAGGATTAAAAAAAGAAATCCAGATGTCATTTCAGAAAACTCCAGGGCTGGATGAAGCTTTAGAAACTATCTGGTTCTAACTTGTCCTCCTCACTCCACAGGAGACGAAAGTGAGGCCAGAGAAAGGATGTGATGCCTGGGGTCACATGGTGTGTTCGAGTAGGGCTGGGACCAGGGTATGGGTGTCACATCTCCTGCACCATGCTCATGTTGAATGTCCCAGCCTCAACCACCTCTGAACTCTACACCCTAGGCAAAAACAAGCTTCTTAAAGCCTCTAGGTTCTGGGAGCACCCCAGGAGGGCAGTGAGTAGCCAAACAGGGGTACTGAATTCTACAGCATTACACTCCCTTGACAGTCTGAAGTCTACAGATGGTTTTAGGCCTGGGAGCTGGGAAAACAGACCTTCAGAGCTTGCCAGGAGCCCTGCTCAAACCACATTAAGGAAGTCATAAAATGGAAGCACTTTGAGTTTTGCAATCCATCTATCTCCAGCCATTTCTAACCTAAGGATTGTTTTTTATTTTTTTTTAAAAAAAAAGCTCTCCACCCTCCAGATAACCTTGTTTGAAGGGCTGAGCCATCTAGAAAAAATTCTGTGACTTTGTGACACTTCATTCCCAGAGCCTTCTGTGTGGGTACAGGGCAGGCCTGGGCACTAGAAATAACCACAGCACCTTCTAAATCGAGGCACTGCCTGCATTGGTTCTAATCGTGCATGCACAGTGCCCTTACTCTAGGCCAGCACTGCCCAAAGGACGGGCTCCTGGAGAAACAGCTCTGCCAGTTGTCACGCCCACTGACTTTATACATAGGAAGCAATGATAAGGCAGCGGCTTTGAGAGGGATAGGATGCCATCCCTTTGCAAACACACACACACACGCACAACATATACACATACACACATTTGCACACACACAGAGCTACTGTGGCACAAACCATCCAGAGAAACGCCCTCCTGTTCAGTCTGGTATGCACCCACACACATTTACACACACAGAGCACAGGGAAACATTACCATGGGTTTCTGTGGAGTGACTAAACCAAGCAAACTTCCCTTTCTTCTGGTCAAGCATGCCCGCCGGAGTGCCTCCTTTCACAGACAAGATGGTCAGTGTCAAGAACCAGGAACAAGACATCAACAGAGCACATGCAGTCAGCCACGGGCAAAAGAAAGAAACAAGGAACTCACTTTCACATAGAACATCCATTTTTATCACCGAAAATAAACAAAAAACATCTCAAACCAATAAACCAAAACATATAGGAAAACATAACAAAACAGAACCAAACCCTCAACTCACGTGACTGAACATCACAAAACAAATGATGGACCCTGGGCAGAAGGAATTACTTCAGGAGAAAGAGTCTATCTGGCATATCTAATGAACTTTGAGAGGGCTTCCTTGGAGGGGGCTGCCACTCGTCCTTCCTGCTTCCTTAGGGAGCTGTCACCCTTTGCAGGCTCACGTGGGGTCACTGCTAAATTCTAACTGTGGCCCTGGTATCCCCTTCATCCCTACCCAATAGCCAGATGACTTATCTTCTTCCTCACATGGGACCTCACTGCAAAATTTTCACCTTTAGTGGATTCAAGGAATCCCTTGCTATTTGTACCTGGATGGAGTCACGTGCAGGGGGAAAAACAACCCGCTCACCTACTTGCTCCTTTGTTCAGTTCAATAATTCAATTTTATTCAGCAAAGACTCATCAAAGGCCTAGGGCTCACATCCAAAACATATATGTATCTGCTTTTAATCGGTTTAAATGGGCCAATAAGTTGTTAAATTGCCTGTCCACGGGTGGTCATTTGAGGAAGTTTGTAAACAAGGGAGAAGAATTCTGTGAGCTCCTGCTGGGTCTGGGCTACAGCTGAAGAGCAGTAGAATGCTCCAGAAGAGTGTGAAGACACTAGCCACTGCACAGGAGAGCGTGAAGACAGCAGCCACTGCAGGGGAGAGTGTGAGGACACCAAGCACTTTATGGGAGGGTGTGAAGACTCCAGCTACTGCATGGAAGAGTGTGAAGACACTAGCCACTGCACGGAAGACTGTGAAGACACTAGCTACTGCACGGAAAACTGTGAAGACTCCAGCTACTGCATGGAAGAGTGTGAAGACACTAGCCACTGCACGGAAGAGTGTGAAGACACTAACCACTGCATGGAGAGAGTGTGAAGACACTAGCCACTGCACGGGAGAGTGTTAAGACAATAACCACTCACGGGCATGGAAGAGTGTGAAGACACTAATCATTGCATGAAAGAGTGTGAAGACACTAATCACTGCATGGAGAAGTGTGAAGACACTAGCCACTGCACAGGAGAGTGTGAAGACACTAGCCACTGCACAGAAGAGTGTGAAGTGAAGCATGAGAGATTGTGAAGACACTAATCATTGCATGGAAGAGTGTGAAGGCACTAATCACTGCATGGAAGAGTGTGAAGACACTAGCCACTGCACGGAAGACTGTGAAGACTCCAGCTACTGCATGGAAGACTGTGAAGACTCCAGCTACTGCATGGAAGAGTGTGAAGACACTAACCACTGCACGGAAGAGTGTGAAGACACTAATCACTGCATGGAGAAATGTGAAGACACTAGCCACTGCACGGAAGAGTGTTAAGACAATAGCCACTGCACAGAAGAGTGTGAAGTGAAGCATGGGAGACTGTGAAGACACTAATCATTGCATGGAAGAGTGTGAAGGCACTAATCACTGCATGGAAGAGTGTGAAGACACTAGCCACTGCACAGAAGACTGTGAAGTCTCCAGCTACTGCATGGAAGAGTGTGAAGACACTAGCCACTGCACAGGAGAGTGTGAAGACACTAGTCACTGCACAGAAGACTGTGAAGACTCCAGCTAGGAAGAGGGGGGCCGGCCCCGGGGGGGGGGCCCCGGCGGGGGGGGGACTGCACAGGAGAGTGTGAAGACACTAGCCACTGCACAGGAGAGTGTGAAGACATTAGCCACTGCACGGAAGACTGTGAAGACTCCAGCTACTGCATGGAAGAGTGTGAAGACACTAGCCACTGTGCAGAAGAGCGTGAATACTCCAGCTACTGCATGGAAGAGCATGAAGACACTAATCACTGCATGGGGGAAGGGTAGGTTCTGTATGAACTTGAAGTTCTGAATGTCAAGTGCTTTAGCTAGTTGCTCAGATAGAGTTTTTCCATTTCCTTTGAAAGAACTGGCATGAGCTGTGCCTCCGTGAGGTCACTATGGAGGGTTCTGGGAATGAGAGAGGCAAGTGGGCACAATCACAACTTAGGGTGGTGCAAAAGGAATTGTGTTTTTTGCATTGTTGGAATTTGCCATTTGGTATTAAAATATCTTCTTAAATAAATTTGGTTATGTTATGCATCCATTTTAATGGGCATTTCTCACTTTATGTTTCTTCATTGATGACATATTACTTGGTGTTTATTTTGTTTATTTTAGACTACGGAAATAATGTTAGACAGAGCAAATTCAAGTGACTTGGGTCATAAAGCAGTAGAGACAACTCACAACATCAGCTTATTTGGCCCAGGGACTGCTAACGAACGGTGCAGTGGTGGTTCAAAAAGTTTTGCAAAGAAGGCAAGAGCCTTGAAGATGAGGATAGTGGTGGGATATGGGAAGTTGACAATGACCAACTGAGAGCCATCATCGAAGCAGACCCTCTTACGACCACACAAGTTGCCGAAGAACTCAACGTCAACCATTCTATGGTTGTTTGGCATTTGAAGCAAACTGGAAAGGTGAAAAAAACTTCATAAGTGGGTGCCTCATGAGCTGAGCAAAAAAAAAATTTTTTTTTGAAGGGTCGTCTTATTCTACTCAACAACGACAAATTATTTCTTGATCAAACCATGATGTGCGAAGAAAAGTGGGTTTTATATGACAACCAGCTGTGACCGGCTCAGTGGCTGGATGGAGAAGAAGCTCTAAAGCACTTCCCAAAGCCAAACTTGCACCACAAAAAGTCCTGGTCACTGTTCAGTGGTCTGCTGTTAGTGTGACCGACTACAGCTTTCTGAATCCCAGAGAAGCACGCTCAGCAAATCAATGAGAAGCACGAAGAACTGCAATGCCTGCAGCCGACACTGGCCAACAGAAAGGGCCCAGTTCTTTTTCACAACAAGGCAGGGCTGCACATCGCACAACTAATGCTTCAAAAGTTGAACAAATCAGGCTACAAAGTTTTGCCTCATCCGCCATATTCACCTGGCTTCTCGCCAACCAACCACCACTTCTTCATGCAGCTTAACAACAACTTTTTGCAGGGATAGTGCTTTCCCAACCAGCAGGATGCAGAAAATGCCTTCTAGGAGTTTGCTGAATCCGGAAGCATGGACTTTTATGTTATAGGAATAAAAAGCTTCTTCTTGTTAGTAAAAATGTGTTGATTGCCATGGTTCCTATTTTGATTAATAAAGATGTGTCTGAGCATAGTTATCATGATTTAAAATTCACAGTCTGAAGCCACAATTACTTTTGCACCAACCTAATATTCATGAGTGGCAGCGAATACAGGCGGAAGTCAGTCACCACTTGCAGAAGGGAGCACGTGCCCTGCTGAACTGATGGGTGCCCCCATCGCTTCCAGGAAAGGCATGAGGGGATGGACAACCCAAGTTTTAGGTTTTTCTTTATTTTATCCTCTTCTCCTAGAGCACAGATTGTAGTCAACAGACTTCTTAAAATTTTGGAGACTGGCTAGTGACAGAAAAGGGCCATGCCTATTTTTAACTGGAAGGGCCATGCCTCACACACTCATCTTTAAGGTACAAAGTGTGGAATGAACAGAAACTTCATAACCGGCAGGTTGTTTTTGTTTTTTTTTTCACTTCTTAAAATCCTACATCCAAAAAAACACTGAGAGTTAGGAGCTGAAATGAGCCACTCGGTTCGAGTTTCCCTTCTAGGGAAAGGGATGTCTCAAACAGTCACTAATGTGGGACTTTTATAATGAATGATCTTTTATCTGGAGAGGTATGGGGGTAGACGTACGCTGCCAGTCACCAAGTTTCTACCCGTGTGGTGACTGAGGGGGAGGAGAGCCCTGCTTAGTGGTGGAGAGCCCAGACATCAATACCTTCCATGCAGAAGCATTATTTAGCTTTTGGCTCTGACATCCTAAGTGTTCTATCTTGTCCGATTTCAGAAGTAACTGTATGATCATTTAAAAACCCCTGAATTTGACCAGGGCTGGTCTTTCATGGGGGCCAAGGTAGCAGCCACCTGCATAGAAAATGATCTGAACAGCAACTAAATCATCTCCTGGGATGGTTCACGGAAGTCTCAGTTAGATCTTTCTTTTGGGGCATGTCATATCTAAAGGCTCCTTGCTGAAATCAAAAATCTCACCTGTAAGAAGCAATGTAAGAACACATTAGTGCCTATTAATTTGTGATAGTTTATCCCATAAGCACCCGAGGGAATAAAATGGTGAAAAGGTGTTTGTGTTCCTCTTATCAAGGGATTACATAGTGGTATCAAAGCTGATTCCTCAAGGAAAACTTCTAGGAAGCTGAATGTCCAAATTGTTGAAAGTTTAGGATCATGAATGCTGGATACTTATTCAAGGGATGAGATGGAAAGCCTGACCCCACCCTTGGCCTTTCAAATGATGAGTTGGTTGGAAACTAAGGGGCACCTTTTCTCTAAGGGCAACTCACTCCAATACCCTTAGAAGGGAAGCTTGATTGTCTGCTTATCTGCAGGCAATGTCATAACAGCACACCCTTCATAAGGCACAATATGCTTTCTTGAATGGATCTGGGAAGGAGAACGCTGGGGAAGAAAGCTAGAGTGGAAGCTTGTTTTCCAGTTTTCTAACTTCCCCTCTTACCAGGTGCTGTGGACCAAATGTGTTTCTCTGGGCTATCCTGTCCCTTGCTTCTGCTGAGAAGACTTCACAAGAAAATGAGATTTCTTTGAAAGTGTGAGGAACACGTGCCAGCAGGAGTGGCTGGCCTCTCCTGGAGATTTGCTAAGAAAAATGCCCGGTCTGTATTCTGGAATGTAGTTGGTGGCTCAAGATGGCTAATATCATTGCATTTTCAGTACCATCATCAATGGCTACCGCAATTTGTATGGCCAGCTTGCCAACAACTGATTACATCCTTGAATTAACGTCTTCTCTCCCCCGACCCCGCATACATATACTCTGGTGGTCACTCTTACTTGAATAGTCCTTAGTAGGACTGTTTCTATGCCTCAAGAGAGGTGCACAGTTATTGTCTTAAAGCAACCAATGTCTCCCCTGACCTGCTTTGGGAACAGTTGTGTGATTACTGGGGGAGATTATAAAAAGTCATTTTCTCCCTGGGATAATCTCTTGAAACGGGAAAGCACACCAGCTGTGCTAGTGGAGGAATGCTAGAGCTAAGCTATTGTATAGATTACCCTTTCTTGGTGTCTGGGTTTCAAATCTTCTGAGGGTTTACTCGGTGAAATTTGGGAATCTTCCATTAAACACCAGGTGCTGCTTTGAAAGCATGGCTGCACCGATGAGCAGGCCAGCCTTTCTACAGCTGTGGTCAACAGAGAACGGGCAGGCTCAGAGCACACAAGCCTCATTTCCCCCCATAGGAAAGGAGCTTTCTATAAAACAAAAGGCTCTCTTCACACTTCCCTATATTGCTGAAAGCAAGCCTCCAAGTAGAGAATCTGTTGTAGGCTGTGCCCGTGTGTGAACACTCATGTTCTCCTTAAAAAGAAACTGGGTCTCATTTAGCCACCAAGAGGCCAGCATGATGTGTGTCCAGAGATGACCAAAGCTATCCACATGAATAAAAAATGACTCCAGAGGCGTTTTGGCAAAGGATTGAGAGTCAGAACCACTCTGGTTTTGATAAAAAAGAAAAAAGGGTCTCAGGTGGCAGCAGTAAATCCATGAAGGAAACAGTGAGCAAAATATTCTTTGGTGCTCACTGCTGTGCTCTTGTTTCCTTCCTTCTCACCACATCCCACTCCCTTCCTTCTCGTCCTGAGGCTGGCAGGAGGACAGGGAGAACCAACCTCATAGAGAATATCTGGCCTGTTCCTGAGGCCCCGTCTCGGAGCTCTTTATGCGTCACGACTGGGTGAGTGGCACCAGAGCAAAGCTCCACATGAGAGAATGAGGGATGGATGTGGGGGCGAGATGAAACAATCTGCCTAGTTCCGAAACCTTTAGTCACCCCAAATAGCTTTGACTTTGTCCCAGCGTGGAGCTTTGTAATGTCCTGATGTGCCTGTCAGCAGCAGTGGCTGCCCTCTCATGAGATTTGCTAAGAAAAATGCCCAGTCTGTATTCCGGAACTTAGCTGGTAGCTTGTTACCCAAGGCCAGAGAGCTCACCAGCTGCTGTCAATCTTATGCCTCCTCTGGGAGGAAGAGGGTTGATGCCTCAGGCCCAGACATCCCAGGCCGTGGCTGGGGACGTCGCAAGCACTGCTTGCTCCACCTGAACTTCTCCAGTGTGTGGGATGTCATGCAAGGCCAATGGCCGAGTCCAGGTCACCTGCCTGCTGGGATCCAGCGTCCAGGCTTCCAGGCACTCTGAGATGGAACTAAGGAACTGACTTTGCCATGTACTTGGCCAGATGCCTATCTTATTACATTTTTTTGCATATGAGTGGCATAATTCGTATTTATTTTCTCAAAGTACTAATCAGACTTATGGTTAACAAGCAAAAGGATTCCTCATTTCCTACCTCATTGACTCCAATCTGGTATCTAAAACGTCCTGCAATTTGGCTTCATCCTATCTGTTACGGGTTGAATTATGTCCCCTTGGAAGTTCAGATGCTGAAGTCCCAGCCCCCATACGTCTAAGCGTGGCCACACTTTGAAGACAGGGTCTTTAAGGAGGTCATTGGATTAAGATGAGGTCATGAGGGTTGGCTAATCCAGCGTGACTGGATCCTTTTGAGCAGGACAACTGTGGTCACTGACAGATACGGAGGGAAGATGACGTGAAGACACAGAGACAAGGCAGCCACCTGAAGCCAAACAGGAACATGGGGACTACCCCCTCTTCCCTCGCGACCCTCAGGAGGAACCAAGCCCACCAGCACCTTGATCTCAGACTTCCAGCCCCTAGACTGACAAAGTCAGTTCCTGCTTTTCCAGTCCCCGGGCCTGTGGTATGTCACTGGGCAGCTCTGGACGACTAAGACACTGTTGATTTTCTCTCATTTCCTGAGACTTCCTGCAGAAACTCTAATCATGCCGGGCCACCCTCCTCACCATCCTTCAGCCTGCTGCTCCGTTCCAACCTCTGGTCTTCCCCATGCACCAGGCCCTACATCATGCCCTGTCCCTGGAGTGCCTGTCCCCCTCCCCCACATGTATTTCAGGGGTCGGTGAACTGCAGCCCGCCCTGTCCATCTTTGTCAGCACAGTCCTCCTGGGACCGTGGTGGGGGGTTTTCTCCCCCCGGGTGTGTGGCCTACAAAGCCTACAATATTCACTCTCCGGCCCTCTAGGAAAAGTTGGCTGACCCCTGATCTATCCAAATTTCACTCATTCTCAGAGGCCCAGTTTGCCTCTGTGTCAGCTCCCAGGAGCACCCTCCTGCCCACCGAGTCTCCTCTTCTGAGCTCCTGTAACACTGGGGGCTGTAAGAATTTCAAGTAAAAAACCTAGATCTGTGTTTTGGTTTCATCCTGTCTCTAGAATAACATTTCGTATCCTCATGGAGTTTGAAGGGGACTCCTAAGTGCTGGACAGTTGAGAGTCTGTCCTCAGACCCAGTCTCCTCTCCCTCTGCCCGGGCCTGGTGCTCCAGGAATCTGACCTTGCTTCCTGCTTGGGCTGGCCCATGGACAGCACTGGCAGGATGCCCATGGGTGGACCCGAAGAGAGTGAGGTGGGGCGTTCACTCACTCGCCGACTCAAGCATGCAGGGTTGGTGCAGACTGGCTGCTCTTGCTGCCCAAGGCCACAGGTCTGCCCCTGGCCCTCTCCACACAGCTGCTCTCTGACTCTGAGGCTGCCCCTCACTTCATTCTTCCAGCCTTTCCCGGTAACGGTGCCGCACAGTTGCTACCCTGGGTATTGTACTTGCTGGTTTCCTTAGACCCTGGCTGCATCTTTGTTAAACCCTCCTTAAGTCACCTAGTTTAAGAGCACTTTCTGTTTCCATGGGGACCCTACCGACAAACCCCTAAGGTGCAGGCAAGGCAGATATTATTATCCCCCACTGACAAAAGAAAGTCTAGTCGCAAAAGGCTGAAGTTAGGTGCCCAAGGGGAGAGCTGTAAATGGCAGAGAATGAAAGTCCAGGGCTTTTTCCGCCCCATCAGGCAATGTTGCTGAAGCGCTTCTCTGCAGGCTGAACTGCTAATGAGAGCTGGTGGTGCAGGGTCCTGTAGCAGGGTAGCCACACGCACAACAGAACTGAGAGACTGGGTTGTGCTACTCCTCAGGAACGGAGGGACTGAGGGCACGTTTCATCTGATTTCATTTTCTCTTTCAGAAAACAATAACTTGGAAAGTTATTCCTTATCACTTTTCTAGGGCTGAATAGATCGAGCACAAGGCCACATGTTTTCTCAAGTGGGTGGGTGAAGGAACCCTTCACGTGTCCTTGCCCAGTCTGCAATCTTAGGAGTCTCTAGTACTGTGACTTCAGGGAAAACACCAAAGGCGGTCCTCACCTTGACCTTGCCCTAAGTAGCTCCAAAGCTTTGGCAGGTCACAGAATAGCTTTGGTCTCTTACACGGATAAACTGAACTGGAGGGGTAAATTGAGAATCTCTTCTAAAGGAAAGAAAGGAAAAGAATGGCAAAAGAGAAAAGAAGGTTGCAGAATGAAAGAGGAAAAAGTGGATGAGAGAAAAAGAAAAGAGAAAAGAAACATGATCCCCAGGTCACAGCAGCCTGCCCGGGAGGAAAGGTCACAGAGAAAGGTGCCATCAGCTTCCAGAACCTTCTCAACAACTTCCTGCCAGCCCAGGCCCAGCTTGGCTTCCTCTGCATAAGCAATTAAAACCCGCTTGATTTTAAGCCATCATAAAGTAAATATAAAACAGGATTAAATATTAAGAAGCCAAACAAAGTGGCCTTATTAAAAAGGCACAATAGAAGCGCCCCGTGCCATCATCATAATAATGATCACTGCTATAAACTGGGAGGAGGCATAAATGCCTGCCCTTGATCTGCAGCCATAATCCAAAGAAGAAAGCCAGGGTCGTTGTGATCTCAGCAGGCCATAAACATCCTGTGATCCCAAGCAGAAAATCTCTCTCCGCCATTACGGCACCACGGAGTCCGTCTGGCTGCCTTGGTTATTGCTGCTGGGTTGGCGGTGAGGTGGACGGGGCAGGGAGGGGGCAGGGGCAGGGGCAGGAAGTTTAGCTGCACCCAACAAACTTCTGAACTGTGGAACACACTGTCTCCCACCCCCACCCCACCTTCGCTAGAGATGGCAGGGCAGCTGGGACATGCTCAGACCCTCGGGGACTATGAGGGAAACAGGCTATCTTGACCACACAGGAGGGCAAGACACTCTAAAGGGAAAATACAGCTTGCCTGCAACCATTAGGGATGGGACAGTGGCGTGTGGTGGCTTTTCTCTAGAGGACTCCTTTGGAGACCCAATTCTCACTACTAAAAGGACGTTAGTAGTGTTCTTTTAAGTGCCACACGACAGATGATCACCCACGTGGTATGATTGCAAAGGGATAGAGAATGATTTGTACCCCCAATCCTCCTCCAACCCGGTTCCATGACACCAAATGGCCATTCCTTGATTTTAAGGCCTTGTCCCCCAGAGTGCACAATAGGAACATCAACCATTTCTATCTTCATATTAATCACAACAGCTCAGTGTTTCAGTCACTTGCTATACGTCACAGCTACTCTTCCACACTTTACATACATTAACTGATGTAACTCTGCGAGGGAGGCATTAGATGTCCTCATTTCTCGAATGAGAATATTGAGGCTTAGAGAATTAAGTCATTTTCTCAAAGCAAGCGCCAATAAGATCCAGGATTTGAACCCAGGTAGACCTGATGCCAAGTCTATCCTCTTAGCTATAATGTCTATCAATGAATTTATAAAGCCTTTTCCTATCTCTCATGAGAGAGCGAGGGTAAGAGAGCCCTTAGGATGTGCTGGCATCCCTAAGCGGAGGAGGAGGGAAGCGGGTGCAGGTGGCGGTCCTGGGGAGAAGACACTTATTTTACGACCGTACCCAGGGCCTCTCTGCCGGCTTTTTTGGGTAGAAGGAGGCAGTCGGCAGGCAGCATGGTTAGGAGCATGGGTGTGGGGGTTAGGCCTGAATTTGGATCCTGGCCCTGTCACTCAGAGCTATGTGACCTCACTCTTCTGGGGCTCAGTTTCCCCAGTGTAAAATGGAGATCTTAATCATATTATCACTGCAGAGTCACAGGGGTCTGTAGGATTGTAAGCCAGCCCTTCATTTGATTTTTTCATTTTTATTTTTATTTTAAAGCAGTCTCCCTCTTGCTTAGGCTGGAGTGCAGTGACATGATCTTGGCTCACTATAGGCTCCGGCTCCCAGTCTCAAGTGCTCCTCCCACCTCAGCCTCGAGAGTAGCTGGGACCACAGCCATGCACCACCACTTATGGCTAATTTTTAAATTTTTTGTAGAGACAAGGCCTCACTATGTTGCCCGGGCTGGTCTTGAATACCTGGTCTCAAGCAATCCTCCTGCCTCAGCCTTCCAAAAAGTTGGGATTACAGGTATGAGCTACTGTGCTCCACCTAGCCCTTCACTGTGTAAGCGAGAATGTTAAAGTCCAGAGAGGGTCAGCAACTTGTCTAGAGTCCAGCTGGACACCACGGGCAGACGGTGGTAGAGTTCTGAACCTCTTTCCACCATCAGGGCTGCCTCCCTTTCTCACTCGCCATTGACACACATCATGGAGCGGCCAGGAGCCCACCCTTGGTCAGAAAGGCATCGAGGCTGGGCACAGGCCCCAGGCTCCCTCTCCTGTCCAGAAGTCAGTCTTACTGTGAATGAGTTCTGACCTTTGCACCCTGTTCCTTGCCATTCACAACAGCTACGTAGAGTTCACGATTTGCCCTCATTTTCTGTCTTCTCTTGGGCCCTGTCTTTCCCACTTCACTGCTTTCTGCGGCTGAAGACCAGGTCAGATTTCCTGCAAGGAGGCTCTGCAGGGGCTCAGCACTACCTTGAAGGCCGTGGGCAGCCACAGAGGGAAACCTGTCTTGAGCATGCAGCAACACTTCCTCAGACGGGTCTCATTTGTGTTTTCCCTTCCAGCAGGCAAGTCAATTGCTGCCTTAAATTTCTAGGCTGCTGCCACTGATGACATTTATGTGAAGTGAGTCACTTTAGCTCCAAACCCATGGTGTCTCTTCAGCCGTGTAATTTCATGAATGAGTGTATGGGCAGCTGTCAGAATATCGACCAGCTTGCCCCACTGTGTGGTGCGTCTTTCGTTTTTAATTCTCCAGACTCTGCCCACTGCATGCCTGCAGTTTTGTTTTCCTCCTTCCTGCCCTGGTGCAGATAGAGTCTTTGGTCCATCTAGCTACTTTATGTGTTTATGTGTCGTTTTAGGTGTGTGTGTGTTTTTCTTTAATAGAGTCTTGTGCTGTCACCCAGGCAGGAGTGAATTAAGTCATCTACTCAAAGCAAGCGCCAATAAGATCCAGGATTTGAACCTAGGTAGATCTGATGCCAAGTCTGTCCTCTTAGCTATAACATCTACTGGCATGATCACAGCTCACAGCAGCCTCGATCTCCCAGGTTCATGTGATCCTCCTGCCTTAGCCTCCCAAGTAGCTAGGACTACAGGCCCACACAACCACACTTGGCTAATTATTTTGTTTTTATTTTTGTAGAGATGGGGTTTTACTACATTGCCCAGACTGGTCTTGAAGTCCTGGGATCAAGCAATTATCCCACCCTGGCCTCCCAAAATGCTGGGATTGCAGGTGTGAGCCTCCATGCCTGGCCTCTGGCTGCTTTAATTGCCCACATCTTTCATGAGAGGTCCTGAGGCTTCACGCATTTCTAGGCTCACTGCTACAGGCAGGGCTTCCCTAGGCTCACTGCCCAGGGAGGCAGGGCTTCCCTCTCCCCTGGATCAGGCAGGCCCCCTTAGCATAGAGGTTCAGTGCTCAGGATTATGTTTAAAAGGGGCAATAATAGAGTTATTTGATGAGGAAGGGCCAGTAAATCATGTGTCACTTATAGAGAACAGCAGAAAAAAAAAACATGAAAAGGTTTAATTTAGGTAAGGAGAACCTAAGAGACCTCATCGCCACCTTCTGATATCTGAAGACTTTTTACACAAGAGGAAGACACCGCCTGCCCAGAGTAGTTCTAGAGGGCACTGCACAAAAGGAGAACTGGAGGGGGAAGACCACACCCTAATGGAAGAAACATTTCCCAAATGGCCTGGCTGCCTGGGGAGATGAGGACTTGCTCATTAGTAGAAAGTTTCAGGCAAAGCCTGGATAAGCATTTGCTGAAGGGGTGAGGGAGGTGAAGGTTGAGAGGAGGTCTCTAAGATTTCTCTTCCTTGGAAAAAATAAATTGAGCTCTACAAGAAAGGAGGGCGTTGATTGGATAAAACGCTAAATTGTTGGTTATAAGGGGACTCTGGGCACAGAGAGAGGTGCTTGAAGTCCACAGGTAATTGTCTCATCTTCTGGAGGAGTCTTCCTCAGTAAGGACTTCACCACGTGACATCACTATCACTCAGCACGCAGGACCCGCAGCCTGGCTCCCAAGGCCCTTGGTAATCTGCTTTCACTCCACCCATCCAACCACACCTTCCCTTTCCAGCACTGCCCTCTGATCCACGCACTCAGCCCTACTCTGCCTCTAGAATATGCCACACACGGTTCCTCTTGCTTGACACCGTTGACGGAGGGCTTAATGCATGCAGGATGCTTGCCAGGAGTTCTGCACCTGTGTCTGGGTCTTTGCCCTGCTGCCCCACTCTTGGAATTCCATCCCCACAGCTCCTACACATGCACAAGAGCCTTCCTACCCACCCTCCAAGTCTGACCACCTCCAAGAAGCCTCCTTGACCTACGTGGCATTCCAGAATGGTCCTTTCCCCGAGGCATTTACTATTTGTGCCATGTAGCTTGACGCTCTGACACACACGGTTCTTTGCCCGTTCATTAGGCGAGTCCAGCCGTGTGTGCTGTTCAGGCGCTCACCTGACATCACCTCCTTTAATGCTTACAAGAACTGGGGAGACTGCTGGGGAAGGCGTCTCCAGCCACAGGCAAAGATGAGAAAACCGAGGCTGCAGAGAGCAGAACCAGGACAGGGGTGCAGGCCTTCTCGAGCCTCTGGTCTCTGCTGCTTCCCCAGCCACTGGTGCCTTTGACGTACACTCCTGGGAGAAGGAAGAGCGAGACTGCCCTAGCCCCACCTGGCAGGCCCCACCAGCCCTTGTATCCTGACTCCCCTGTCCTTTCCTCTCCACCGAAGCTCCCAGAGAGCACCCCCATCTGCTGCACCAAGCTGCCTGCCCCGGAAGGGCAGATGGGAGTGCCCCAGGATGGGAGCATGGCTGGGGGCTTCTGCTGGAGTCATCGGAGGCACCCTGGAAAGACTGGCTGGCATTGGAGTGTATACCCCAAATTCAGCTTTCTTTTGCTTCTCCTTCACGCTTATAGAATGGGTATGAATGAGAACCTTGGGGCCAAGGGACAGGGTGTGTCCCTTCACTCATTCAATGTTTCATCCATTATTCTGGAGCCGTTTATCCAGTCACCCACTCCGCTGGGTGGGTGGCTGGGTAAATGGCTCCTTCCTCCGTCCTGGTTATTTCGAGTAAGAGCTAAGATGTGGGGACTGGTGGGCAGAGGTTTTCATGCCCACAGCAGCTGGGGCAGCTCTAAGCCAAGCACACTGAAGGAGAAACTGACCCCAAAGCAAATGTGCAAGGAGCACAGATGGGGGATGAACGCCGGCCTCTATCACTCTCATTATTCCACTGAACAGCCTCTCTCTCCAGTTCCTGCCTCTCAAGGCTGAGTCTGAATCAAAGGCCTTCTTCACCCTCCATCCCTCCTCCCTCTTTGCCCGAATCTTAGAACTCTTCTGTAATTTCTCAGGAGAGTTGGGCTTGTTGGGGACGCTGACTGTTCTTCCTTCAGAAAAGAGAAATGGTTTTTGAAATCCAGAGAACAGGGACCACTGTCTTCAACAAGCAAAAGGCCTGGAGGCATGACAGGAAGTGGGAATGCTAATGATCCTGAAATCGACTTGAAATGTGACGCTTGACCTTGGGTTCACCCGGCCCGACTGTCTGGGGTACACTGCTACCTCTCGGTGACCTCTCTCCTTCTGAGTCTTAAATTCTAGGAGGATTCATGCTGTAGGCTCAGTGGCCCAGGAAACCTGGAAGGAAGGAAAGGACACAGAGGTTCTGATTTGGGGATGGAGTCCTGGTCATGGTGGATGGAACACAGGAAGGCTCTTGGGGTGAGGAGTGGGAGTGTGGGGTCGTGTGGGCTATGTAATTTTAGGCATCGGTGGGCCTGTCCAGCCAGAGCCTAGGCCCTGGGCAGATTCAAGCTGCTTTTCTGCTTTTGCTGCTTACATTACAACAACTACCTGGACGGTGAAGGCGGGATGTGCCTGATTTGGGGAAAGCAGAAAGGAGACAGTGGCCTGTTACTATCTCAGTAATACTGTGGGGGGAGTGTGCATCCTCGCAGATGGGCGTGATCAAGCACAGACATCAGAGAGGAAGAAAGGGCTGTGTCGAGGGGTAGGAGGGAGAGAGGCAGACAGAGAGAGGCAGAGAGGTCCCTGGAGCTGCCTGGGCCAGAGGCAAGAGGTGAGAGGCCCTCTCTGCTCAGTACTGGCTCCTTTTTGAGAAGGCACATGGTGTAGCAGTTCAGCGATTCCCTCACAGAGTCGCTGGGAGGACGAAGGGAGATGAGGCGGGAAATGATCTCAAAAGCACAACCCTTCATGGAGACATAAGGCAGGAGGGAGCGCAGGGACAGAAAAGCAATTAGTGTGAGTAATTAACCATGCCAGGATAATTCATCACACCATCGGGAGGATGCCGCTGCGCCCAGGACACTGTCTTTCCACGGTCACTCAATAGCCGCAGGTGTCAGCGGGAAGAACCTTCCAGCAACTGGGGGTGCACAAAGATGGAAGGGATTGTGGTGACTGGTAAGTTCCTACCCGGAGAGTGTGCCAGAAGCAGGGTGGAGAGACTCTGTAGTGAAGGGGTTGTAGAGGAGTTTCACGCACTTGACGGGAGAGGAGAAAGCCTCAGGATGTCTCCCAGCACTGCCGTTTTACTGTCCAGTACTTTCAAGGCAAAGACCGACATTGTCAGGGTAGTGGCTCTGGGAAAAGGGGAGGAGAGTGTGGGCCCCGAGAAAACAGTCAGCTGCTCAGAGTCCTTACGCAGTGGACACTTCCTCTCCTGTGGCCCCTGCTGCCTGGCCGAGTTGTGGGGAGGCGTCTGTTTGCAAAATGAGGGCATCCTCTCCTCAGCTCAGCCACATACTCGTTCTGGAATATGAGACTCCAAGAGAAAGACAGGGCTGGAGGGGACTTCGAGGGAATAGGAATGAGAAAGATTAACAGACAATTAGAGATCCTTTGGGTATTACTTTTACATATGAGGAAATTGAGGCCCAGAGAGGAAAGGACTGTTCAGGGTTGCAGGGTCAGTTAGTATCAGAGCCGAGACTAGGAACCAGGTCTCCACACTCCCTTTCCTGAGCTTCTTTCTACCCCACTTCTCCTCCTTTCACCAGGCTCATGATTCTGGGGGGCTACCATGTGCTTGCCTCTCTGACAAAAGAGAAAGAAGGATGGCTTTTGAGTCAGTTGGGGCGTGCCTGGGTGTTAGCCTGGATAAAACTTCTGTTAGCCAGCTGGCCTCGGGCCAATGATCTGAACCTCGCCTTTCTCATCTGAAAATGGAGATCATACCAGTCTCAGAGAGTGAAGTGAGGGCAAGATAATACGGGCAAGAGGAGGTGCTTGATAAGCAGTAGCTGTCGTTCCTAATATCCAGTATTAGAACCCTGAGTGTGTGGGATACCTGGAACTGGGCATGTGTACTGGGGCATACAAAAGCAAATGCAGGCCAAGAGAAGAATGTCCTCAGGATCCCTTGCTTTGCATCTAAAGGTCTCCTGGAGGTGGTACTCTTACTGGAGAGGATACAGCATTCTCAGGGCCACCCCCTATAGATGCCACAGTTAGCCATGCTCCCTTTGGGGCCATCAGCTTCTCACATGTGTTCCGCATTGCTTCATTCTCATCATGAAGTATTCACGAAGTTCCTACTGCATGCTAACAGTCTCTCACCCATGGCATGGTCCCTTTCCATGAGTGAGAAAAAAAATTAAGCACAGCTTGAAAAAGAGAGCTGCACTAACCTTCCTTTGGGTCCCCCTTGAATTATTTTTAACCCTAAAGTAAGCCAAGGCCCTGCCAGAGATTATGTTCTGTTCTCTAACCCACTTGCTGTCATTAGGAAAAGGTCACTTGTGACCACAATTTGGGCTCCGTGGTGGTCCTTCTGGCCTTGCTCTGGCTGTACAGTGGGGTCAAGAAGCAATCTTTAGGATGGCCGCTGCTACAGAGCTCTGTAGTTTAACTGGAAAGGGTTTTTGCTTCTGTGAACCAGTAACACCAGTACCAGGGCAACAAGGGGCCTCAGCTTCTGTTGGGTTTTAAAAAGATTTTGGTCTAAACACATTTTTCAATATGCAACAATTGGGTTAGTCTAATGACAAATGTCATCCCCTTCCATTGCCAGACCAACATGCCACTTCCATTAGGAGTAATGTTTCCTGGCCAGAGTAAGGCATGGAAAATAATTTTTGGTCATCAACAATTCCCTTCAGTTTCACTGATCTGATTAAACTTAGCAACGGAAAAAGGAATTTACAAATTAGATGCTGTTCTCTATTTATTACCAAAATGGTTGCTTTCCACTACATCCAGGAGATACAGTCGAGATCCCATTAAGTCTCAGCTTGTGATAACATTTACTCCATAAATCTCCACTGCAGCCAGTGAATGAAATGAACATTATGCTGAAGACCACATAATGGATGAAATCAAACCTCTGCCTCCTTTGAAGGGAGTTGACCTTTCAAGCCTTAAATGTATTCAGCTTTCTAGTTGTAAAGAAGCAACTCAGAATTTATTCTTGGTATTCTCTTAACCGTTTCCTGACTGCTATTCTTAGCTGGCTAGCTGGCCTTCTTGAGACAGAATAAAATAAGAAATATTTCTGACACTTCCTTGGACATATTTGAAGAAGAAAGAGGAGGAGAAATGAGTACATGAAGAAAAACATCATGGAATAATCATGTCCTCCTTGAGAAGTGAAAAAGAAATGTTGGCAGGCAAGGAATGGAAGATTAAAAATTACTTTGTGTGTCTGGTTCATTATATATCCTCTGCTGGATCAGATCTGGCCCTACCTGGTTTTAGATCTGACATAGGGACAAAGCAGGACTAAGTGATCCATTCCCAGAGGCAGAATTCCAAGGACTTCCAAGCCAATACCTTATTTTTATCCCCCAATTTCCAAACCCCTTTCCAACAAATGCTCATTGATTGCCTATGCACCAGGATCTGTATAGGATTCTGGTAATACAGAAGTCTCCACACTCAAGATGTACTACCCAGCAGATGGTATCAGATAGATGAATGCCACAGACAAAATGTAATAAACACAGCAGATAGGGAGACACTACAGATCATGTACAGGAAGTGCTATGATGCAGCTGTGGAATGGGGTTTCTGGGAGCATGAAGGAGAGGGGGAAGACGCTGCTGGGGAGAAGAGGCGGTGAAGATAGGAAAGGCAGGAAAGGAAGAGATGGTTGAGGGGGCTTTGAAGGTGGGGTGGTGAAGCCAAGGGCTAACCTGATGAGGCCCACCAAACCTAACTTGTCTCACTGGCTTCTAGTTGATTTTAAAACCTATGCAGCTAAAAGTCATGTAGCTAAGCAATATATAATGAAATTTCCACAAGCCTCCTTACAGATAACATCTCTGACATATAAGTCATCACGGTAATGGTTGCCCAAGTCATTTTTCAAGAACTTAGGGTCGGCTCTTGTCCAGTTCAAGCTAGCTGAGACCACTGACTCTCCAACTGGGACTGCGTGAGTGTCCAGTGGGTGACTTTTTGACATCAGAGGGCCCAAACATCCATCCTGAGATCGTGCCAACAATGCCATTTTGTGAACACGAACCCTATGAAGAGCTGTGAAGCTTGACTACATTTGCACAGATCGCTGACTGTCTCACTTTTCCTTACCCCAATCACCTTTCCCCCATGCCCTGGACCTTGCTCCTCTATCCCATAAATAGCCCTAAAACCCCATCTTTGGGGAAGTAGATCTGAGACCTGCCCTTCCATCTCCTTGCTTGGCTGCCCTGTGAACAAACCCTTTCTCCGCTGCAAACTTGCATCTCAGTGATTGGCACACTGCATGATTGGCAGGGCAAGACTGGCTTGGTAACAGCTGCAGTTCAGAAGGCAGATGGTGGGGCTGGAATTTCCGTGCAGAGAGATCAGGATACGCACGAGTGAGCAGAGGATTGCAGGAAGACCGGGCTGGCTTTCAGGGTACAGGCAACCCTGCAGGAGGAGGAGTGCAATGCCAAGAGTCCCAGGACTGTAAGATTCCAGAATCAACAGAATTCCTCTGGGGTCTGATGGACCGAAATGAACAGGTTTGCCCCAGACACCTGGAGCTAAAGCTAACGTGTGTCGACTTAGAACCACAGAAACAAACCCTTGAACTGGAAGGGGCTTTTACTGACATGACCCCCCCCCTCATTTTACAAACAAGGACACTGGGAGAGGCCAGCTGCAGATTGGCTATCAAGTGGGGCTGTGAAGTCAGGCTGCCTGTTTTTCTCTGGCTTCTATTAGTTCCTGTACAGCACACGACAATTGTTCAGACCCAAAAGTCTGGCATCCTGTTAGGAGAGGAACATGAGGGTCATTCATCCCATATCGCTGAACTCTCAACTCATCTAATCAAGGGGTAGGGCTTCATAGATTAATGGCATTAGTTTATTAAGGGATTATGGAAATTTTAACTAATGGAAATGATTTTATACCATCTAAGCAGTTCAAGAAGAAGCTGTGCAGTTTTTATTGAAGCTTGGGATATTCTTGATGAAAACCTAGGATGCTCTGCCTGATGGTTAGCAATTGACCCCTTAGCCTCCTAGTCAATGCAGAAGTGGGCCGAGGGGCTGGGACCCACCACTGACATTACTTTTCATGCCATGGGGACAGCAGGGATACTTTTCTCTGCCTCTGCCAGGCATAGCAAACATCATGCCAAGCTTTTTACTCAAAGCTGGACCCAGTTGACTTTAACCAATATTAGTAAATACATGGAGACTCTAATTCTAAATATTCCTGACAAGAAAGGAGTCCTGAATTTCCTCTTGCTCCCGTGTTTGGTGTGTGCGCATGTGTTACATTAGTAGGTGTGCATTTGGTTATTTTCAGATCATTTTGTTAACGTGATAACTGATGTTGGATACCATTATCATAGCTCATGAGTCATGGACGTGAGTTATAGTCGTTGGACAGGCTGATTTGAAGCTTGGAATTGAGAAGGTAAACAAAGGCCTTTTCCTTTACAGCCAGCCTGTCAAGCAAATAATTAAGGCTTTTCAACTTCATCGGAAGTTGTTGAGAATAAATCTAGTCTATTACTTCGAGCAAAAGGCACAAACAAGTCCCGGCGCAGTTATAACCATTCTTTAACAGTGCTGGCCTGTGGTTTGTCTTTTCTTGACCTCTAATCTTCATATGCTGCGGTCCTACACACAAGGAGCTCATTGAAGTCCTTAGAGTAAGACTTGGGCCATGTTAGTCAAAACTAGCCTCAGGCTGAGCAAATAAGTTTCAGAACATGATTTAGGGAACAGCAAGGGCTCCTCTGCCCAGACATTTTAAAAATGTCTTCATATTCTTACTTTTTGAGTAGAATAAAACAAAACACTGAAGAATCTTATCAAAATTCGAATATATGTATTTAGAAAGGGTAAATCTTTAAATTTATGTTATCAAAGCTGTTCAGTCCGGTGGCTCAATCCTGCATATCTTTTCTGGGGTTACTTTTCTTCAGTTCGAGGAACTAATGTATATTAAGTCTAAATTGCAATGGATGTATATTTTTATAAGTGAGTAAATGGCTACATTCTTCTTTTCTTTCTTCATTCTCTTCTTAGGCTATTTTCAGCTGCCGTGTAGAAGTGAACATGCTACTCTGTTACTCCAGTCTGCCTTCACCGGGGGCCATTCATTCATGGGCTGTTTTTTAGAGACTCGAGGTCTCTTGTGCAAACATGTTTCTGACCTATCATTTCCTTTGAGGAGGGCTGGCTCTGGATGGCACCACCTATGTGAGCCCTGCAGGTGAATCGAACCAGGTGCAGGAGGAAGGGAGTTTATGGCCTTATCAGTAAAGTGGAGGTTTAGGCTCAAAGCTAGGTGTTTGGAAATAAATACAACTTCCTGTTCTGTTGTGGAAGGCCCTTGCCCAGTTCCCAGGATGCTACCTTTGAGCATGTCCTGTGATTTTTCCAGAGACAGTGTTGAAACCTGCTTATCTCTAAAACAAACTGAATCTGGGAGCATCGTCAGCTGGGAGGTGGTCACTCCAGTGTGATGTGACAAGACCTGGAACGGCAGCACAGACACTTGTCTTTGTGTCAACAGCCCCCATATGGGGTAGGGTGTGGCTCGGGGTGGCATGATTAAGCCCAGGGAATGCGAACAGATTCAGGGACCTGGACCCCCCTTTATCCCCCCAAGGTTTTAGGATTCCGTAAATTTTGAATTATAATGAAGCTGACTAACCACATGGCTAAATAAGGAATCCAGCACCTGGTACCAGGATATAGAAAGATAATAAGACATAAAAGTGCTAGCCCTCCTCTCCGCAGCTGCCCCTCTTCTGACCCTCACCCCAGCCTAATGCTGCCAACTGCCTTCCGTTTTGAAGAATTCCATCTATCTCCCCAACAGAACACCCTTTTTATTAAGCAACTCCTTGAGCAGATTCTCTGTTGTTTCTGGCGAGGCTTCAGTTCTGTCCCTCTAACAGTGTGGCTTCAACACAAAGTGACCACAGTGATTAATAGTCCAGTACTTACAGCAGGTATTAGAGTTATTTAAGAGGACAAAGTCTCTCCTATTACATGAGAGTAGAAATCTCTTCTGGAAACATTGCAGCTGTCACCAGAGGCATGAGTATTTCCATTTGATGAAGTAATCCTGAAGGATGGAGCCATCAAAGCCCATGTTTGGGGTTGTTACTCGACTTTTTTCCCCAGGAGGCATTTAATCATGCGGGCAGGGATTTAATGAGGCTGAGTTGCTTGGAATTCTACATGTGGCACCTTTTAGGGTAAGGGGACTGCTTGTGGGTCTGTTTATGGTCATGGGTATTAAACAGGCCTTGGAATGCCAAGGGGCAGAGGGTTATGGCAGGGATCCCACCACGGAGTAGGCAGGACAAACTGACTCCCAGGAAGAGCCCCTCAGAGGAGCAAGGCACCGCTGCAACCTCCTCCATCAGCCATGAGGCTGAAAAGCACAAGCTGTTTATCCTGGAGCCTTCAGGGTAGGCGTTCAGGGCCTGCCAGCCCTTAGGACCCCTATCCCAGTGGATGCAGGCTCTTTCCAACCCTTCCCCATCCACTCCCACTCAGACCTTATCACCCTCTGATGCCGCCCCCGCCTCCAACTTCTCTCTCCTTCCAGCCCATGGTCCACACTGAGCTGCACAGTGACCTTTCGATGGTAAAGTGGTCCCTTGTCATCTCTCTGCTTAAATCTCTTGGGTGGCTCCTCCTTAACCACAGGATAGAGTCCCATTCCGAGGCCTTTTGGGACCAGGTCCCAGTCTTTCTGGCCTGGTCTTTCTTTTTGGCTTCTCCCCTGTGTACCCTAAACTAAAATCACCATAAAACATGTACAATTCAATTTCCTTTCCTTCTTTTAAAAATTATTTTGCTTCTACAACTTTGCAAATGTAGCCCCCTCGGCTTAGAAGGTCCCCTTTCGCTCTTTCGGCCATGTGACCTGCTGCCAAACTGCAGCTGGGACACAGTCCTGTGCCCACCCAGCCCCAGTTCTTCTGCCCCCGAGCACTTAACTAGCTGCTGTTTGCCAGCCCGCTGGAAGTCGGGCACAACTGGGAGCTGTGTTCCGGCCGATGGTGTGTTGGGAGTGATGCCCACACTCTCAGGCCTGGCTGCTGAAACCTCCAGGAGGCCCTCTATGCTCCCTCTTCTGCTGGCCAGATGCAAAGCAGACAGGGGAGACCACGAGGCCCCGGGGGTGGCAAAGCCACAAAAGGGACACAGCCTTGGGCCCTGAAGACCGGTGTGGAGGAACTCTCCTCCCTCCAATCCCCAGTCCACACTCCACTGGGGAGTGAAAAGTAACCTTTACTGTATTAAGCAACTGAGATTTGATTTGAGGGCCGCTTATTACAATGGTCCACCAACGTTGACTGATATGGCACCTTCATGAATCATTCTTGGGGCACGCAGCCCCTCCCACCCTCTTCCAAACTCTGCTCTTTCTCCAGCCCCTGGTTCATGACTGCAATTCATCACTGTCACCTGTCTGTCGGTGCATCTGTCTCCTGAACCAGGCTGTAAGTCCCTTTAGGACAGAGACTGTGTCTATTTATCTTAGTATTCTGAGTGCCCTGTTGGGACTTAAATGTGTATTAATGCGTCCATGTCTCTTTCAAGCATTCAGGATGGTCTGGCACGCATGTGACTCCAGGAGGTTCCCCCAGACACTAGCTACTGCTCTGAGGCCAATGATTCCACTTTCTGTGCCCTTTCCACTGGCTTCAGGTTTCCATGTTCTATAAATCATCCTCCCATGCCACGAGCCCGATGATGGAAATACAATACATGGCTAATCTCCCTCCATTACTGGATGATGATTTCCACATCAGCAAGTAGTGAGAAAGGCCAGAGCTGTCACTCTCGCCTCCATCGATGGCCTCTGACAGTTAAGACGTCTTGATGCGGCATGGGCTCCTTATCCGCCAGTGTTTATGGAGAAGGAAGCGTGGAGTGGGTGGGGAGCCCTGGGTAACTGTAGTGTAGGCGGCTCTGTTTCGGGGCTGAGCACTGGTTACCGGAGGAAATGGATCAAAGGGAAATTTAGGATGATTCATCTCCCCCTTCCATCCCTCTGCTGAGCTGCTTTCGACTCCCAGGTGTACAGATCTATTTGCAAAGCACCAAATTAAAATCAAGCCAGCTCTTTACTGGGTGCCTACTCTGGGCAAGGCCAAGTGGGCACAGGCAGATCCATTCTTAAAGCGACCCGCGGCTTTAGGTAGGTGACAGGACTTATCCAAAGATACCACATGTCAGAGATCCCCCCCGGGCCCTGTAGTGCTGAGGTTCCTGGGATCAGAGACTTGGAGGTGATGACCCTGGAGCACTGCACAGCCCAGAATCATCAGAGACGGTGCTGTGACATTCCTCACATTTGCTTGCCCAGGCAGGAAAGTGAATGGTCGGTAAGCTAGAACTCCCATTACCAGAGCATGCTGGCTGATCAACACCCTCCTCTAACCCAGTCCAAAGGAACCCTGAACTGAAGAAAACTCAGACAGGTCATGAAATCGGTACATCTCCTTCCAAACAAAACCGTCTCTTAAACCATTCCAAATGGAGAGTGCTTGACCTCAGTTCGCTTTTTCTTTCTGTGAGCAAGATAATGCCAGAGCTTCCTTTCATGCTTCAACAATAGTTCTCAGAATTGTAAAGTTCAACTTAAAATAATCAAGCCCATGCACCCTTATATCATAATTTCCGGCCACTTTTCCCTACTACCTTCACCCCTCCCCGCCCCCATCTCCACTCTTTTCCTCATTTCTCCGTCCACCCGCTTTGCATATTAGGCTGAAGCAATAAATGCCACAACCAAGGAGAATGCGCAGTTTGCACTGGCTGGGGACTGGAGGGCCTTCTTCTCCTTCCCCCCTGGTTGGAAGAGGGGGGGCATTCCTGAGGGAGCTTGTGGTAGAGACCAGTATGGTATGGAGGGAGCAGAACTGGGACCAAGGCCCACGTAACTGTGCAACTTACAAGCTGCACAATGTGAATAAATTAACTTTTCTGAGCCTTGCTTTTCCCATCTGCAAAAATGGGCAAAGAATACCCACGTGAGATGATCTTCGGCAAGATGAAAGAAGGCCATCCAGGCCTTGTTCACCTTCCATGCAAGAAAACGACGTCCCCTCTCATGCCCCTGCCCCTGTCCTTCCTCTGTCCCCAGCCCAGAAGAGCCCACAGAGGGCTGAAATGTGTCCAGGATCCAAACGCAGAATCCAAAACCAACTCCATACCAATGAAACAATGACCTCTCCTACGGGGAGTATGTGGGCGTCAGGCAGCTTTGCCCCGTTCTGTTGACTCCTGGCTTTCTCTTTCTCCTGGGACTATAATTCTAACTCCTTCCAACCAGTCTTCTCAACTGGCATTTCTCAATGCCAAATCATTTCTGCCCATGCTGCCAACCATAATACACTCCCTGGGGGCTACCATGAGTATGGATATGACTGGAAAAATGGTATTGGCCAACTAGGTATGAATACAGGGCTATCAGACCCTAAATCTCTGACCTAAAGAGAATCCTCTTCAATTCAATTCAATATGTCTTTTTTGGGGAAGTCTGTGAAATAGAAATCACTGTCCTGCACACCGAGTGGGAGAGTAAATGAGAAGTTACCAGTGCACGCTCCTGTCTCCTGAGAGCTTTCAATATAACAAGAGGGCTGGGCCACCTCAACCGATGGATGGGTAGGTGAAGGCTGAGTGCTGATGGTGCCTGTCCTGAGATGGGAGCTCTGGGAGGCCTGAACCGACATGTGCTCTCCAATCTGGGCTGGGAGGCTGTGGAGGAGCAGGGGAGGAAATGGGTGCTCCAGGCAGAGGGATGGGAGATGGGTAACGGTGCAGAAACAGGACAGCAGCAGGTGTTTCTGGAAAACAGGATGCAGTATGGCTTTGTGGCGGGGCAGTAGGGAGTGGTAAGGTTCAAGCTATTGGCTGGGACAGATTGAAGATGCCTAAAATACTGACAGATGTTCAGGCTTTAATGTGTAGCCATGGAGAGACATTCAAAGCTTTTCAACAAGGGAATGATGACACGGTCAGCTGCAGAAATATGAATTTGGCTGCATTACACAGGTGAGTGGGAGTGGGGCTGGAAGCCAGGGCAGCAGGGTGGCTGCGAGTCCAGGCAAAGAGAGGTGAGGGGACAGGAGGTAAGGGGTGAGAGGTCCACACGAGGAGGACAGCCCATACGACTTGACTGAGTGTCGCGAGCGCTGATAACCGTGGAGGGGCACTGGAGAGGGAAGGGGAAGGAGGCTTTGTTGCCTGGGGAACTGGGAAGATGATGAAGCCTCTGGAGAGAGAAGTGGGTTGGGAAGATGCTGGCTTGGGCCGGGACCCTGGCTGGCAGGCAGAGGATGCTGTCCTCCAGTCCCCAGAGAGGAAGAAGGCCTTCACGCTCCACTTCCTGCCAAGGACCCCCAGTGTGCCTGGCAGTTCAAGAGCTAACAGCCTGTTTGCTCTGCCTTTGCAAGGCGGCTGGCTGGCCAGTGATCCCAGGAACACAGCTGCTCCCCCATCCATATCCACTTCAAACTGCAGGAGAGGTCCCAGTGGCTCCCTGGTAACTCCTGTCCCTCCAAAACCACTGTGTGGCCTGCACAGCACCCGCCCAGGCCCCTGCTGCTCACAGACCCTCCACACAGCCTCCGTTCCCACCATAGCTGTTACGTAGTGAATGGGGAGACCAACACAAAGGCAGTTATCTAAAAAGGGTGTGGGAATCCTTCTGGTGCCTGTCTCAGCTGGTATTGACATACCCTCCATGAACAGGGAGTCTGGAGCCCCGGGTTTGAGTGCTGACTTCACTAACATTTAGCCAGGTGGTCATTTCCCGCCTTGGGCTCCAGTTTCCTCACCTGATCTCTCCGGCAACTTTCCAGCACTGAAGTCTCCAGGGCTCTCACTAGGACCAGCTGAGAGTTAACGTGAAGGCCCAGGAGCGATTTACAGTCTCTGCCTTAAGGGTCTGCTCTCACTTCGTGGCCTGGCGGCACGATCACTTAACAGAGCGAGGTACGAATAGAATCAAGGACATAAACCTAGCCATCCGGATTCTAGATTGTTGGCTTATCACGATTATTGTTTTGGCCTGGGCACTCCCCTAAAGTCAAGTAGGTGTCTCCCCCAAGGTGAGCAGAGCCTTTATTAGCTGATGGCTTGGCAGAGCAGGACAGGAAGCTCTGAAACTCTCTTGTCAAAATGCTATGTGGCTGTCTCCTTCCCACTCCTCTGAAGCTCACAGCCATCATTCAATGAGAAGACTGTCATGGCTTCCCAACAGCTTAAGTTAGCAAGCTTTGCCCAAGGCTGATGGTTTTGCTTTGGGAAGTGTCCAACAGCTCACTGAGACAGGCTGACATGCCTACTTCGCCCTGTACATACAACACAGCCCTTCAGATAGCTCTTCCACTGCTCCCCCTTCCAGGAAAATGGCATCTGTACACTTATGGGGCCAGACAGCACAGCAGCCAGGCTGTGCTCCAAAGGTAATGTGCTACCAGTGAACAGACCCCTCCTGGACCCTGCTACAACATGGCTCCCCACCACCTGCACTGGGTGAGACGCTCACGCAACACCACGTCCACAGGGCCTCGCCCATGGGTATTCATGACTACCAGACCCAGAAATATCCATCCGTGGTTTCATGGCAGAGCCCTAGTACACAGCCCCGCTAGCCACCATGGTCTTCAGGGAACAGCATGATCTTGTTGTTTAAGAACTCCCAGTGCTCTTCCCACGGCACCTCCATTTCCCTGCTGTCACCACTGTTTACATCTATGGGGGGCTCTGTGCTTATCCGCCTGTTTCCAGATGGTGCCTTGCAAGAGTGGAGAGAGACTGAGGGCTATTGGGAAGCAACTGTGTTCATGAAAGGAAATCACTTTGAAAGGAAGTCATCGGTGATGCCATGAGAAAGTCACTTCTGAGCAGGCAAACAATGAGCCAACTCAGCAGTCCAAAGGCGGTGTGAGCTCACCTGTTCCATCAGCTGTGGCAGAAGACGCTTTGCTAAAAACTTGCACATGGTATGTGCACATGGCGCGCACTCGAGCTTGCATGTGTTCACGTGATGCGTACGTGCCATGACATTCCCATGCTCTGGGCTATGTCGGGTCATGGGAACACAAGGGTGAATTAAAGGCAGCCCAGTGAAGGACCTCTCAGTGTAGCCCAGCAAGCAGACATAAAGAAGTGGACGTAATTCCACAAGACAAGTGGGGATGTGCCCCAAGAGCTATGGGGATGGAGGGACAGTTAGGGAGTCCTACTGCCTGAGTATGGAGAAGGCTTCTGTGAGGAGCACTGTGGTCTGCTGAGCAGGGTCCCACGTGGGGGGAGTCTGGAGCCCTGGGTTTGAGTGCTGACTTCACTAACATTTAGCCAGGTGGTCGTTTCCCGGCTTGGGCTCCAGTTTCCTCACGTGATCTCTCCGGCACCTTTCCAGCACTGAAGTCTCCAGGGCTCTGACTAGGACCAGCTGAGAGTTAACGTGAAGGCCCAGGAGCGACTTCCAGTGTCTGCCTTAAGGGTGTGTTCTCACTTCGTGGCCCGGCGGCACGATCACTTAACAGAGCAAGGTACGAACAGAATCAAGGACAAAAACGAGGATTAGCGTGTCTTCTCACGTAATCTGAGCCAGATGCTTCAAGGATTATGTGGTAGGTATCTAGACATGTGGCAACCCCTGGCCATGAGGGAGGTCCAGGGTAAATACTGATCATACCGATTAATTTTTTTTTAAAAAAAAAGACCAAATAACTATGCACATGCCCTTGACACATATATAATGTAAATCAGTAATGTTCAGGTTGCTGCTCTCAAGTCACATGGGGCCCTTTCATGGGCAACCTGCAGTTCTTACAAGCCTTCCAATTTCCTGTCTCAATAATACGTGATCCTCGTGATCCTAGACTCTGTGGGGCAGGCAGCAGGCACGTGGCTTTCCTAGTTGGTGATGACTGCAAAAGTGGCTCCCGAGTCACGTAACTCAATACCATGGGGTAGATATTTAATCCGGCTTATCTGTGTGGAAATTCAATGTTTTGGTTCTACCATCTGTCTTTTATATGTTCTTCCACATCAATATCTGTCTTAGACTGCAAGCTTTAGAGAGCCAGGGCTGCATTCAAGTTGTGCTGATGACATGAGAGAGAGAGAGTCCTGTAAGGATGGATATTAATAAATATCCATAAATAAGTAAATGAAATAAAGAAAACATTTTTTGATCTTAAAGAGGAAAAAGGAAGAAGAAAATCTGTCTCTTTTCTTTATGGCTTCTCCCTCTAGTGTCTGGCCTTCGATTAGATTTAACACTGGAGCTGGAAGATGAACCCTGTGCCTTGCAGCAGTGCGTCCCTGCCAATGACAATAAACCCCGTGCAGTAATGATGGTTTTGCAGTGGGTCCCTTCACAGGGACTCCTCACTGCTGCTCAGAGGGGAGGGAAGAAGCAGTCAGTAGAGCGGGGGAGACCTCAACATTATCCTAGTCTTTATCCAAGAGAGAGAAGGCACTTGGCTCTTGGCTGCCCCATTTAGGAAGCTGCATCCAGGGCACCAGTGTATAAACATGCCCCTTTCTTGCCTCTTTTTTGTCTTTTTGGCTCTGAAATGGCTCTTGAGTATCGTGTCAGGCTGTCCATAACCAGTTGAGGCAGTGGCCAGTACAGGCACTGGTGTAGAGGGAACATCATATCATGATGGGCTAAGCTTTACACACTGACTGTCTTGAGGCCATGGGCGTGCTAGAGTCTGTGTGAGTCTCCTCCTCCTCCCTTTCTGGTTCCCTGATGGCCAAACTCTTCAGACGGCTGGAAGCTGGGCCATGCCAAAGAAGCGAGAAGCCTCAGAGCAATGCTCTATGCCATTGCAGGAGGCATGCAGACACGAGAGACGCACAGAGTAAGGCTGATTTTCCAGGGGAGCTTTTCCCCCAGCATTTCATCCGACATTCTGTGTCAAGGCACCAGCCAGTGAGCCCCACACTGCAAAGTGCAATGGTCAGTCTCCAGTCACAGCAGCAACACTCACTCCTTTGCATCCCTTCCTGTCTCTCTGGCCATACCTTTTGGAGTCTCCTTTGCTGGTTCTTTCCCTTTATCCCAATCTTCAAGCATCAGTAGGGCTGGGACTCAGTTCTTGGGCCACATCTCACTTCTGTCTACACTCACACCCCAGTGATCTCATCCAGAGATCCAGGAGTTAAGTATCTTCTATATGTTGTTGACTTCCAAATTACAGTTCAGCCACAGATCTCTCCCCTGGAGAGGTTCATTTCCTATTACCTACTCAACAGCCCCACCTGGATGTCTAATAGGCACTTCAAACTTAAAGGTCTGACATGGCTTTCCTGATCCTCCTGCCTTGCCAACTGTTCCTCTCACAGACTTCCCCATATCCATAAATAACAATTCCACTCTTGGCATCGTTTAGGACAATTGCCTTGGAAAATGCCCGACCTCTGTCTCTCACATCCCCTATCTGATAACGTCTGCAAATGACATCATCCTGAAGTCTGACCTCATCACCTCCGTGGGTGTCAGACCAGGCCCAGCATCTCCCTGAGGCGGTAGCACCCGACGGGACTCCTGCCTCTCCCTGGCCCACCTTCACTCCATTCGGCACGTGGCAGGCTGACGGACCCTGATTGCTGTCAGATCATGTTGATTCGCTGCTCAAAACCCCCAGAGGGATACTTGGCTCATTCCCAGTAAGAGCCAAGTTTTCTCACAACAGTTTACATACCCTAATCCCTCGGTCCCACAGCCTCACCTCAAGCCATTCACCCCTTACTCCTTCCTCTCCAGCTGTACAAGCCTCCTCTGCTCTGGACTCATCAGTGTGGGGCCCTTCTCGCTAGCTGGTGGAAGGCTCTTTTCCAACTATCTGCATGGTGCCTTTCCTTCCAGCCTCCAAGTCTTTATTCCAATGCTGCCTTCTCTGTGAGACATTCCTTGGGTGCTGCCTCTAAAACCTCTCAACACTCTTCCCCTTTTACTGCATCGTCCTCTCTGGCCTGCTATTTAATTTACCATAGGTCTCTCTACTAGATTCTAAGTTCCACGAGGGCAGGGATTTTTGACTCTCTTGTTCACTGCTCTATCACCAGTGTCTCTGACAGTGCCTGGCAGAGAGCAGACCTCTCATTTGTGAATGGGTGGACTGATAAATGAATGAACTGGAACATATTTTTGTATATGACTTACTGGCTACTTCAGTTACTCTCATATTTGAGAAACACCTCCCGACTGCAGCTTTCTTTCTGTTGTCCTTCCAGCCCATTTCTTCTACTTCCTTGGTGGCTTTTGCAGCTTTCCCTGAGAGAATGGAATCACTGGGCTCCCCTCAGGTATGCTGGGTGCCACCAAACAGCTTCTGCACAGCACCCAGCCCCACCTCCCCAGCCTCACACCACGGGCATCCAGATGCTGCCCAGTGGGAAAGCGGAGTCGCCACAGCCGCTGATCAAGAGTGATCAGCCTCTTTTCTCTTAAAAGATCACTTAGCTTTTGAGCTGAAGAGAGTTGGCAAACATAGCATACTGTAATCTTTCCGAAATTTCAAAGGCTACGATATTATAGTAATTGAAACACATGTGCTTCAAACATAGCAGAATTTCTCCCCTTGTATTTGTTTCAAAGGGCAATGTATGAAATTCTCAAGACAGGAAGCTAGTTTCTAAGCCAGTGTCTTGCCTTTTTTGCAAGTGTACTAGGCCTCCAATTCCTTAATCATTTCATTACGTCGGCTTTACTTTTAATTGGACTTCCTCAGCAGACTCAGTCCTTTGGACTCTCTTCCTGGCTCCATTCCTGTCTCTCATGTTCCACTTCATTGCATGCGTCTATCTTACTCTCTACACCATGCTTTTTAAAATATTCATTCCCCCTGCCTCATCCCCTGGAACTGTCCCATGCATTAGCATTTCCACTAATGAAGGAGCCAGGCTCCCATTCCAGTCCTCCTAGAACAAGAAACAGACCCCCAGGGCTCCTCCAGCCATAAGGGAACAGTGCAAAGTGAGAGAAACCACAGTCTCCAGAGTCTAAGGCTACCCTTATCTAGGCTTAGGAAAATCTTGGCAGAGACTCTGCCTATTGCGGTAGGCAGCTTATTATGCTATTCTCAAAGTTTGTCCAGAAATTTGGGTAGATGGGCCTTGTCAATCCAGCAGCAAAGAATACTCCATGCTGGGAACTGTCCTAGGAATTTATTCATGTAATGGGTAAGATGGAGAAGCAGCGCACTCCCACCCCTCCACTTGGAAGCTCCTGCTTTAGGCAAAGAACAGAAGAGCTATGTCTTGTTATCTCAGCGGACAGCTACTGGCTGCTGAGCAGGTAGTGGCTGCTTCTGGATTTTAATAACACCTGCTACAGAAATGCTCATCACCATTAGTCACAAGCTAGGGGCAATGCTCTGACTTAGGGTGGAGCCAGGAGCCAGGATACAAATACCTGCGTTTAGAGGTATGCTTCTCCGTGGCTCACAGGCCACTTTATTTATTTACCCTACCACTCAGTGCCACAAACTAATCAATTACTCCTCAGTTCCGTCAACAGTGTAATAGAAGCTGTCAGGCATTTTTCCGGGAGGACCCTCAACGGCGTCATCGCCCATTGTTATAATCCATCAAAGGCCCTGTCTTCCAACTTGCAAAACCACTTAGTAGAGCGCAAAGGCCTCCTTAGGTTACTAAATTATGTTGTTACCGGTCCCTCGTCGTTTGTGTGCTTTAATTTTGTATCTGCTCCTTGAGCAGTGTTATGAGAAAGGGAGCAGTTGATAGATTTATTAAATCTATCTTTGAAATGAGAGAGCAGAGATTCTGCTCCTGCGAACACCTTTGGCTGTCTTCATCCCTTCTTCCTGCACCTGTTCCTTCTCCCGGTGGCTCTTGTCATTGTCCTCTCTGCTCAGGGTGAAGTTCCGGCTCCCTGCCTTTACCGGCATGACTCCATGTGATGCCCTGGATGGCCCTCTAACCTGTTTGTTTCCTGGACTACTCTAGATGCTCAGTGTTTAGGAAACTGTTTTTAAGTAAGGCTCCTTGGAAGGACAGAGATGCACCTATTCACACATGTATACTGACAGAGAAAGGTACTGCACACAGAAAAAGGAAGAAAGAGTGTGTTTGGAGTCACAGAGCTCAAGGCCAAACGGGATACACAGAGTGGTTAGAACTGACACAAAGGTCCTCGAATTTACCATGCATCTCGATCTCCTGAGGAGTTGTGAAAGCACAGATTCCTCGGCCCCCTCCCCACAGTTTCTGGGTCAGTAGGTCTGGATTGGGGCCCAAGAGTTTGCATTACTACCAGGTTTCCAGGCAATGCTGACGCTGCTGGTCAGGGGCCACACTTTGAGAACCACGGGGCTAATCTGATAAGAGCCTGAATTTCCATGGTCCATCGTGTTGTGTGTATTTGTGAGTCGACACCATATGTCACTCTCATTTCTATCCCAGCGACAGCCTATCTGCCAATGGGCCGCGTGAACCCCCGAGGAAGGGATTTGTCTTGATTTCCATCACCTAATTGCGTTCTGTGGAATTCCTCTGGGCTTCTCCCAACCCTCCCGTTTAGCACTTCCACAGGTCTTTGAATCTAACCCCTTTAAGGAAAACCTTTGACTACCTTTCCTATGAAAAAGCCCAGCGGTGCCTGGAAATTTTCTGCAAGGCGGGAAGGAATCCTGAGCAGGTATGAAGTTTTCCAGACATTGTTCCTTTACAACAAGCCTGTGCTTTCTAACAGGAAGCCTGTGCCCTTGTCCAAAGAGGTAGAAACCTGGAGGAGAAGGATCTCTGATTTTTAAAAAGCCTCTGCCTTAGCAAAATCTCAACTGTCTTTTAAGGTGAAATATTCTAAAAGGAGCACGAGGTTGTACAGATCGACAGCTGTGATCTCCCACATGTGACTGATGTCTGTGTGTAGCAAGTGACTGCCATCAGTGAGGTAAGTGCTTTTCCAGAAAGGCACACCTGGGGCTGCCAAGAAAGGGTGGCAGTCAAGGTGTTGTGCTGTCTCCTGTCCCCCAGAACCCAGCCCAAACACAGAAGAAGATGGCTGCTCACTGTTTCGGGGCTTCTCCTCATCCATGCCTTCGTCCTCATTCTCCGGGTCAATGTCTTCAGCCTGAGTGATCCAGTCCAGGTAGCCTTTGAGATCCTCTTCCAGCTGTTGCTTCTCCCGCAGCTTCTGGAAATCTCCCCGGGCCTTGGCCTTCTCCCTCTCTTTGGAAAACTCTCTGGTGAGAGTGAGAGGAGGGGCAGGGGAGGAGAGCATGGAGAAGGAGGGAGCACCGAGAGGGTCGGGCATGGAAGGAGAGATGGAGATAAGGAGAAACAAGAGTCTTAATTGCTTTGCAGGGAGAAACCTGCCCGCACGGCCCTGCTTTCCACAGATAGCTCCTCTAGTCAGCCCAGGTTTTGCCTACTCTCACCTCGATGGGAAGCAGCACTAAGGGGACATTCCTCACACAGGCCAGCAGAGGCTTAAGGGGATGGATGAAGTCCATCTCATCTCCCTTTTTTCCTGGATCATGACCACAGGCTTTGGTTTTTAAATAACTGTTCTCCAAAGACCTGGAAACCCGTTCTGAGCAGTAACTAAAAACCTCCACCACTGTTCCAGAGCATGCATTTCCATCCCTCCCAGTATTGAGTGGCAGTTTACAATTCTCCCAAGGGTCCCCAGGTGACACAAGGTGTTGGGACCGGCAGGTACCAAAGCCCACTCACTCGCACCGGGTCCTGAGAGCCAACCATTCATGTCTCTTCCCAACTCTGGCTTCAGAGATGTCTTACTGGTAGCTCGAGATCGGCCACAGAGGGAATATTTACACCATGGTAACTGGAGAATGCCGAAAACCGGGGCTTTCCCCGCAGAGAGCCAATTGTTAAATATTTACCAGTAGACCACCGATTTGGGACTCAGGAGATTTAACGTCTTCAATCTCTATTCTTATGATGAGTTCAACCTGCCACTCAGCATGCCTGGAAGGATTTCTAATCTAGAGAGGTTCTCTCCCACATGGAGACAAATGAAGATTCCAAACACAAGCAAATGTCCTGGGGGCTGCCCTTTTGGTTTAAAAAATCCAATCAGAATAGAAAAATACATAAAATTAAGATGATATAAATGTTAAATGACGCATTTAGTTTCAAGTAATAACGACCAGAAACTGGAACTGGAGTGGGGTTTGCTGGAAGAAGGGCCTATTGAAAAATTTCTGACACAAAGACTATTTCTTTTCTATGATTCTGTCCTAATTTTCTCTCTGACTTCAAATTCACTTTCTGAGCAAGGAGGAGGCTGGCAGCAGAAGGCAATCATCAACAAAGTGAATTCTCAACCCTCAAAGCAAGTCTGGGCCTTTTCTTCCAAAATAGGTATAGGGGGAGTATTTTTTGCTTTGATATGCAGCCTTTGGGGGAATGAGGTCCTTGGTGGTACATGTATATGTGTGTTTGTTGTGTGTGTGTGTGTGTGTGTGTGTGTGTGTATGCAGTCTTTGGAGAATGAGGCCCTTGGTGGTACATGTATCGTGTGTGTGTGTGTGTGTGTGTGCAGTCTTTGGAGAATGAGGCCCTTGGTGGTACGTGTGTGTGTGTGTGTGTGTGTGTGTGTGTATGTAGTCCTTGGAGAATGAGGCCCTTGGTGGTACGTGTGTGTGTGTGTATGTGTGTGTGTGTGTGTGTGTATGCAGTCTTTGGAGAATGAGGCCATCGGTGGTACATGCGTGTGTGTGTGTGTGTGTGTGTGTGTGTGAATGCACTCTTTGGAGAATGAGGCCCTTGGTGGTACGTGTGTGTGTGTGTGTATGCAGTCTTTGGAGAATGAGGCCGTTGGTGGTACATGTGTGTGTGTGTGTGTGTGTGTGTGTGTATGTGTGTGTATGCAGTCTTTGGAGAATGAGGCTGTTGGTGGTACATGTGTGCATGTGTGTGTGTGTGTGTGTGTGTGTATGCAGTCTTTGGAGAATGAGGCCCTTGGTGGTATTGTGTGTGTGTGTGTGTGTGTGTATGCAGTCTTTGGAGAATCAGGCCCTTGGTGGTACGTGTGTGTGTGTGTGTGTGTGTATGCAGTCTTTGGAGAATGAGGCCGTTGGTGGTACGTGTGTGTGTGTGTGTGTGTGTGTACATGCACAGGACATCTTGGTTAATTCTTGGAGCCATGATGCCTTCCTCTCTCAACAGTGAAGGCCTACTTCAGGGCAAGAGGCCTCTTAGAGAATTTTTGGCTCAAGCCACACTCTAGGAAAGGCACCATGGAAGGAGGGACGGCATCACAAACCATAAGAGGACAAAGGACTCTGCTGCTGAGTCTACCATCACGTGGGGCAGCTCCATCACTACATGCACTGCCTAGTGCTTGCATTTGGCCTGTGCCACTTGGGAAAGCACTGATTTCAGCATGCACCGTCTTTATGGTGAGCTGGGCTGGGGTCTAGGGAATTTTTTAATTGGGAGAATGTGGGGGGTCTCAAGCTAACAAGTTCCCTTCAACTGCAGCCTTAATGATGCTCTGGTTTGCATTGAATTTTCTTCTTAAATTTGAATCCAATTCTAATTGGATTGAACTTGCTATTTCTCAGGCTTCCTGCCAACTAGCGGGTACCTTCATTTCCTTCCCAAGGAGTTTTATGCTAGGGAAAGGGGACAGATTGACAGCTCACATGGAGAGGGAAGCTTTGTTCCTTCCATGTTGGGGGATGACTGTAGAGAGATGCCATACCCTCTCCCCTAACCTCTTATCCCTTGTACCTGGTTAAGCCTCCGGGGACTTGGTCTTGGTCCTGACGACAGTAACCTCATACAGCATTTTTCTCCCTATGCAAATTAACTCCAAAAACTGTTTCAAGGCCTCCTCTCTTGTCTTTCTGCCCACCTCCATTTGCACCCCTCTGGGGTGGGTTTGGTCTGGAGTTGCAAGGGGCTGAACTTCACAGTCCCTTGTAAGGGCTCACTTCAGCTCTTCTGAGTGACTTTGCAGAGGATCAAGTTCTAATTACAAAACACGGCCCATCCTTCTTTTGGGGTTGGGAGAATAGGACTGGGACCCAACTGGAGGAGGGAGCAATTGGCCCAATCCTGTTCAACAGCATCGGCCCCATGGAATGAAGTTCACCATGTATACCCCAACGCCTCTGGGGATCTAAGATAAACATCCAGGGGGGAGAACACTAGTGATTCTGCCCGGCCTGAAGACACCTGTCCTTGTAGAGGAAGGATGTGTTTTGGGAGTGTGAGAGGGATGGAGAAGGGCTTTGGTCAGATCTGGAGCATGGCTGGCTCCCATGGAGAGAGAGGCACAGCCAGGCTTGAGGCTGGACGGAAGGTGAGCCAACGTTTCCCTCGGCAGTCCCCATGCGGTAAGGGATCTGCTGGTGGCAGTGCCTGGCGCTCTTTATCTGCTTGCCTGGATGCCAGCCCTGTGCCTGCTCTGGGGACTGAGCTAATGAAGACATGGAGCCCCAGCCTGACAGGCTACACCGGGCCCAGGGACTGGAGCCGGCCAGACAATCAGCACAGCTGTGGGATTTGTCATGAGGCAGGACTGCATCTCCGCCAGCAACGGCAACAGGAAAAACGAGGGGTGGAGTGGGGAGCCGGGGGCCAGGGCTCAGTGATGTAAGGGCGGTGCATGCAGAATCCAACAGCAGCCCGAAGAGCGCTAGGCCCTTTGATCATCCATACCGCCCGGGCTCCTCATTTGTGGATCCCACATCTACAAATGCACCTGCTCACCAAAATTTGTTTGTAAGTCCAGAATCAATACTCCTGGCAGTTTTAGTCAGCTGTGGCCACGTGCAGCTAACAAAAATGCTACGTGTTCCCACTGAGGTCAAACAAGGCGGCATGGAGAGTTCTGCCTTCCCAATTCAGCTTTCATACTGTGAGGTGTCCTTGTCACCATCCACTTAGTGCCATGTTTTCACATTTCTGTGCTTTTGCTTGGTGATTTTGCTGTTTAAAATGGCCCCAAGCGTAATGCTCAAGTGCTGCCCAGCATCACTACGTGCAAGAGGGCTGTGATGTGCTGCACAGAGAAAACATGTGGATTAAATAAACTTCACGCGAGTTACAGTGCTGGTGGCCATGAGTTTAATGTTAATGAATCAATCATATATATCAAGTAAGGTGTCTTTAAATAGAAACTCACATAAAACAAGTTTATGTATTGATTGGTTGACAAAATGTGACCAGAGGCCCACAGGAAATAACCCTATAGTTCCCCTAGGACCAACGTCTGAGGGTCCTGTAGATCATGTTTGTGGTGACTTTATGGAACGTAACTGTCATGAATAAGGGGCACTGACTGTGTATGTCCGGCCGTCTCTTCTGCTCCCACCCACAAAGCATGTGTGTCCTGGCCTTTCATTGCTTTCTTCTGGGCGCGGATATTTCGTTTTAACTGTAGGGCCATGGTCCAGTGATACTTCCTGGCCGTAAAATGCCTACCTCCTTCCTGGGTCTTCTGCTTTTGGGGGACAAGACAGGCTCATCTCCCAATGGGAAGAGGGATGGGATGACGACCTTTGTAAGAGACTGTGGGCCTCTTGCCAACTGGAGGCGCACTTCCCAAGCCCTCTTTTGCAATCACTAAAAACCAAAAAGTAACCAGAGTCCAGGGTCCAAAAGTTTCTACCGCATTACAGCTTCAAATGCAATTTCAAGAATCTCATCATCACTGCTGTCATCTTTATTCTAGCCGGCTGGAGATTGAAATTTCTGAGGGGAAGTAATCATAATCTGATTATTATCCATATGAGCACCAGCCCTATGTGTTGTGTAGTGTTGATGTGAGGACCATCAGATAATGAGGTATTTTGAAAAAATCCTTTAGTATCTATTCTTTATACTGACTCTATCTGGGCTCATCAGAAATACGTGTTCTGGATGTGTGCATGCTCCAGATAGAAGACTTCTAACCCTCTGAGAACCAAAGTCTTTGAATTTCCACCTTAAAATCTTTTTTAATTTTAGAGCCAGGGTCTCACTCTGTCACCCAGGCTGGAGTGCAGCGGTACAACTATGGCTTATGGTAGCCTCAAACTCCTGGACTCAAGCGATCCTCCCACCTCGCCCTCCCAAATACCTGGGACTATAGGTGCTACCACCATGCCCAGCTAATTAAAAAAAATTTTTTTTTTGTAGAGAAGGGGTCTCACTATGTTGTCCAGGCTGATCTCAAACTCCTAGCCTCACATGATTCTCCTGCCTCAGCCTCCCAATGCTGGGATTATAGACATGAGCTACCATGTGCAGCCCTGAGTTTCCACACTTTAAACGGAAGCTTCACGGAGTCATCTTCTCTACCTTCATGAGCAGAACACACCAAGCACCATTCAACCTTTCCTTAGTGACTGAAGGACATAATTTATGAGGATGAACTACTGTGCTGGGAGATAAAATAATAGTATCCTTAATTGTCGGAATAGAGGGTTTCACACCCTCTTCTCCCAGTCACAGAAGGTTCCAAGACTGCAGTGCTACTCAGTGTCTTTGCTCTCGCTCAAGGGCCATGAAGATCTGCAAGGCTGCCAGCCCCTCTGCTAAAGAGCCCTGCCCTGCTGCAGGCCTCTGGGCAGTCCCTTCCCAGCTTCCTGCTGGGATTCTATGTGCCTGCTGGCTGTTTCCTGCAGCCTTTGCTGGTGGCTTCTGTGCCTGCCCGCTTGCTCCTCTCACCCTTCCTACTTCAGCTTCTGCTCTTCCCCTCCCCACTTCCTGCCTGTCATTTAAAAACGTGGGATTCACCCGTCCCATGGGTTTGGGGCGAGTGCACCACAGAGGTCAGGGATAGAGGCGATGAATTCACATCGCTTGGGCTCAACTGTGCATCCAGCATTTTTCACGTGCTGGAACTGAGGTCATTTTGGCTGCTAAGCCTCACTTTCCTTCTCTGTAGAATGGACGCAAGAATAGCGCCAGCTCACAGAGTTGCCATGAGCATTAACTGAGCTAATGTAGTTAATGCTCGGAGGAGCACGGAGCCTGACACAGAGAATGCTAGTGACTGTTAATGCTATCATTGTGACAGTCAATTTCATGGAGCTGTGAGACCTTTTTGAATGCTTCTGGAAGTTTAATCAGAAGTCTGATGAATAAGCGGGTGTTTGACTACATGGTAGACTACATGTGTACGCAGTGAGTGGGTGACTATTCTTCGTCCCGGCTAATCACACTGACTGGAAACCACTGCCTCTGAGTGGTGAGCCAACAGAGGCCTGATTCCAGCTTTGTCACTGCCTGGGGTAGGGGCAAGCAATTCAGAGTGGCCAGCCCTTGACACAGGAGGAGAGGCCTCCTTAAACCAGAAAGGGGCGGTGCTCACCCACACACACGTCTTTGCTCTTCAGGGCAGACCCCTGGCCAAGGGAGCCTTGGCAGACGTTCTATCAGTGATTCAGGAGCCGCGAGAAGCAGATGGCAGCTCTCAGAACAGGTCAGGAAAGAGAGGCTGGGGAAGGTCTCCAGGAAAGACCAGCGTACTGACTCCTAGGTTCAGAGGTTAAATAGCCTTACTGTTCTTGTTCTGAGTCAACCAACGTTCCTGAGTATTATTGAACTCCAGGTTTGGGGTGAGGTGTCTGAACACACCCTAGCACATTTAGGCTGAATCAGCCAAGATAGGGCCTTCAAAGTGGCTTCTTCTCCAACATCAGCAGCTCCTGTCATTTGACGTTGCTGCTCTGATTCCATCAGGAAGATTACTCCCCGGGGGGGGGAGGCCAAGAATGACTGTGGGCAGAAGCTCAGCTCGGGGAGCTCAGCTCAGGGTCCAGCCCTCATTCTCCACTTCAGGCTCCTGGCAGGGGTTTACTTGCTCAGATTTGGTTTCCCAATCTCTAGGGGAAGAAAGTGGAGTTACATTCTTTCAAGTCTTGAGCTGTGACTTGTATTGCAGTTCAAGCTCATTCATCGTAGGTCATATGGGAGGCAGTGCCAGAGTGCGGGCTCTGGTTCTGCTGCTTACCAGGGAAGCAGCCTTGTACGAGTCACTTAATATCTTTGGACTTCTGTTCCTCGTCTTTTTTTTTGAAATGGAGTTTCGCTCTTGTTGCCCAGGCTAGAGTGCAATGGCGCGATCTTGGCTCACTGCAACCTCTTCCTCCTGGGCGCAAGCGATTCTCCTGCCTCAGCCTGTCCTGCCTCAGCCTCATGCCTGGGATTACAGGCATGCGCTACTATACCTGGCTAATTTTATATTTTTAGTAGAGACACGGTTCCTCCATGTTGGTTAGGCTGGTCTCGAACTCCTGACCTCAGGTGATCCGCCTGCCCCAGTCTCCCAAAGTGCTGGGGTTACAGGCGTGAGCCACCGTGCTCGGCCGCGTTCCTCATCTTTAAGAGGAAAGGCTGGAAACTTCTAACATTTGATGATTCTGCAATTCCAGTTATCACAGGCACCAGTAAATAATAATCGTAATGACAGCACCATTATTGGGCACTTATTATATACCACTGTGTTAAGTATTCTGAAAGTGATCTTTTGGTATCATCACAGCCACCTAGGTGTTAGAATTATCATCTTTACTTTTTCAGATGGGGAAACTAAGATTTAAAAGGGTGAAACCACCCAACATCATGCACCCAGCAAGGGCAGAGCTGGGATGCCTCAATTTCTGCTTTGATCCAGGGTGATGAGATTGATTTTTTCAATCCTTTCCTTGAAGATTCACATATAAACACAGGGGCATTTTCTTGTGTTTGAACATAAAACTGAAAACCTCTCTCTACCTTCCAGGCAATGAATCAGTGACTTACGTGGTGCTCCTCATCATTGGTCTCCCTGATGGAAGGCACGAGTCTCCTGTGTGGCCTCACCTTGGCAAAAGGCATTTTGTCATCAAGGTATCTATCGGGCCATTCTCCATGGGAGGTGGAAGGGCTGGGAGGAGATCCTTTCCTCCTTGCAGCTCTGAAGGCCAAGCCCACTGCTCTGCACTGCATCAGGGCAGGTGCAGGAGGTGGGAATAGCCACTCCCAGTTTATGTACTGGGGGAAGGTGGAGAGCAATCTTTCTCTTCCGCCTAAATTTCTCCCAGCATTCACATCTCTAGACATCTAGGAAAGACTCTGCAAAGCAGCTGACTGGTCTCAAGCAGAGTAGAAATAGATTGCCCCCTCCCCCACGTGGCAAAGGCAGCAGAGTGGGTCACCCATGAGCAGGACACCAGGAGCATTTAGGTGTTAGGCCTTGGCATGGCTGGTGTGGACTTCTGAAGAAGACAGGGGGCTAAGGAAATATCCCATGTGCTTCCACGGTGAAAAGGTGGCCATCCTCAGGGCTCCTTGGCCTTCCAACCACATGCTACTTCTACCTCGGAGTCTCGCTATGTTGTCCAGGCTGCAGTGGAGTGGCATGAGCATAGCTCACTGCAGCCTTGAACTCCTGGGCTCAAGTGATCCTCCTGCCTCAGCCTTTTGTGTAGCTGGGACTACAGGTGCGCACTACCGTGCCCGGCTACTTCTACCACTTCTAACTTCTTCTGAGCAAGGGCTGAAGTTAGGTAGATATGATACTTGCAGCCAACTAGATAAAGTTAGAGGAAAGTGCATCCCACCTCCTCTATTCTTAAAGAATCTACGGCTTTAAACAGTTAAGGGTCCTTTCCATTCAGAAAAGGAAACTCAGAGATAGACTGGTCAGTCTATGAATTAAAACAGCAGAGAATTAGATTTTGAGCCTGCCTTTGTTCGATTATGTTTTAAACCAGTCTCTTCTTCACCAGAGGCCATGAAGGCACAAGGACAAGTGCCCTTCCTGCCTGGACAGCTGCTTGAGGCTAGGAGGGGGCTGAGTGGACCCGGCTTTTGTTGTGAAGTCAGCTCTCCTCCATTGTTCACCACCAAGACCAGAGGCACATCTGACCCTTTACCCAGCCAGGACAAGGACATTCACTTCAAGGCTCCTGTGTTGACCCCTTATCCCAGGTTCATCAGAGCCAGAAAAAGAATACAGCCAGGAATAGCAGAAAGAATAAATAAAAATAAATGGAAAAATCAAGACCTTTTTCCTTGGTCCTGCTTACCCGCTAAGCACACCGAGAACCAAGTTAAGTACAAAAAATGACCCTATGATGATTAGTGTAACAAAATAGATCCAGGGCCAGTCCCTTCCTACGGCATCATTGACCTGGAAGAACGGAATGATAGTTAGTGAGGCACACTCAGCAACCGAGCACGGCCAGCAGTGGTCCCCGGCTCCTGGGACACTGACCCACGCAGTGCCGGGACCCGGGGGACCCTCTAGGTGCAAATCAGAGGCCAAACAGCCTACCCGGCCAATGGGTCAGAATTTGTGGTTGAACAAAGATGTTTTTGTGGTTTTCCTGGGCCTGTCAGGGTCCCGTCCCTGAGGACCCCGGGCATGGATGGAGTAGAACCTGAGACCTTGCTCGGCTGCATTGTGGAGAGGACATAGAAATGGTCAGCTTACCCGCTCAACACACCGAGAACCAGATTTAGAACGAAAAAGGATCCAAAGATGACCAGACTGACAAAATACACCCAGGGTAACTCATAGCCCATAGCGTCCTGCATCTGGAAAGACGAAGGAAAGTTAGGAAAGAAGAAGCAGAACTGGATTATAGCAAAGAGGCAGGCAGCAGATGTGAGCAGATCTGGAGGAGGCAGATGGGGCTGAATGCGGGCTTTGTTCGTGTGCCCCAGGATATCCGTGTTACCCGGGGGCATCACCCCTGTTCAAAGGATCTCCTGTGACCGAAGGGGACCTCAGCTGACTCTGCCTCAAGAGGAATCACTCTGTCTCTCTGTTGTGTTATTTTCTGGAAAAGAAATATTTCTCCAATGTTTTCTATTCACTTGTCTGAGAAAATGAGTCACCTCAAAAAATAATTTTTTCAGCATGGGATGGTTTTAGCTCACTTGGGTCTGCGTGGACATTAAGCCTTTGGTTGCACCTGAAAGCTCCTGACCTTGGTGTATGACGTGTGGCAGCTCCTGCTGACAGGCCTGGAGAACTGAAAGCTTAGAGGATGTGTAGGAAAGATAACCTTCCCCAAGGGCTTGCCACCTGGACCCTGGGCCAAGCCCAGAAGTTAGAGGCTACACCCCAGTGCCTCACATATACCGCGGGCCACTGGTTGGGAGAGGCAATCATTCTGGTGGGCCACTGGTTGGGAGAGGCAATCACTTTGGTTTATGCATTCAGAGAAAGGTCCTGTGACTGCAGCCACAGCTTAGATGGAAATGGTCCTTAACATGGAAACTGACAGTAACTACTGAATGGTAGAGAACGCCCTGAAAGGTCACAAACCCCTATGGCAGCCGGAGGCAGTGGTGCCCAGAGCTGGCTCCTGGGTGTTGAGGGGAGCTCACCATTGCACATCTCTTCGCAGTTTCGTGTTCAGTGACCACACTGGTAGCTTGAAACTAACCATGGTGGAAATATTTACACCACAGAGATAGGCAAACAATATATATCAGCCTCCTCTACCCGTTGCTCCTAACAAGATATGACTAAACATTTATCAGCCTCACCACTAGCTGGAGGGTGGATGTGAAGATAAATTGCAGAGCTGTTTATCTGCAATTTATCTTCACATCCACCCTCCAGCCAGTGGTGAGGAAACTTAATCTGATTTAGTTTCTCAAATCTATCTCTTCTGATGCTCTCTGACTAAACTGGGTTAAATTCTACCTTCGTAAAAATGAGCCCAACTTTGTCCTTATGAAATTAGATCATAGAAACCCAAACTTCCAAGGCACACAGCGTCCTGAATGATTCACATCAATGAATCTCAGAGTGTGGTCCACGGACTAACAGCCTCAGCGTCATCTGGGAACCTGTTCAGAAATGCATATACCTAGACCTCACCCTGACACTGCGGGGGAGGCCCAGCAACCCACGTTTTAACAGGCCCTACAGGTGATTCTGATGCAGGCTCGAGCACCGCTGATCCCATTGTTCTCTCCACAGCTCCCAAGTTCAAATGTAACAAGACAAGTGTTGTGGCTCGCCATGTACCTCCGCAAGGTTGCACAGCAGTGATCCTCAAAGTGTGGTCCCAGGACCACCAGCATCAGAAACATTTGGGAGAGTAGTTAACAAAGCAGATTCCTGCCCCGCTCCCCCAGCATCTCAAGGTGGCCCACGGTCTGCATATTAACCTCCCCAGGTGATTCTAGGTATGCTCCAGTTGGATAAAAACCTCACAATTTCCACCCAGGGGCCTCAAAGGAGTTCAGGCAGCTAGGATATTGCTGCCCTCAGCCCTTGGGCTTCACAGCTTCAGTAGCCTCATGCATTTGCCCAAGAACGCTGGACAAACATTATGTTCTCTGCATGCCAGAAATAAAAGACTGAGAAGTACTGAGAGGTTTGGCTAGTCTGACTGGTTTCAAGTGTTACATCCCAATATGTTCTCTACAGATTCATTGATACGTATCTGATATTACTAAATTTGGGGTAGGAAAATTCACCCAACATAGTCATTGTGAATAGTGCAAATATCGTGTCTGGGGTCCCTGTCTGAGGGACCCCACGTTCATGAGGAGGTAAGATCCCCAGTGTGTGTCCACTTGGCCATGCCATAGTGAAATTCAATTGAACGTGGGTTTACTGAGCACGCCCATTTTCCCGTGTCTGCTCTGCTTTCCCAGAGCACTTCCCATTTGATCACTGTATCATTACCTATTTATTACATTTATTATTTGCTGTTTGTCTTCCATGCTAGAATGTGAGCTCCCTGAGGACCCTCCTGGACTGTGGGCTGGATTTTTATAGGGTCGACATGGGGAACAGCAGGTGAGGGCAGGAGGCAGGAGGACAGGTGAGAGATGGAGATGGTGAGGCCAGGGTGGTCCTCAGAACCCCACCATCTGGGTGAGCAGTGCTCGGCTGCCACAGAAGGCGATTCTCTGGTCTGCCTGGCTCTGATCTGAAAGGAAAGTTCTCCTTTTCATTTCCCTCTCTACTTTTTCCTCTGTATTCTGGGCCATCTACTTTGGGGGGACTGGCTGACTAGAGAACACGTAAAGCTGGTGGCTCTGAAGTAGGGCGATGCCTGGAGTCATGAGATTGATGTCCTAAAGCAGCTGAAATGGAGCTATTAAGAAGACAAAGAATAAAGTCAGATTTTTTTTTTAAATGACCCAGATTGCTGACACCCTTATTTAGAGGTGAAATAAAGGATAGGTCTTCTAGAAACATTAAGTCATGTTCCTCAGTTCATTGTCTGTAGCCTTGAGGGCATCCAGGCCCCGGAACTGGCAGGACGGCCCCTGCCTTGGCTGAACAGCCTCACTGCAAAGGGAGGGGACATTGAATGAAAACTCCCAGAGACCCTTCAGAAACCAGCATGTAATTCCTTGAAGGGAACCCAGACTTAAACCCTCACGTCCACCTTTTATCTTTCCTCAAAAAGATAAATAGGGGAATAAGCTTCCTCGCCCATTCTCCAGCCCAGCAGTCTTCCATGGGTTTTCAAGCTGTGTGTTCCAGTAAGGTTTTTGGCACAGGCACTGTGGATCCAAAAACACTGAACAGTTTCAGCGAATGTGGAGAGAGGCTGACACCTGCCATCAAAAGGCAGGAGGTGCAAATCTGTGAAAGCCGCACTTCTTTACACGGAGTGTCACTGGGGGACAGGATCTGCTGCTGCCAGTGAACGCGTCAGCTCAGGGCAACAGCCTCATCAACCTGCGGCTGTCATAACCTATGTCACCTTGCTTGCTGGAACACGGGCGGGCGGCTGCCTCGCCGGAGCATGGAGTGAGAAGGAAGCTGCAGAACAGGCTCCGCCCGGCTCCTCCCCACCCCTGCACCTGCTTATTGTGTGCTGAAAACCCTGGAGTGCCTCAGAGCCCAGGTAAAAGTTTAGTTTACATGGGCAAGAAAACAACAAGCTCCGAGCACCAAGTTGAGCCAACGAAAGAAGTTCCTCCCTATATTGAAAAATCCACGAAATCAGATGGACTCGTGCACTGACATCGTGCGGGGAGGTTGGGACCTGTCACAGAGTGGCGGCCCCCAATCTGAAGACCCGTGCAGGGGACAGCTGGCTCACAGCCATAGCCATGTCAAGAGAACCTAAAACCCAGGTCTCTGCAGCCTCCCAAACTGAGACAAAGCTTGCTTTCCCCAGGCAGAAAGCCTTCTCTCCTGGTCCAGCAAAGCCCCACTTGGTCCTGGAGTGCTCTGTGCCCCTCAGGGCTGTCTTGCTCCCACAGAGGGCACGGCCCTGCATGGCTCAGCTGCGTTCCTCCGCACGTCCCGCACCTCTTTAGTTAGATCTGAACTGCCTGGGTAGGCCTTATTCTTCTCTGTGCTCCCACACCCCTTGTCCCAGGAAACAGCAAATGCTCAAGAAATGTTTGCTAAATTAAATTATAGAATCACAAGGACTCATCTAATGCCAACAAAATAAATACAATGAAACCCAATAAATAAATAAAGAATGGCTTTCAAAGATGCTGACCCTCTTCCTCGATATGCTTCTGAACAGCCTGTTTACTGTTTAGATCAGGGATTCTCTGTTTCAGGCAACAGGTGCACTGAGGGGGTGGCACGGAGGCAGGTGAAAAGTCAGGCATCACCGATCCTGAGTAGGTCCTAACACGGCCTCTACTACGATGCCTGAGAAAGGGCCCTGGATGCTGCTTCTAGGATACTCGAGGGTTTCTCAGCTCCTCACTTGCAATGACTCAGGGCATCAGCAGAATTCAGCTCTACCTTTTATGAAGACTTCAGCAACTCTATATTCTGTAGTGAAAAACGGTGGCTTTGTAAAGATGGAGTAGAAAAAAATAGGGTAAGACACCCAAATTCAACCTGCTTGCACGCAAAAGGCCTTTGTCATAAACAAGGGATATTTCAGCAGCACAAAGACCAGAGATTAATAGCTGTCGTGTGTGTGTGTGTGTGTGTGTGTGTGTGTGTGTGTGTGTGAATTTAGGAGGAATACCTTCTCTGCACATCCAGACACGTAGTGGGGTGGCAGGAAGAAGACTGGAGCTGACAAGTGACTTACAAAAAGTTAACTCATTAGACATTTGTTCACAGTGTCTCCTGTTGGCCGAGCCAAAAAAAATCCCAGATACTAGAGAAGACACTATCTGTGACTCTAAAATTCTTTCTTTTATATGATTTCTCATTATTTTTTATAACCTTATTTTTAAGCTTAACTTTTAACTTTAAAAAACATCAGCAGAAGAACTGATCATGGAGAAATGAATGCCGGGGCAACGGGTGGTGTCAGGAAGAGGGTGGTCCCGATAGGATGGGAAGGGGCATTGGCCCCAGACAACACAGGCCAGAGGCTCTTTACTGTGGCTCACAGTGTGCAATGTTCTTGTGGATCCCAGAAGGGCATGGGGTGGACAGAAGTCAACAGAATGCTCCTGCTGAAGAATTATTCAGGCATCGAGATTCCTAAAGAGCTAGAAAGAGTTCTCTAGTGTGATGCCTAGCCTAGCTGCTGCCCGCCTCCCACAATTCCCACCTGTAACCTTCTGAGTGTGTCCCAAATCCCAGGTCAGTGGCCATGTCATTCTGTTTCCTATGAGCAGGGGGCTTGTCTCAACTGCTGAATACAAAGTCAGCACTGAAAACATGTTTAACTGATGGATGTTTCTGTGACCTGATTGTGATTGCCCACAATGTGTGACAGGTCATGCTCAGAGTTTCAAACCAACCTGAATTCTCAGAGCATGCCTATGAATCCTACAGACAAGGTCCTAAAAGGAGGTTGACCCAGCAACCTCTTCCATCTTTGAGAAGGCACATGCGTAGACCATGGGGAGACAAGCAGGCTTGAATTACATGCAAAAGAGTAGGGATGTTTAGATTTTTGAAAAAAAAAAAACAAAAAAACATGAAAGTAAGAATGGAAACCGATGATAACATCACATGTTAGGTTCTTCCCTCCTTGGTGTTTTCCTGCTTCTGAAGAAGGCCAGTGTTTTTTACCTGATCACATTCCCCACACCTACTCATCTGTTTCTAAGAGGCTTGGACATTCTGAGAAGAAATGATGAGCCTTTGGCTTAAGAAGCAATTTCCTAAGGAAACCACACCCCAAACCCCGAGTTTTGTTTTGTTTCCAAATGCCTGGTGCCCGCCCTTCCTTACTGCGTCATCTGCACGCTCCTCAAACAGGATATTAGGTAGAAGAAACATTTTCAGCAAATTGCTCGGCTTGTTGGGGCCTGAATGCAATGCATGGCCAATGGCTTTCACAGCCGAAGCAATGTTCAAGTCTGACTTGACCAAGTCTGATTTTATTTTTAGTCCACTCTTCAAAATCGTAACAATGGAATGCAATGACGGATGTTACGGGAAAGGAGAAAGAGGCTCCGTATCACCCACAACAGGAAGCAAGCAGTGCCCTCTGCTCGGTGCCTTCCCGTGCCCCTTCTATCCCAGGCCACCTCCAGCGGCTGACCAACTGCTTCTTTGATGCTTTACTGACCTATTCTTTTCCAGCTGTCTGGTGATTTAGAATGAATGCCGCTCTGGGGTTTCCATGCATCACTAAACTTGAAAATCTCGGTTGCTCCTTCTCAAGTCCTTTAGACTTGCCCTTTGTGCTTGAAGGACAATTCAGTTTTCTGAGTGAAAGACCTTACTTCCCCCTCCTCATGGAAACTATCTCCCTAGATGAGTTCAAAGCCAGCAGCATCATGCCAGCACCACGAGGTTCAATAGGTTAGATCTGCAGCGTTTTCAAACTCCGGCCTGGAAATCAGAATCACCTGGAGAGCTTTTTCAAAATGCAGATAGTGGGGCTCCAACTTCAGAGCTTCTAATTCAATGGCTCTGAGGGAGGTTTGGGTATTTTTATATTTACAAAGCTTTATGTTTGATGCTAAACTATTCTGCGATTTCAGAGTCTGTGCTTTAGAGATACTGGCCTAGAGGCTAAGGAGGAGGGGACGCTGGAGAGAAAGGCAGAGGGAGAGGGAGGAAGAAGGAAGAAACGGCCATAGAAAGGTCAAAGCAATTAGAGAAATTGAAGGCAGTAGCACTGGGCTAGGAAGGGCTTCGATCATGAATACCCAGGTTTCAGTTTTAGGTGTGTGTATGCGCACGTGTGTGGATACACACATGCAGGCGTGCACACACACACACACACACACACACACACACACACACACGGGCATTTTGGGAAGGTGCTGGGAAAATCACAGAGAGGCATGTCCCATGAGCCTGAGATTGTTTCTTCACCTCTGACACTCTTTCCATTCCCAGCCTGAGCTCTATCACACGCACCCCAGGGGAGAAGGCACAACACAGCTGCTGAAAATTGGTGGCTGCAGTTGCTGCTTCTGCCCCCCGCTCCGGCTGTCACTATGACAGTGTTTCTTTGGGTCACATCTGGCTGGTGGGGCATCAGTGACTTGTGGTGGGGGGAGAAGAAGGGCGTGGTGAATGAAGAACACAAAAATACATCAGCAAAGGAAATCATATGTATTCCTACCCTCCACCCACCCTCCTCTGCCACCTGCCCTCCGTTTGATGCCATGGAAGGCATGGGTCTGAAGCTTATGTGATGAGGCCCCAAAGCACAGTCCCACACAATAATTTATTCTGTGGCCTGTAGGCAGAAACTGCCTATTGGCTGAAGGATGTTTCTCTCCTTGGCTGGTCAGAGGGACCCACACGAGGAAGAAGGACCAGTTAGGGCCACTGGGGAATTTGGTCTGCTTTGCTAAACAAAATAAATTTGCCTAAGTGTAATAAGTTCATCTCCTCTCTGTCTTACAAATTATTCAAAACCAAGTTCTTATTGACCATGGACCTGAAAAATGTTTTCCAATATTTCATTTGAGTTTGAGGCAGAGGGGATGTGACCTTCGTCACAACACAGCAGCTTTGCTGCGGCACGGGTCTGGCCACATAGCCATAATTCGGTTTAGAATTTAGTTGACTGAGCTACTAGGACTGGACGGGATCTTGTTTATGACTAAATTCTCAGAGCCTAGGAGCACCCCTGGCGTGCAAGGACACTCGGGAAATACTTGCCGGGTACAAGGTCCTTGGGCAAGTTTCAAATCGTCACTTACAGAGAGAGGTACACATGTCAGAGCAACTCTGGGTTTCGTCCTGTTGCCTATCACATAAAAACTAGAAAGAGGGTTTTTGAATCAATAGGACATCATGTTTTTAAAGAAATCATATGATAGGATACTGTGCACCACATCTCTGTACAGTTACAAAACTCTTCCTTCCGATTCAGGAAGAAGTCAGCGCCTCTCCTGGCATGGTTTCCTTTGGATCTGGCACTTCTGCTCAATGGGAAGCATTCGCTCCCCTCTCACTCTTCCCTGCTTCGGTTTGTACACTCGTTCCCGGAGCAGGCTCCTAGATTGTTTTCACGATGGCCAAATAAATTTGCCTATTTGCAAAACTCTGAAGGAGATGGTATTTTTAAGACTGGCAGCATGCTTGATTTGCCCAAATTCTGGAGGACAACGCTGGATTCTGGCAAGTCATTTCTCCTGCTGAAGTTGGAGACACTCTGAAGAATATATTTTCTGGACTTTTTCCTAATAATGAACTTTGCCAGAATGGAGACAGCTCAAATATGGAGCGTGGATTTGCCTTGGGGTAGGCGGCTTAAAAATCTGGCACTTTAGAGGTTCGAAGCCTGGCAAAGTAGTGTTGGCTACTGGATAATAAAAGGGGCAACTTTAAGGTAAATGAAGATTTACTATCGATTGGGTGGCTCTCGAGAAGTGGTATTTCTATATCTAATGCATGTGGGGCTTAAAATCTAGATGAGGGGTGGACAGGGGCAGCAAACCACCGTGGCACGTGTATACCTATGTAACAAACCTGTACGTTCTGCACATGTATCCTAGAACTCAAAGTAAAATAAACATTTTAAAAAGTGTATTTCTAAGTAGGCATCACATGACCAGCAGCCCATTTTGGCAACAGTGAAAATGCTGCCAGTGCATTTGTGTGGTGGACTATTCTAATATGTTAAGATTAAAATAGAAAGTAAAAATTGAACAGCACGTCACAATGCTAGCTAATTCAATAAAAATGGTTTCTTGATATAATTTCTTTTCAGAAGACCAGGACTGACTTTTTCTCTTCACCCTAAGAATTCATAATTCTGCCTTCTAGCTCCCTTTTGAGGAAAGGGGCAAGGAAAGGATGACGGCAGAAGGAACTACGCATGGGAGTTCCTTGGCCAGGTCATCCATGCCTGCACACCAGGGTTTCGCACTGTGGTGGGGACGCACTGAAAAATAACCTTTCCCTAAGGCTGGCAGGTGGGGGGAAAAGACTCGTTAGGGTGAAAAGCTCATGCCTTGTTTCTCAGGCAAGACCTGGAAGAAATCAAAGATGTTCTTCATCAACCATTCTATCAAGACGTGTATGTGACCCCTAGACCATGGGGAGGAGGGGGAAAGGGAGCTGTCAGGGAAGGGCTGATGGCCTCTGTGCCCCTGCCCTCTGACTGCCCACTTGCTACGTACCCAGTACAGCACGTCCGTCCAGCCCTCCATGGTGATGCACTGGAACACCGTGAGCATGGCGAAGGCAAAGTTGTCAAAGTTGGTGATGCCATGCTTGGGCCCGTCCAGCCGGGCCTGCATACCGTGCCATTCTGGCACTGCCGCCCATGTCCTGTTTCCAGCGCACAAGGGGAAGGGTCATCTTCTGCTGGAACATCTCAAATGGCCAGAGGAAGACAGGAGACAGGAGCAACAGGGAGAGAGAGAAGTGGGCAGAGAAGAAGTCAGAGAGAAAAGTGACAGGATGAGGTTGACGGGATGGGTAAAGCAAAGCAACCGTGACAACAGTGCAAGACGCGTTTGAATCGCGTCTCCTAGATGTGAATTAAGCATCATAAGAAAGTGGACATTCCGTTTAGGCTGTCGCTCATTTAGAAGGTCAGTCCTTTCCACTCAGTGTTGTAAAAGCTGTATTTTAATCTCAGTAATTGATTTCAAAGACAGTAGGGCCACTCTGTGGCAATATGTCAGCATCATACTCAAATGGCCAATCAAAAAATACTCATGATGCCACCACTGCAAGTTGAAACTGACCCAGAAAGTGACAGGAAGTCCATATTTTCTTTCTTTCTTTTTTTTTTTTTTTGGTAGTAGAATTCTATAGACACTTATTGGAATACCAGGATTTAGGGTAAGGACAGTATCAATCGATTGCTACTTCACAGATAGCCAACCAATCCCATCCAACAGTGCTTTCTAACTATATGGCTCCATTACATAGCAGAGGATACATTGCCAGGGACCCAAGTCACTTTACAATGAAGCCTAATAAGATGGAAAATAGACTGACTACAGGGGAGAGGGATGACCTGCAGCCATTTTCATTACAGCCTACGAGGACACACTACTGACTGGACTTCATGCATGTCACGTGGGACCTCTCAGCTCTGCCCTTTGCTCTCCAGCATGAATACCTTTCAGAAGAGAGGATTCGTATTCTGACCTCTAATCAAGACAGAGTGGCGGTGAGTGACAGGGCGCATGCTTCTTCAGTCCGGACGGGGCTTTGTCAGTAAATAGTAGAACACAGGGTCTGTGGCTAAAGGCAGAGGTTGGACTAATTCCACGTGCTGGGAATAGCTCCCAGCAAATTAAGGAACAAAGATGTGATTTATATTTTGAGTGTGGAGATTTTTGGTAAATTTAAACAAGACCTGACTGATCTAAGAAATTCCATCACGGGAAACACTGAGAAAGTCTTGGCTCTGGCTATGGAAGGCAGTGGTGTGGAATTCACAAAAGTCTGTGCAATCAAGGACATTGTCCTGTCTTTAGACAATGTAATGACAAAAACAGACAGAAGAGGCCTCCGTTCCAACAAGCAAATGATTGCCTCTAACAATGAAAATAGGCTCCCAGGGGGAGAGAGAGAATTTGCTTATGGTCCTTCATTTAGAGACAACAGATCACCCAGGACTGTTTCCTTGTTTTATATGTATCAAAACAATCACACGTGTGATTATTTTGCCTATAGCACATAGGCTCTGCACTGAAGACGACTGGCCAGCTGGCTGATTCTCAGTTGGTGGCTTTAAATTGGAAGCTGTTCACTCCCAAGAGGAAGACAGGAAGAGAAATATTAATCCTTAAGTAAGAGATAATTGTTACGAGATAGAGTCCACTTGAAAACACGTGCCCGACTGTGTCGTCCCAGCAGCAGTGGCAGCTCCTCCTCCTCCTCCTCTTCATTGTCACCATTGCCTTCGTGGTCATCTTTGTGGCCTCCTCCTCCTTGTTCTCTGTCAATTCCACTTCCTCTTCCTTCTCCTCTGTCATTTCCTCCTTCTCCTCCTCCTTGTTCTCTGTCAATTCCACTTCCTCTTCCTTCTCCTCTGTCATTTCCTCCTCCTCCTTGTTCTCTGTCAATTCCACTTCCTCTTCCTTCTCCTCTGTCATTTCCTCCTTCTCCTCCTCCTTGTTCTCTGTCAATTCCACTTCCTCTTCCTTCTCCTCTGTCATTTCCTCCTCCTCCTTGTTCTCTGTCAATTCCACTTCCTCTTCCTTCTCCTCTGTCATTTCCTCCTCCTCCTTGTTCTCTGTCAATTCCACTTCCTCTTCCTTCTCCTCTGTCATTTCCTCCTCCTCCTTGTTCTCTGTCAATTCCACTTCCTCTTCCTTCTCCTCTGTCATTTCCTCCTTCTCCTCCTCCTTGTTCTCTGTCAATTCCACTTCCTCTACCTTCTCCTCTGTCATTTCCTCCTCCTCCTTGTTCTCTGTCAATTCCACTTCCTCTTCCTTCTCCTCTGTCATTTCCTCCTCCTCCTCCTCCTTGTTCTCTGTCAATTCCATTTCCTCTTCCTTCTCCTCTGTCATTTCCTCCTCCTCCTCCTCCTCTTCCTTCTCTTCCTCCTCCTCCTCCTTCCTCTCCTCTCCTCTCTTTCTCTCCCACTGACCCCATCGGCTTTATAGACTTAAAATTTAGATGCCTCAGAATTCATCAATGTAAATATACAGCTTAATTATTTTTAGTAAATTTACATAGTCAAGCAGCCATCAGTACAATCCATTTTAAAACACGGCCACCACTCCCTGAAACCCCCTGCACCTATCTGCAGTCAATCCTTGCTCCCATGACCAGCCCCCAGCAACCTGATCTGCCTTCTGTCTCCATTGCTTTGCCTCCTCTAGAAATTTCATATAAACAGAATCACACACTATGAGGTTTTTTATGTCCATCTTCTTTCACTTAGCATAATGTTTTGAGTTTCATCCGTGCTGTTGCATATATCAGTAGGCTCTGTTCCTCTTTATTGCTGAGCAGTGTATTTTCATTGTATGTTTATCCACTCACCAGCTGATGGACGTCTGGACTGTTTCCAGGTTTGGGCTATTATGAATAATGCTGCTTCCTGGCAGATTCTTGGGCCGGTGCTTAAAGTTGTGTGGGAGTCCTGTGTTTGCTGATCAAGGTGCAAAGGTCTGCACTGCTGGTCCCTGAACTGCCAGAGAGACACTATTCATACCATTTCCTCATTTCAGGGTCCAGCTCCCAGGAGGGCTCCATGAATGCAGCTGAAATAAGCAGTCTTCTAATTACAACTTTTTGTGACTTTCAGAAATGTGAAATCTTTAGAGATTTGGATGTGATGCTACAAAAAAGGGGGAGACTAAAATGTAAATCCTAAGCCTAAATAAGACATGAAAAAGTGGATACTAAGCAGCTAAAAATTTGAGAGCTGAGAGACCAGAAAACCAAGAGCCAAGTGGATTATTAATTCTGTTGGGTTCTCACCCATTCTAGACACAGCTTTCTAGAGACACGTTGAGTCACGGTGATAAAAGTGCTGGAATGATAGGACAGACGGCACAAAGAGAGAGGGCGGAAATGTAAAGGGGAGGCTTGCATCTTTTTCTCATGTTTTCTTTTTTAACAGAATAAAGGTGCAGTTAATCTTTACATTGGGACTGCCCATCTGACAGCATTCCCTGCACTCTCAATTCCTGAAACATCACAAAGAGGGAAAGGAGAAGGCTGCCAAAGGGCGTTCTGAGGGTCCTCGAGGCAGGAAAACATCTCTGGGGATTTCACGAATATCTGTGAAAAAGAAAACGGCACCAAGGGGAAGTGATCTCACTAATAAGAGAGAACGGGATGAGATTCAGAAACATTATCTAAAGCCTCTAGTGCCGTTCCGCTATTTAAAATCTGATTTGAACAATAATAAAAAAAATTTGAGAACAATTAACAAGATGGTCCGGTAAAAATAGGTATCTATAAAAAGCACTAAAGCGAACGCTTGAAAAAATGCGAACACACACAAATTAGCAGGTCCTAGCAACACACACTCTAGAGTGAGGAGAAATTTGCTTAAACGTAAAAATGTGTTGGTTTTCTTTTGCAGAGTCATGAAGTCCCAGGGAGGAAAGTGGGAACATGAGGTTGGAGAAAGAAACAAAGCAATGCTGGTTCTACGTTTTAAAACAGAAATGAAGAGAGGTAGAGTCATTCTGGGAAGCCCAAATTAAGTTTTCAGTAAAATAATGGAGGTGAAGATCAGGCGAGATTTTTAGGAACGCAGTTAGTAACAACAAAAACACGAAATCTTGGGAGAGCTCCAGTTACTGATTCCAAGGAGAAATCACTAATGACAAAAATCAATTACTTTTTTAAAACTCATCTTTAAGGAGGGAATAGAAGGAAGATGATTTCATTTCTAGGTTTTAGCCAACCAATTCTGTGCCAGTCTCGGGGGTAATTACTGTGCTTGGGAAGCTATTCAGAGTGACCTGGCTCAGCGCACGATCAAACAGATGGGACAACCAGGAACAAAAGGTGTCGGCATATGGTGATGTGTCTGTTGAGGAGCTGAGAAGGCGCCTTGCAGATGTCTCGGGGATTAGGGAAACTGCCTCTTCTGAGACCGTCTTCACCAGGGACTGTCCCTGGAAGGGCAGCCGTGAGGCAGAACATGGTTCACCTGGGCAATTCCAGAGCTTTCTTTGTGGATTTTATTGCAAACACGCTTCAAAACCAATGTGTTCTGAAATCTAGAGATACATAAACTTCATAGTTTGTGAAATAATAATCAGACTATAAAAAGAATGTGATGTAAATCTCATCAAAAATTACAACAAAGGGTCACAAAGCAGTTTTGTGCAATCTAAATTTGCAGAAAATATGGTAATTCAAGCAATCCAAAGCCTGAAAGTTTTTTTAAAAAAAGAAAAAATTTAAACCACCCATTCCAAGGTTTATATGAAACTCTCCAAAACACTTAGGGGTTGGTTTGAAAGCCTGAAAGTATTTGGTCTTCGACTCCACAGCTGCATGGGTATGTCCGGATTCTTGCACATTTTTCCCTCCTCGTCTGCACTGGTGACTACGTGGGTGGACAGGGCTCCATGGCAGTGGCATCGTGCTGTGCTGGGAGTGACAGAGTGGGTCCTGGCTTGTGATCAGATGGCAGGTTTGGGAACGAAGGGATGGCAAGCTCCCGATTGCAGACTATTTGAGAGGACAGGCTTCTGCAGCTGTGTCCTGGGCCCCTCTTTCCAGCAGGGAGTCTGGCTCAGGCGAATGAGTGAGGCCACCTTCTCATGGAGCCTGGCAGGGCCTCTCTCTCTGGAGCACTTCTGTCGCTGTCCTCTGACACCCTGGCCGTGACTCATGGCCATTTCCGTGACGGAAGCCTACTTCTCTTCTGAACTTGCAGGCAAAGATAAACTCAACACATAAACAATCTGATGAGTCTCTTGGTAGGAGCAATTTCTCAGGCACTTTTCCTGGTTTACTATCAAGGGTGGACAACATGATCCTAAATTGGCCATTTCAATTGGGGAGGCCAAGTCTTGTGTTTGTCCTAAACTGAGGGGGAGGCCATGGCAGGTTCAGTACTTGGGGCGACCTCTTCACCGGGCCCTGAGACTCTGGCCTTGAGGACGGCTCCCTTTCTGTGCCATGCTTTCTTTGTCTACCATGCCTGTCATTTTCAGACTATCCAGGGTCACTGAGGCCTGGTAGCAAAGCCCAGGACTCCCAAACAATATTCAGGGCCGCTTATTCTTACAGGCCCTTGCAGGACCCCACCACTGGCAGAAAACACACTTGGGCTGCTTTCCCATTAGGATGATGGAAATCACCTGCATTTTGGAGCCGCCCTCCTTAGCTCTGTGGTACACAGACATCTGATTGCACAGCGGGGCTGAATTCCACCATTTTGCTGTCCCCCATTTTGTTGGTGAGGGCCTCACCATCATTCACTGCTGAACTGATGGGGAATTTCTGAGACTCCACGTGTCTGTGGCTTCCTGAGGAGTCTGGGTCAAATGGGTCATTGATAATTTCAATACAAGTGCGTCAACTTTAGACATACCACCGTCAGCTCTTACGGAGTCTTAAAATGAGCTCTCACAGAGCCACACAATTCATATAAATTTATTGGTTCTGAGCTAGCTACAAATCGACCTGAATGAAAGGAAGGATTTTAATTAAAGAGGAAAATATTGTTCACATATGGGTTGCATTTCTTTAAGCAAGGCTGAAAATCTCAGAATTTTAGGTACACACAAGACCTGCTTTTTCCAATTTAACAAGGATTCTATTTTTGAAAACATGATAGTTTGTTTTATACAGTTATGACCCAAGTAATTTGGAAATTCTCTCTAGAGTGAAAAAAGTCTCCTGTTAAACAGACTTCCATCAAAAAGTGAAAACATTTGTGTGATTCTGTGTCTACAGGAGTATGTTTTGTGTATGTGGCCTTCTGTTTTGTTTTGTTTTTAGGACTGTAGCTGTGTGGAAATAAACTAGAAACCTCACAAATACGCAGTTAATCCATCCAGTCAAATCAGATCATACATAGAAAATAATCTACTTTGGTTTCTGCTATGAATTTCACTCCTGTTGTTTGGAAGCTATCCCTCCTAGCCCCATTGAAGCGAGAGGGGTCCCATTCAACTCAATGCTGGCACTGAGTGTGAATAAGGTGCGGGGTCGATGGAGAAAATTAGGTATCCTTCACTGTTCCCAGCAGATGTTGCTCCCCTTTCTCCACCAAGATGCCCAAAACTAAGATGATGGATCTTGCTGTGTGAGAAAACATCATATACGTTTAACACAGCTAGCCCCTTTGGGGGAGGGGGATATTTTTTCAACAAGTTCCTTGTGTTAAGCTGCTTTATGTGTCTGTTTAAAAGCCTTGTCAATTTCTGTTTAAATGTTTCTTTAAAAGGCCAAGCTGTGATGTTAGCAGCTTTAGCGGCAGCTTGTAGCATATCCTGCACGCCAAAACTCCAGTGCCATGCAGGGAAGTACCTAATGAGCCAGCATTGCTGTTAAATATATTGATTTATAGAAGGAACGTGAAGTGGGAAGGCTCAAAAAGGAAGGGACTGGGAGTCATGGGGTGGAGCTAAGCCTTCTCCTGGAGGGAAGGAAGTTTGGCTGTTGGCAAGGCAAGTGATTCCCACCTGCCCTCCTCCCCGACCTGGGATACGAGCGCTGGGGCATCTACTGTGAATGGAGAAGCAGAAACAATAATTACAGAGAGGCCAGAATCAGCACCACAAAGGTAGAAAGATCTCAGAGTGGTACTGGGAGAGCCTGCTGCTTAAGGCTGAGCAGGCCCCTGAAAAGGCTCCCCAATGGCCAGCCACACTGAAGTGTGCAGGAAGCAGAAACCGGCATCCCCAGCTCAGCTCTGATTCCTAAAACACTCAGGGTTGGCTTGAAAAGTGGCAGATTGACAAAAGATAGGTTCTAAATTATTCAAATGTTTCTCAAATTGTGTAGCTTATTGAAAAGTGCCGAACGTAGTTTGTATTAGGCTGGTTTAACAGAGATTAAAACAAAAACTGGAACTGAGAAAAAAAGGATATGGGTCTCTGCCTCTCACTTAACCATGCCCAGCAGGTGTTTGAGCAGAGGGGGCCTTCCCCGGGCTCTGCTGGTCACGTTGGTGTAGCCCGCAGCGGGGAAGGGTGCTGGGAGCCGTAGAAGGCAGGGCCTCGGGCGCGTGGCCGCCTGCCCCTCTTACCTGCTATGCCCTCCTGGTTGTAGCAGGTCTTGTGCATCTTCCCCATGAAGAGCTCCAGGCCGATGATGGCGTAGATAATGATGACAAACAGCACGAGCAGGGCGATGTGCAGCAGGGGGACCATGGCCTTGATGATAGAATTCAGAACCACCTGGAGACCTGCGGGGACGGAGACACTCAGTAAAACCCAGCACCACCGTGGGTGCCGTGCTGACACGATCTCATGCGATCTTCCTGCAACTCTGCAAGGGAGGATCTGCCAGCCTCGTTGTTTAGATGAGAAGACAGAGGCTCAGAGCCACATGCCAAGGACTGACGGTGCAGGGGTCTAAATCCAGGTTGGCCTCACTCCAGATCTGCCTTGGAGACTCATCCAAAGCAAAGGACTGGCAGCTGCTGTACTTCCAAGGGGAAGAACATGTTGTTTTCATCCATAACTACCAAATTGTGTAATACCCCATCTTAGGGACAACTGAGCATCTTTTTCTCCTAGATCAGCATCTCAGGACAGTGAGAGCTCAGGTGGACTCAAGACGGCCATGCAGGGACTCATTTATCCTCCAGGTTTTCCCCATGGTGGGACCGGAAGAAGTTCCGGAGCTGCATGGCGGTGATGGTTGCACAACAGTGTGAATAGACTTAGTGCCACTGAGCCGTACCCTTGAAAATTGTTAAAACGATTAATTTTGTTATGTTCTTTGTACCACAAGAAAGAAACTCTAAAACGCACCCAGATCCTTCTGGTAAAAAGAGTAAAGGAAGAGCCTGGCTGGGCACATGGGTGCTGGCGGTGAGGTTTGGGGCTTGCACTGTGGTCTATGGGGAGAAGGCCCCCCCCTTACTAAGCTCGGTTACACCAGAAATAACACACAAGGGTTGTTGTTCATTTAAACGGACGCTACAAATCATTTGCAAATGGCAAGAAGGTGGTTACCAGCAAGTCATCCCCAGATGACACCAAGCCCCGAGAAAGTCACGTGTGAGATTCCTGCCCAGGCAAGCGCAGTGAGTCTTCACAAGCCAGGTGAGAAGGTGGAGGCAGCGCCTCCTTCCCACCAGCAGAGCCAGTGGTGCAGAAAGTCACCCTGAGTCCCTCCGCTGACACACACAGGACAGGACACCCCCCACCTAGTCACACCACACAGGTCACTTTTTGCGTCTTTACCTTCCGCGTGTAGGGCGTCTCACCCTAACATTTATACGATGCCCTTGCCCCTGGATAAACAAAGGCTGGTCACCCCCTCCCCAAACCCCAAGGCCGTTGTTGGTGTTTTCATGCTGGTGGTGTGATTCTCATAAGGCTGATTAGAACAATTCTCCCCAGCTATTAAGCCAAGCTGAAAAGATTAAAAAAAAAAAAAAAAAAGAGAAAAGCTGGAATGATTTTACCTGTGAATTAATGAGAGTGCTTGCAGCCTCCCATTAGAACAAGATGTTTTCAGATCGAAATGATTCCATTAATTAGCAAGTCGTACACACATTAGTGTTAGAGTATGCGGAGCCTCAAAGAAAGTTGAAAACTGAACTGCAAAGCGACTTTCAGGGCATTTGCTGGGGGTGGGGGTGGGGGATGTGTTCCAAATGCTACTGGAGGTTGGGGGAACCCCAAATCTGGGCTACCCAGGCATGAGGGGGCGTCTCGGCGGGCCTCAGTGCCACAGTCTCCCATTGCAAGAGAATGGCGGGTATGGGACATAAAGGGACACTCACTGGGAGGCTCCCCTCCAGGCCTCAGCTGGAGGGCTGCTCAGCAGGCTGCCTCAGGGTTGCTGGAACTTTGAATGCCCTCCTCTGCTCTTAGGATGAAGACCAAGATCCTTACTGTGCCCTAGAGGGCCCTGTGGGGTCTGGCTCCACCCACTGCTCTCCCCAACCCACTCCAGTAAAACAGCTCTTCTTTTAGAGAGTCAAATATGCTTCTGTTCCTCCCACCACAGGGCCACCACACATGCTGTTCCCCTCTACCCTGGAATGCTTTTCCCCACTTCCCTCCTACTTATCCTTCACTCTCGGTCCAAGCATGTCTTTTCCCAGGGATCATCACCCAACTCCCAAACCATAGATGTTTCCTTTATAAGTTCTTGGAACTATTTCCTTTCCTCTGGAGCGGGCACCTCGGTTTGAAATGTTATGTTCCTTAACGGGATTTTAACACATTTATATCTGTCTCTCACACTCGGCTGAGTTTTGTGAGGAGGGACTGTGCCTGTTCTCCCTGTTTTATCACTAAGTCCTGGCTTGGTGCTAAGGATATGTAGGCACGCAGTAAATATTTACTGAAGGAGTGACAACACTTATCATCTAAATAAATGCTGTCGCTGTCCTGGAGCGCTGGTGAGCATTACTGCACGGACATCTGCTTTCCAGGCAGGTATCTAAGGGACAGGTGAGTTTCAGGGCCTGCAGGGGACAGAGGCACTGAATAGGCTGCAGAGAGGCCACGTGGAGTGAAAGCAGCCTGTGGGTGTCACTTCAGCTGTCAGCGATGCCATAAGAATTCCCGCAAAATGCCCTTTTCCTCACATCCCCCACCCAGGCTGGGGACCATGCCGCTCACCTGAGCACCCAGGCTGGAAAACTCATTTCCTAGGCTCCTCCTTCCACTCAGTAACCAAGTCCTGCCGGTTTGGTTTCACAGGATCTTTAGACATGAATACATTTTTCTTACTGTATAAATAATATATGCTAATTATAGAGAAAACAGAAAATACGGAGAACTTACAGAACACAGGGCAGCAGTCGCTCATTGTCCTGCCCCCCACAAGAAGAGCCAGTGTTAGCCTTTCCGCCCTTGACTTGTTTTCCTCCTCTCTGACCCCTTGGTCCTCGTCATTTGGTCAGCTGGTCTCCCTGCTTTCAGTGTTGCCCAGTCTTCGAGCTGCACTTAAAATGCGGGTGGATCACCTGAGGTCAGGAGTTCAAGACCAGCCTGGCCATCAAGGTGAAACCCCATCTTTAGAAAAAAAAAAATGCTCTTCCTGAAGTACACACTGGAACATGCCACTTTCTAGCTGAAAGTCACCCAGTGACTCCCTGTCACTTGCAGGTAAATTCACCTGCCTCCTTCCCCGGTTTGATCTCAGATGACTCCCAGTTTATACCTTAGGCCTGAGCAACACACCCTGCAGTTCTCTGGCTTTGTGCCTCCAATCCCAGTGTGTGCGGTACCTACGGCCTACCGCCAGGATGCCATTCCCTGCCTCGCTGAGAGCTCCTTGAGTTTCATCATGTCTTCTCATCTTTGTGTCTTAGGCACGTGGGAGGGACTCCAGGCACATGGAGCCAAGTCACATTCGTAAGCACAGGGTGCCCTCCCAGGACAGAAACCACAATAATGAAGGCATCGGAAAGAGCATCATTTGGTAACCATTAGAAGAAATTGAAGATGTTTTGTCAGGAAAAGACAAGACTGGTGGAATGGTTAAAAGGCACAGGCAGGGGGTAATGTCAGTGGTTTTCACGGGATCTCAGTGGCTATTTGAGGAAGAGGGGTTAGATGAGCTCTGTTTGACCACAGGGATGGAACTATGGCCAACTGGGGAAGTGTCTGGGAAAGACTTCAGATAAACCCTTATCGGTCTGAGAAACAGGCTTATCTGAAGGTGGAGTAGGGTGCTTTAAGAGGGAGTGGGTTTCTTATCCTCAGAGGTATCCAAGCAGTGACTTGAGGAGGTGCCTGACTGGGGATTCTGCCACTGTGCGGAGGCTGCCCTGGAACACCCAAAGCCCTCCAACTTGATGAACGTGTCCTGAAGACTTGCCATGACGACAGCAGCCTGCAGCACTCTACTGGACGCTTCCACCTCCTCCCGGCAACAACCCTAGGAAGTAGGTACTATTTCTAACCATATTTTTCAGATGAGAACAGTGAGACCAGAGCGGCGGAGTGATCTGCTCAAGGTCGCAGAGCTGGGAAGTGGCAGCACAGGGCTTAGTGCCAGGTGGTCTGGCCCCTAGCCTGTGGCTTCACTACTGTGCAAAAGGCCCCCCCACACCCTTAGACTGCGGCTCTCAGCTTCCATGACCTGAGTCTATAAAGCAGGGACACGTGCTTGCAGCATCTGCTGGGAAGGCAGGGGAGTCTAGTGTAGTCCCTGCTTCCAAGAGAGCCCAGATGTTTCCAAGGCTGGTCCAGGAAAGGCTCTCGCTTCCATCTGCTTTCCTTGTGGCTCGCCTGGGGTGGCAGAGCCAGGCTGGCTTGTGAAGGCGTGCGGCCAGACTTCCTCCTCTCCACCTTGCCGTGCAGAGTGTGGCTCTCAGGGCCTGGATGTTTAACAGCTTCTTGGGATTGGCTCACAGCTGCCCCAGAAACAGCTCCTCCAACTCAAGTTCTAATTTGGAAAATACACGACATTTCTCCACCCAAGTGTTCTCAGATGGGCCACGCTCACAGCTGATAAGAAAGCGCTGGGCCTTCCTCAGGGCTGGCTGCTCATGCTGGTGAAGGAAGACGGGCCCTAGATAAGCCTGGTGAAGCAACTGCTGTCCAGCGTTCTGTGAACACAAGATTGCTATCGGCCCACGCATGTGATGAGACTGTTTTTCTAGCCCTAAATCAGGTTAAGATCTGACAAACACATGTGTACTTATGGGACCAAGAGGACCGAGTATGTGACAGGAGAGCTCTCCTGGAAAATTTGGAACATACGGTTCCATGCAAAGATCAAATAGCATGTAACCTACAAATTCAGTCTCGCTAATTTGGAGTTCATGTCAAACGACGGCCTCTTGGTGGGTGGCAAGACTCTCAAGGTACCAGGAAGACCTTCCGGGGAGACGGGGCCTTGGGCAGTGGCATCACTCAGTGCTGAGCTTGGGAAAAGGAGGGAATGGAGTTTAGCCAGCAGACATGGCTTTTCCTTTCTTCCTCTTACAGTGTTGCCTGCATTCCCTCTGGGGTGCAACTTGACAATTCCAGGTTAGGAAAGGCTTAGGGGACCTGCATATACAAATCATCCTGTTTCATCTTAAAAGGTCAAAAGAAGCCATCCACAGCAGAAAGCAATGTCTGGCAGCTTTCTCTATGGTGGTTTTGAGGTTAGCCTGGAGATGCCCAGATTGGCTAAAGTTGGCACTTCCATTACCTGGTCCAGACTGTGCACCATGACCCATGAGGGCTGACAACAGCTCACACACTCTTTTGCTTTAGAAAACAGCATCTCACCAAGCCCTGCTTTTGGGATGAACTCTTCTGCTCAGGGCCCCAGGGATACTATCACAAAAAAAGTCTGAAAATGCCTTTATGAGCAAGAGGAAAATAAGAACTTCCTGGGGCTGGAAGGTAACGTGCCAAACTCAAGGACTCTGTTCTTTTCATGTAAACTCCAACCCATAGTTCCCCTCTTTTGAATTCATATTTTGAATCATTCTCACATGAAATGGGAGGGGAAAGGGAGAAACTGCTGAAGACCCCGGAACTGGACATCACTGCCAATGTCAGTTTGATTCCATTGTTTGGATTCCACATTGATGCTCTGCTTTTCTGTTGGTGGCTAGACATGAACATTTTATGTTCTCAATTATTCAGACTTGAAGATTCCAGCTAAGCCTTAGGAAGTACGAAAATGATCAAGGAGGCTTGATGACGAATTCATCAGGAGACAATGCTGAGAATCACTGAACTAGGAAGAGAAAAGTTTAGGCTTAGGGGGTGGGTCGCTACAAGTTTCTCATAGATGGACTCAGAGTTTGCCATGACAGGAAGAGGATTTTGGGATCACCTAACCCAATGCCTTCATTTCACTCACTCAAAGACTATTTACTGAGCTAAGCTCTATGGGCCATGAGCCATACTCGCTGTGTTAGAGATGAGGTGGTGACTAAAAAGCCTGCAACCCTTACCCTCACAGAGCTTGTAGGCAGCTAGACGTTAGTCGAATAATCACCCAATTGATGTATAATTACAAACTCTGTGAAGAGCCTTAAAGAAGCAGAACAGGGTACCACGAGGGTCCTCCTTTGGCATGGAATATGCAAAAAGGCTTTCCAGGAAGTGAGGTTTAAGCTGAAGGCTGAATGGGGAGAGGACCTAGTTAGATGCATACAGGTAGAGGGTCCCGGTACCACGGCTGTGAAGTCCAGACTAGGATGTAACCTGGATAGCATAGGACACCCAGGGCTCTCTGTCTGTCAGCCCTGTGCTCCCCTGGGCTTTGTTCTGTCTCTTAAAAGAAATCCCTGGAAAGAGGTTTGAGGAACCACTTTGTTGCTTCTGTGTAGTCAGAGGAAGCAGATAATCACTTTTACTTTCAGGGAAATCAATTCAGGAAGCACATGAGGAAGGCCCTCCTGATGACGTCCTCATTCATAAAGTGGAGGAAATAATGCCCATCTGATGCCCCGGGGGGCTACAGGAAGGCATTAGGCCAAGGGTCTTCTACTCTGCTGGCTTTATTGGGGCAGTCTTAACCACAACTTCTCAGCAGACCCAATGTAACAGAAGAGAGGGCTGCGGCATCATGTGAGATTCTGCCAGGACACAAAACCTAGATGAAAAGAAATGGCGAGTCAACCTCATGCCTGCAAAAATCCCTTCCACATGTGATTCCCTGATCCTGATGCCATCAGGGCTTCCCAGGAGGTGGGCTGACTCTGGATCCTGCTATGGTGCAAGCCAGCATTAAGGTGACAGCCCTCTTCCAGGACTGGGGTAGGAGTCAGGACACGGAGTTTCAGGAAGCCACTCCATAGCTTGAACTGGCTGTCCTTGCAGAAGGGAAGAGAAAGCCATATTGCTTAATCCAGACATCTGATTAGCTGAATGATGGCTGACTGAGAGGCTGACCCTACCAAAGCAAGTTATGTTTTCTGTATTTCCCAACAAACTTTAGCCAAATCCAAACAAAAAGAGTCACTGGATGGTAAGCAAATTCTAAGCTTCCTTACAAGTCCTTCCTCTCAGAATTGAATGCCATCTGAAAGAAACAGATTCTCTTAAGACAGGTGTTCAAGGCCAGGCACAGTGGCTTTGCCTGTAATCCCAGCACTTCAGGAGGCAGAGGTGGGGAAATCACTTGAGCCTAGGAGTTCAAGTTTACAGTGAACTATTGATCATACTACTGCACTCCAGCCTGGGTGGCAGAACAATACCCTGTCTCTCAAAAAAAGAAAATTTAAAATAAATTTTAAAAAACTTAAAAAATCACAGGTGTTCAGGTGAAGGACACTGTATGTACTATGTCTGCTGAGCCCCATAACTGCCCATGAACCTCACTAACCTTGGACTTGAGACGCAAATTCTAAGAAAGTGTAGATCAAACACCAGCTTCTCTCAGAGGGGAATCTAGAACGAAGCTTTCCATCCTCAGCTATGTCCTCTATCTGAGAAAATACTATCAGAGTCTCTCCCTTCCCTGATGAGAGAGACAGGAGTACCCTGGCTGTAGGAAGCTTTCCCCAGAATGTCAAGATTCCCTTTCTTGAGCCCACCACCAACAGCTATGCCATCCCTCACTTGTACATCTTCCGGGCACCTACGGACAACCTACAAAGCACCCTGCTGATTGCCATGGGAAGTGGGAGAGGGAGGAGAGTGCAGTGGTTGAAAAAGAGGGACCCTTGGAGCCAAATGACACTACTGAATCCCAACCCCACCACATCTCAGTCATGTGTCCTTGTACCAGCTATTAACCTCATCTCAAAGAGAGGATGATTGTTTACCTGTCTCATAAAGTTGCTCTGAGGATGAAACAACTTAATTCATGCCAAGTGCCCAGAACAATGTCAGGCCCATAGTAAGGGCCATTTCAGTGACAGCCATTGTTATTTGAAGTGTGGTCTTACAAGCATGACACAGGTCTCAGTGGGACCCTTTAGCGTGAATGAGCACATAGGTCCCCCTCAGATCTTGTCACAATGTGAATTGTAATTCTCCATCATGGGTGGGGAACGAGTTTGCATTTGTAACCAGGCTCCAAGTAATAGCGCAGCTGCTGTCCCACCAACCAGCAGCCAGGCCCTGGAGCACGCTGGCCATCCAGGGAGGCTGCAGCAACTTCATCCAGCCTTGCTGGGCTTAGCAGTGACTGGATTTTTGCCTGCCTGGGAGTCATCCTCAACACATCACTCTTTCAAATAATTTGTATAATCAGTAAAGTGCATGAAGCCAACGCTGGATGCAGAAAATACCGTACACTAACTGGTGTGAGGGTCCTGTGGGGTTGTTTATTATGTTTTTAGTTTTTATTTTCATTTGCAAACACATGATCACTGCAGAGGGCAAGACTGGGAGCCGCATACCTGTACCACACTGCTGGGGAGCACAAGTGATGTGTGAGTGCCTCTCCTTCCAGCAGCGGTAATAGCCATTCAACATTGTCATGCAGAGACTCACAACCCAGTTGTGAGTCAGCAGCTTTACAGGTTTGAGCAGCCCCATCTGAATTGCCCTCCCGCCGGTGCTTCTATCACTGCCACCCTCAGGGAGCTTGCATCCTCAAGGTTACTGATGGTCCCAACGGGTCCATCCATGCCTTGGCTTGGCCGTCATTTTCCTTGACCTATTAGATGTTATTAATGACTCCCTTCTTTTCAAAATGGTCTCTCGTTGTCTCCATGACAGTGCACAATTTTGGTTCTCCTGCAACTCCGTGTTTAATTCTTCATCTCCGTTATTCCCTCCCTCCCTTCTGGGCCTCTTTGAATCTGAGGACTATCACAGAGGCAAAAATGATGCAGTCACTGCCCATGAGCTCTCAGTTAGTTGGGAAGGCAGCCATGGAAACAGCTCATTGCAAAGCCAGTGATACTATTCCTAGGAATTATGCCCAAAGGACTAGAGAGAGACTATCTTCACCTAGGAAAATAAGAAAACAGTTCCCAGAAGAGTGGACCTGTGAGCTGTGTCCATGGGTGGAGCTCTCTCTGCCCTTTTATTCTGTTGTCTTCCATCCTTTGTGTGACTCTCTCTCTAAACTCTCTCTCTCAAAAAGCTCATTCACTTTGCTCCTTCCTAAGCATCCAATAGTCACCACTAAGTAGATGTGTCCACACCTGCACTTGTCCTCTCTTCTGAGTTCAAGACATGCTTCATAAGCCTACTAGATAGTTGTATAAGGGTGTCCCACCATCTCCTCACACTCAAATTAAGATAATTTGAGGTGACTGGTGCTTTTGATGAAGGTATGATAGGGTAAAGAGAACCACAAATGTGGCCTGGAGGTGGCAACCACAGTGATCTACCAGCATCACTAGGCTGAAGAAGCAAGTGGAAAGAGTGGTTGCAGGGAGTGGGAAGGAGGGCATTCTGTGGAAAGGACCATCTGCAGAGGCTGTGACAATGCCGACCCAGACCTGCAGGGAAGTATCTGGGGACAGAAGAACCCTGACCTCACCCTGCTCCCACCTGCTGAGCTCTTGCTCGGCTCTCCATTGACTGAACCCAACTACAAGCTGAAAATGAGGCAGCCTGTTGATGGAGGCCATCTGGTCAACTCTCCAGCCAGAGAGCAGAGTGGGGGAAGGCTGGAGAGCAGATGTGGTAGTGCAATTGGATGATGCCTGGCAGACAAGACAGAGTGGATTTCTATGTGCCACCATCACCATTCCATTAAGCCAGAAGGAGGTATTCCGTCTGGAGGGCTTCTAAGTTTTGTCGGCCAACAAGTGCCCTCCCAGGGACAGTGATCAGATAAATATCCTCTTACTATAACTCACTAGCCAACTCTGGGTCCTTATCATCCAAAGTCATACCTGACTGAGTCTAAAAATGAGTGCTCCTTTCAGCACTTGTGGTGGTGACAATCAGCACTGTCATCGTCAGGTTGTGACTGCTAGCCCACGCTTACTTCTGATCTCCATGAATCTTGTTGCACTGGCTGGAAGCTGGAGATGTGATGAATCTCACAGATCATGTTTTCTGCCTTCATTTGGCTGATGAAGTAACGGACACTTTTAATGGTCTCACAGGCTTAATGGCTTTCAAAAGAAAATAGGTCTAGAACTAGGAAGGCAGATAGTTCTCCTTTGGGGAAAGGAGTAAGCTTATCATGCTGAGCTTCAGAAGTGTCTAATGCATTTTCTTAACAGAAAAAAAAAAAAGCTTCCTATAAAGGGGGAAAGAAATATTGCCTGGATAGCTTTCCTATAGCCTCAAATTTTATGATTTTTGCATGTTTTCATTAGATTGTCCTTATTCATTAGAAATTTTCATTTATTTTTAATTTAGCCTTTCCATATTAACAAATTCTGCATCCCACTCATGGCATGAGGAACATTAAAGGAGATTCTTGTTCTAGGAAAGGGACTGTGGATACTGGTTGCCCAAGAAATTAAAACTTGAGGAGTCATTTAAATATCAACCATCAAGTTGAATTAATTTTTTATATTACCAATGGGGATTGAAAAGAGAAGCTCAGATGAAAAGATATAAGAGAAACCCTGTGTTAGAAGAAACTTGCATGTGGTGAAAGGAAGACAAGATAATCTAAAGCAAACGACAACAATAATAATATTAACTACCATTTCCTGAGGACTCAGCACCTGCTGGGCACTGCATAAGTGCTTTACATACATTGTTTAATTTAATTCTCCAACCGTCTTGATACAGATAAAGGAACTGAGGCTTAGGTAGGACAGATAAATTGTCCCAGATTACATACTAGGTCAATGGCAGAGCTGGAGTTAGAAGCCAAGCCAACCTGAAGCTACGACTTCCATTCCTTAGCCATCATCCAGGCAAAATGGCACCTACACTGCACATATGTGCCACTTCCTGGCCCCGTGCCATGGCAGATGTTGCTCCTTCCCTCTGGTCCAGATGGGGCCTCACAATCCTTCTCAACCTTGCATCTCTCATGGCAACTCCCATCCACTGGAAGGGATTGCATCACAGCGGCCATCCCTCCATGCTGCCTCCCTATTGGTGACAAACTAGTTTTCTGCTCCAGGCAGAATAAGGAGATCTCTTTGGCATCTGCCAGTGATGTAGCTACCCGGGCCTGTACTTTTTCTTCTTCTTTTAAATCTTTTTTGGAAAAAACTGTGAAATATACATACAAAAACGCAAGAAAGGGAGATATTACAATGTATGATTTATCACAAAACAAACAGCCATGCAACTATTACTCAGAACAAGAAATAAAACACCACCAGCTCTGCAGCAGCCCCCCTCACCTCCTCCTACACCAAGATAATCACTGTTATACTTCAGTAACAAGTTAATATGTAATTCAACACATTAATTTAAAAATAATGAGTCTGTCAGTATACGTAGAAAAAAACAATCCATAAATGTGAGCATCCATGCATTCTCTAATATTCTGTATTCTTTTCTGCATTTCCAATTCTTTTCAGTCTCTGTGTTTGATTATCAGTATTTTTCCCCCGCCTTTCTCTAGTTCAATAAGTTTGTTTTCAGCTGTGTCAAGTCTTCTTTTAAATCCATTTACTGCATTTTTTATTTTAGTGATTGTATTCTTCATTTCTAAAATTTACATTTCATTCTTTTCCCTATCTTCTGGTTCTTTGGAAAATTACCAGTATTGTCTTTGATATCTCAGAATGTAGTAAATACAGTTATTTTCAAGTGTATATCTAAGAATTCCCATATCTAGATTCCCTGTGAATCTATTTCTATGGTCTATAGTTTCTCTCCATTTTCACTCAGGTTATTTTGTCTCCTTGTGTGTCTAGTGATTTGGTATCGTGAATGAAACCATATTTTCAAAAAATTGCATTTCAAAATAATTTGAAAATGTTGATGATGTTATCTTTCTCCAGAGAGGATTCATATTTGTTTCTATTACGCATCTTTCCCAAGTTCCAGAAGAGGATTTAGAATATTTTGTCCAGCATTTCTAATTGTCCTCAGCGGGACAGTTGATCTGAATTATCTTATCTGCCATTTCTGAAAGCAAAAGTGGCTTGCACTTCTTTTTTCTTTTTTTTTTTGAGATGGAGTTTTGCTCTTGTTGCCCAGGATGGAGTGCAATGGCATGAACTCAGCTCACTGTAACCTCCACCTCCTGGGTTTAAGCAATTCTCCTGCCTCAGACTCCCAAGTAAGTGGGATTATAGGCGTGTGCCACCACGCCTGGCTAATTTTTTGCATTTTTAGTAGAGATGGAGTTTTGCCGTGTTGGCCAGGCTGGTTTCAAACCCTTGGCCTCAAGTGATCTGCCCACCTTGGCCTCCCAAAGTGCTGGGATTATAGGCGTGAGACACCGTGCCCAGCGTGGCCTGCACTTCTTAAGGGAAAAACTACCTACAGAAATCCAACAATAGCTACCTCATTCACTCCCAGAACCAGACAACTGGGTTTTGAATACAAGGATATATTCTAGAGCATTTGAAAATCTTTGCCAAATTCTCTTAGTGCCAATCCCTTGAGAGAGCTTCTTGGAGTGGAGTTTCTGAGGACTGGCTGTTTGCTGAGCGGCACACTTGGTAATAACGCCAAGCAGGAGGAAGTGGTGGTCTGCTTGCACTCACTGCAGATTCTCACTCCTTCCTTTAGAATGCAAAAACGGCACAGTTTTTGGGAAAACTTCCAAGTATCTCTGTGGTTTTGGTGGTAAATGAGGCATACTCACTATAGAGTTATCTAGTTGAATGAGTTACTAAACTAGTCCTAATTATGCCTCTCTAATGATTTTTCTGGCAAATACCATTATACCCAGGCAACAGCTTTCTCTTCCCCGGATGTTCTTGAGATGGAGTGTAACGAAGATTCAAGTTTGTTGATTGCTGCCAACTTATGGTAAATCTACACCGTAAGTTACTCTTAATATCTAATGCAAACAAAATGCTCTTAGGGTCGTATACTTACTTATTTTCTAATTTTGGCTCAAATCACTATTGCATCAATAGGGATTTTGGCACTGACCAAATTTTCTCTAGTGGGAAAAATTTCCAAACATCATGCTGAGATCTTTTTTACGATATGTTTTTGGAGGGATTTAGTGGGGGGAAAATGCCAGGCTACTTCCTCCTCTGCTATTAATAACTGTGTGACCTTGACAAGTCATGTCACCTTTTGGGTCTAGGTTTCAATATCTTTAAAATCTGGACATTGGATGAGAAAGTGCAATCTGACTCTAACATTTTCTAAGTTGTTATTTTCCAAATAAAGCAAGATTCTAGTACCTTTCCTTCTTCCAATTATGACTGTGCCTTATACACAGTAAGTCCTCAGTAAGTGTGTGACATATAAAGTAATATATAACGTAACACTATATTGTATAATATACCGTAATGAAGAACAATATCCTGAGTGCAGCGCAAAGAGCTCCAGATCAAGTATACCACTGCAGCCCCATGGATTTGAGAAGGCAAAAATCAGGTCAGAATGTGGGAAGGTGACGTGGCTGGGGTGGGACATCCAGAAGAGACAGCTAGGTAGATAAGGGACCCTAGAAGTTTGTGTAGGGTTGCCTGTGTGTCTGTGGCTTAGGGCTGGGTTGCACAGATACAGGGTGAAACCACTGAGGCATATCAGATAGCAGCTGCGTTAGGGCTGAGAGCAGAAAAGAGATGGTATGGTTAATCAGTGCTAGGAAAAAGCAGTGCCAGGAGGTTGGACTTGTGGCCCTGAAACTGTGGAGAGACCTAGTTAACATCTCATTACCACCCTGGACAGATGGCTCTGACGCTGCGGAGGGCTCCTCCTGGGAGCCAGGCCCTTCCTCTAGAGTGAGACCCACTCTCGCTCCATCCTGGAAAAGCGTAAAACAACGCCCTGACAACATCAGGAGGGGGAAAAGTAAATTTGGAGGTTGAGGGGCTTGGGTTTTTGATGTGTCAGCACCAACAAGCATGAATCCAAGCCTACACACATTCACGGTGACCAGACAGGGATTAAACTGTCTGCTGAAGAATCAATACTTTTAGGAATAGGAAGAAATCCAGAATTACAACAATGTATTATTCATAATTCTAATATTCAGTAAAAAAAAATCACTAGACATATAAAGAAATCTAAAATGTGATAGTCAAGGAAAAAAGCAGTCAATAGGAAACAAAACTGAGATTGTTCAGATGTTGGACTTGGCAGACAACGATTTTAAAACAGTTATATATATATATGCATGTGTGTGTATATATATATATAGAGAGAGAAAGAGTGCTATATATGTATCTGTACATAGATATATATATTTAAAGGATGGAAGAAAAACTGATTAAATGAAATAAATGAGTATATGATCTTAAAGGGAGAAATACAGAGAATTCCACAATTAAGTGGAAACTATAAAAAGGAACAAAATGGAAATTCCATAATTGAAAAGTAACTAAAATGAAAAATTACTCAATAGGCTTAATGAAGATGGAGACAGTAGAAAACATGTGAGTAAACTGAGAGAATAATCAACAGAAACGAACCAGTCTGTGGAAGACAGAATAAAAAACTGAAGAAAACTGAACAAAGCCCCGGGGACCAATGAGATACCGTAACAAGGCCAAACACCACGTATAATAGGAGTCCCAGGAAGAGAAGAGTAAGAAGGGAGTAGGAGAAAATATTTGAAAAAATGATGACCCAAAATGTCCCAAACTTCACAATTTTTAATTTGTGAATGTACCTGAGAAGCTCAGAAAACTCCAAGCAGAAGAAATATAATGAAAATGGCTGGGCACGGTGGCTCACACCTGTAATCCCAGCACTCTGGGAGGCTGAGGCAGGAGGATCATGAGGTCAAGAGATCAAGATCATCCTGGCCAACATGGTGGAACTCCATCTCTACTAAAAATACAAAAATTAGCCGGGCGTGGTGGCGCGCACCTGTGGTCCCAGCTACTTGGGAGGCTGAGGTGGAAGACTCGCTTGAACCCAGGAGGCGGAGGTTGCAGTGAGTGGAGATTGCACCACTGCACTGCTGCCTGGTGACAGAGCAAGACTCCGTCTCAAAAAAAAAAAAAAAAAAGAAAGAAAAGAACAATGATACACATCATAGTCAAATTGCTGAAAACAAGAGAGAAAATTTAAAAGCAGTCAGCAAACAACAACAAAAAAACATTATGTGCAGGGAAATAATAATAATATCAATGACTTCTCATCAGAGGCAGTGGAAACCGGGAGAAAATGGAACATCTTTAAAGTTCTGAAAGAAAAAGAAAACCTGTCAATCAGGAACTCTATACCAGCAAAAATATTCTTCAAAAGAGGATGACAAAGACATGTTCAGATAAATAAAAGCTCAGCTAATTTGCCAGCAGCAGACCTACATTATAGAATGCTTTTGGGTTGCTTTAAGATTAGGGGAAATGATACCAGAGGGAACTTGGATCTCCAAAATGTGCAGTGGAAACACCAGAAACAGTAAATAAGTAAGTAAATATAAAATACTAGTATGTTATATTTTTTCTTATAATTTACTTAAAAGACAATTGACTAAAGTAAAAATAATAACACTTTGGTGGGACTTATAATGTAAGCGTAAATAGAAGACACATAGCAATCACACAGGACAGGGGGTTGGGTAAGTGAAATTCTGTGATTGTAAGTTTATTACCCTTGTGCGTGTACACTTAAAATCTGTGAATCTTACTGAATATAAGTTATGCTTCAATAAAGTTATTTTTAAAATCAAGTATAAGTCAGGCACCGTGACTCACATCTGTAACCCCAGCATTTTGGGAGGCTGAGACTAGCAACCTGAGGTCAGGAGTTCAAGACCAGCCTGGCCAACATGGTGAAACCCGGTCTCTCCAAAAAAACACAAAAATTAGCCAGGCATGGTGGTGGGTACCTGTAATCCCACCTATTTGGGAGATGAGGCACGAGAATCATTTGGACCTGGGAGGAAGAGGTTGCAGTGAGCCAGGATCTTGCCAAGGCAGGCTGGGAGACAGAGTGAGACTCGGTCTCAAAAAAAAAAAAAAATCAAGTGTAGAAGGTCCCCTTCTCTGATCAGCCCAACTTGGAGCCTAAGGTAAACAGGGGAGTTGGACCCACAGGAGTACTAGTGGCTAATACTTGCTGAATGCTTCCTATGTGTTAAATACAATTCTATTGCTTTAAAAGTATTTACTTATTTAATCTTCACAACAACTCCATGAGGCAGGCAGGTGTAATTTTAACCCCCAATTTTATAGATCAGGAAACGGAGGCACATAGCTAATACATGGTGGCTCTGGGAATTTGAGCCTAGGTAGTGGGATTCCACCATCTGCGTCTTTAACCACTAGTGTCATGAATCAGCACGAGAGAATCAACCAATAATAACAGACACTGGGGGCTCATGTTCTGCACATTGATCACTTCACGGGACACTGGACTCACTGTATCTTCATTTCATTCCCCCCTCATTTTTCTTTCCAACATTTAGAAAGCCTGGGCCACTTATAAGCCTAAGTGGCCTTTATTATTGCCATTATTTTTAATCAGTCATCACCTTGGCTGTGATTTCATGTTTGGGGGTCTCCAGAGATGGTCCAGACACAAAAAGGAATCCGTTATGGAGCTTCCTGAGTTTAAGAAGCCCACCTGTCTCTGGTGATTATTATGCCACCTGCCATGGTCCTGGGGTCATGATGAGTGTTGGGTAAGAGGCCCAATCCTGTTTGTGCGTGCCCCGAGCCACAGCGGTGATGAGAGATTGAGAAAGGAGATAAAGACAAAGACACAGAAATAGAGTTAAAGTGCGGGTGGGTCCAGGGGACCAATGCAAACTGTGAGGACCATGTTGCACCTGAGGTCTGGTTTCCACAGGCTTTTATTAGGTGCACACACTCATTAATTGAGGAGTGGAAAGCAGGGGGGTTATCGGGGGAGGCCTTGAAACTATCGGGGGAGGACTTGAAACCATTGTGGGGCAAGATAGCCAGGGGAGAAGCATGCATCATTAGAATACAATGGAACAGGTAATTCCTCTATGGAATGCTTAACTAGTACACACAAGTTTTACCACTGATCATATCAATATGCAGCTGCACCGGAACACAGCCGGTAGGGCGCCACCAGGTCTGACCACACACAATGCATCAAGGTGCTTTTATCTCCCAAACACTGTGGACACAGGACAACCAAGATTACCCCATATTCTGAGAACACAGGCAGAGCAGGAGGTGTTCCACTATCTCCGCCTGCAAGGCCTTCCTGCCTTGCCAGCTCCCATCTGCAAAGACCCTTCCAGATCTTGTGAGCAGAGGTCTCTGACCTTCCCCAGGTGTTTACACAAACCCTCCTTACAAGACCCCTGTGCAGACCCCATGTTGGAAAGGAGTTCTCGGAACCAAGGCAGCGTTTTCCCGCCTTGCAACCACACTGCAAACATACCATGGTTAATGGGGTGCTCTCAGACGGTCTAACTTTCGGCCTCCCATTACTGCTTTTGCTCGTGCTTACAAGAGACAAGTGTGCTATAGCTGGCCTAGAGTTAGAACCTGAGCGGCGCCGTTTTATAAAGAACAAAGCTATGTTTTGAATGGGTTGTAATGGCTGCCCCACTCTCCTCGCAGTGACTGCTGGCCTTTGGCTTCTGTGCCTGAGGCTGCTAGTTTGCTCTGCAAACTATCTACCTTTCTTATCAGTAACAGCCAGAATTGTAGCCTTTGTGACTACAATAGCAGCCCAAGCTAATTCCATCCTGGTCCCTGTGCCCTGTAATAAATAACTAAGATCTGTTCTTTACAATACTGCCCAGAAGATATGCAAACTAACGCTTATCTTAACTTCTGTAAGCCACTTAGGTAACAATCGAGGGGGCAAGATGTCCTCAAGCCCTTGGAATATCCGGAGCCCCCGCCTCACTCCCCTCTGTCCGGGAGATGATTTACAAAAACCCCTAAATGTCTGTGTCCCCTTCACCCCCACCCCCACCTCTCGCCCTGACTCCCAAGGTAATTCTTAGGGTATAAAAGGTCTTAACCCCCTCCATTCGGGGCCACGGGTTGGAGAGAGCAGAGTCCTCCGTGGTCGCCGGCTTAATAAACCCTGCTATTTGGCATACTTTTGTCTTGGTGCTGGTCCCTTAATCTCGCCTCAAATATAACACAAGCTGTTCTCTTTTTGTGCTGTGCTTTTCATTCACTATTGTTTATTTCAGGGTATAAACTTCAGTGTACCTCAAACTCTGTAAGCTAATAAGCAAATCAAACTTACATTTGTTTAATCAGTAATGGTAGAGACTGCCCCTAGTCATCTGGGCCCACAATGAGTGCTTAATAAATATCTGTTCTTATTTTAGGACCTCTTCTCCCACCTCTGGACTGTGCGATTGCTACCATATTGAGAATTGAAAGAGTGGCATTTGCTCAAGGTCACACTCTGTCCATGACACTTCAGGTCTAGAATTAGTGGTTAAAAAAGAAATTCTTATGTTATTGCTATTCTCTATCATCAATGCAGAGGATGATAACACTCAGAGAAATTTTAGAGGTATTACAAGTTTTTTTGTGTGTTTCTGGAAAATGCAATTTAATTAACATAGTTTACACGTACCTGCTTTCACTAAATCTCAAGAGATTCAGGAAAGCTCTTGCTGACAATAGAAGATGAATCTAACAATTTCTGGGAAAAATATATGGTCAAGTTATCATTTCTGGGAAAATTAAGTGAACATATTTTTTAAGAAAGTATTTCTACTTTGCACAAGTGCTGATTAGTAGGACTCTATGCTCTAGTAAACAGCTGGAAGAAGGCATTATACTTTTTTTTTAGATGTCTCCTCAATGCAGTTGACCGTGCTCACAGTCCCAAAGCTTTTTCCGAGTTCAGCTTTTCCATTATCCTCCAACCGTAGTCCATTTTAAGACTATTCAGCATTATCCCCCCCCCCTCGGAACTTGAAGCGACACTGTAAACTCACCTGATGACGTACTGTTCCAACCACTCATATCTTCAGAGGGAAGAGGTCTACGATGTATGCCAGATTATTGTCCTCTTTTCTGCCCTGACAGACAGCTTGACACCTCCCATGATATGAGCGCATTTCCTGTGTTAATCCTTTGCCGGTACACAGTGCGGCACAGATGAAGACACAGACTGGTGGGTCGTGTCATGTGGCTTGATGCCTGGCAGGTACTAGTCTCTGAATAAGTGTTCCTGATCGATGGCATGCCTGAGTGAAGGTAGACCTTTCTATCATCATCAATATCATCTGCTGCTGCCACAGACCACGGTGTTTTGTGAGCTTTTTGTGAGAGGCACAGAACCATTTCCCCTGGCTAATGCCGATATATACATATATATATAATATATATATATATACCAGTATGTTTTCCCCTCCCAATGTGATTCTGTATAGCCCTAGGGTCACATACCACACAGTCTACGGGGGTACCTACAACAGAAGTGGCAACAGCCTTGGTGGCTCTGCGATGTTCCCAAGCCAAAAATTAAAAAGAAAACAAATGTAACTAACCAACTAACCAACTAACTAACTAACTGACTGACATGCAAGGGGGTGCTCAGAAAGTCAGCTGACTGAAAATTACTCATGATTCAGAGGGCAACTGCCATGGTGAAAGACGAGCAGGGTAGGCTTTTAAAGGCTAAAAATCTAGGGTGAATACAGTTGTACTGTCCCATTTCACAGATGAGGAAGCTGAGGGTCAGAGGTTAAATGACAAGGTCACACAGCTGACTTAGATCCCTGCCTCCTCACCGGCAGGCTGCAGTGCCTCCTACTCTGTCACAATTCCTGAGGTGACAACAATACAATTTGCCATCAGCCCCTGCCACTCAAGGGTCCCACAAACTCTTGAACCATAAATACGGCCACGGGCAAGCTATGAACCACTCTCAATCTCTAGATCGAAGGCAGGGCGCCCCACAGCCCGGAAGCACTGTGATTCCCCTCAGCTCGGGAAGCTGTGCCCTCTTCCAAACCACAGAAACCAAGTCCTGGAGAAGCTATCCCGACTGCAAAACAGTCTCAGCCAGACCGCCTGGATCTGCCTATTAGGGATAAGGTCCCTGTGTTCCTAGACCACTAGGCTGACTAATCAGCTAAGCCAGGTCTTTGAGTCTGAAAGCCTTGAACTGATGCTGAATATTGCTTGTAGTTGGAAGTAACCCTAACATTCATCACTGCCTCCTGCATTTTGTTCTCTAATCAAAAAGAGACCTGTTTGTGACTGGAGGAATGTCTGTGTGCCTTAGCACACACGCGACGTTCCTGTGTGAAGCACGCATTCTTTGCCACGAGGACTTTTTACCCTGCTGTATCCAGAACACCAAATAATAGCGATCTTCCCAGTTCGGTCACATACTGTTATTGATCTTCAGTACCCTGTCGGTGAAAGCCCGCTATAGCAGAGGCGCGACCCTGTGAGTATGCTTACTGTGCCAGTTAGCCCACTTTGCCTCTTTGCGGGGGGGCCTCTTCCTCCTGGTGCGGTGGCTCCTCACAACCCCACAGGGTCCCTCTCCTGGAGGTCTCGGATGCTGGGAGCTCATGGGACTGCACAGGTGGAATCTTCCCTTTATCCATAGCACCCCTATCAATCATCTCACTTTGTAGATTGAGAAACCAAGGGAAAGTACCTGGTAACAGAGAAGTCGCAGCAGGGTGGGGACTGTGATTGTGCCCTGAGCTGCTGGCCCAGGCATCCTTCAGGGGCACCTGGAAGACAGGCGGCTGGGGAAGAGAGCTGTTTCACTGGGGAGGCAGTGGTCAAGGGGAAAGCCTGTCTGCAGTGGGAGATCAGGAGACCCGGGGCGGGGCGGCGGGGGGGCAGGCGAGAGGGCGGGCCTGGAAGACACTAAGGGGGTGGGGTCAGTGTGGGACCCCATTCTAAATTCTGTTTCTGAGAAGCAAGTTTCCAGGGGCTTGAAGGCTTCTCCCCACCTACCCCCGCTAGTCTCTGGCTGTTTAGTATGGAGGATGAACAGCAATGGCTGTTTAGAAAAATCCCTCTTGGTATGCTATCCAAGACCCAGCTCAGTCTGCTCCCTGCGGACTTTTGTCTCCTGGTTATCGGCAGTGGGTTCGGGCACTCCACATCTATGTGCCAGCTGAGGCTCTGCAAGTCCAGCTGCCTGGGTGGGAAGGCAGGGAGTCAGTCCCAGGGGCTTCCTCCCTCCTAGGGAGGCTGGGAGACCTGGCGGCGCCAAGACTAGCAGCCCTGAAGGTTCCCTCGCCATCGCCATCAAGAGTCCCCTTGCAGATGGTGTAGGAAGTGAGGGTCCTCCTGCCCACCTGCCACCAGGTCACTCTGTGACCTTGAGAAAGCCACGTGGCCCTCTGGCCACAGTGCTCCTCTCTGTAGAATGGAAGCTCCACTGGACTAGCCTAGTCCCCTTCCCACTCAGACATTCGGATTTGGCAACAGTGCCATGAGACGCATACAGGGGACAAGGTTTGAGTACTTCCTGTGGCAGTGAATGAAGTGGGAGGGAAAGGGCTTAAAGATGCTGCAGGGACCATCTCTGATGGGCGGGCGGGGGGACCAGGCAGCCTCCAGCTCTGTGTGAAGAATGAGGAATGGCCTCGTGGGTGGCCTGCTGCACATGCCCCTGTCCTCATAAGTAGCTTTGTAAGTGCCCCCTCATGTTGTTTAAGGGTATGTGGCCTGAAAGACCCCTATAGGACAAAGGGGATAAAAAGAAGAGGAAGCAAAATAGAAAGTGAGGGGAGAACTAGGGCCAAGTCCAAGGACAAAAGAGGGGGTGAGAACAGAGGATAGAGAGGCCAAGTCCAAGGACATGAGAGGGGGTGAGAGATGGGGATAGAGAGACCAAGTCCAAGGACATGAGAGGGGGTGAGAACAGAGGATAGAGAGGCCAAGTCCAAGGACATGAGAGGGGGTGAGAAAGAGGATAGAGAGGCCAAGTCCAAGGACATAAGAGGGGTGAGAAGAGAGGCTACAGAGGCCAAGTCCAAGGACATGAGAGGGGGTGTGAACAGGGGATAGAGAGGCCAGAGGTCGGCTAGCAGCGAGTGAGTGGGCTGGTGCAGGGGGATAAGCATGTGGGAGGAGGAAGGGAATGCAGAGGCCAGCCGGTCCAGGCCCTCTCAAGCCCCAGCTGCAGGACAGAGGTCCAGAGGGAGGGCAGACGTGCCCAAGGTCACCAGGCTTGTTTGGGTGAATGCAGGGCTGGGTCCTCTGCCTACCCAGCAGAGGTGCTTAGCAGCACCAGCAGCATCCTGTGGGCACTTCAGTGCTAAATCACATAACCAAATTAAAGGGAAGTCTGGGAGGATGAGGACACAGGCTATGGATAAAGCAGGGGATGGGGGAGTGAAGCAGTGTGATTTGAGCCTCTGCTCTGACTCCGGAATCTTCTCCGGGACTCCAAAATATGTCCGTTTCAGGGGCTGAGTTACATGATTTTGAGTATTGCTCTTGAAAGATGTTCTCTTATCAGATCTGGACTAGAGGTGTCCTTAACTGCAAGCGAGGCTCAGGAGCTGTTTGCAGGGACCATGCCTGCTGCCTAGCCTGCTCTCTTGCACAGCGTGGCACCACCCGGGCCAGAAAACACTTTCCTGGAAGCCCGTGATGGGATTGCAAATCCACCGTGGCTCAATTTACCAACAGAAATTTAGACAGGACAGCATGACTGCCTTTAAACCATCGGAGTGGAAAACACTCAGAAAAGTTGCTTTTAACTGCTCTGATATGCCCCCAGTGGGTCTGATTACCTGGCTCCGCTTGCTAATCAGTGTGGCCTGTTTCATGGTGACTAATCCCCAGGAGGGAGAACCCATCCTGGGAGGAAGACAACATCTCAGGATGAGTGCGGTTCACCTGGGGACTTGGCACTCAGGTGAGTTTTCAACTTCTGCAGCAGGAATTTTTAAGTCAATATTAATTGTATCAGTTTTTTAAAAAAGAGCATTGGTGTCCTAGCAGCTTTCTTCTGAAGGTGCTCAGGACACAGCAGGACGCCCCAGACCTGGCTTCTGGGATGGAGGTCACGCAGGGTGGGAGACAGCAGCGGCAGCTTCGGAATGGCTCTACCCCAGCTCTGCCACCAGCCAGGTGGGTTCATCAACCTCCCTGGAATTCAAGATCTATGGTCAGTTCTGACCTTCTTTTGTAGATTTCCAAGCCACTTAGCTGTCTCTGCAGTGCGGTTTTTTGACATTTCGTATGGAGGATAACAGCAGTGGCTGTTTAGAAAAATCCCTCTTGGTATGCCATCCAAGACCCAGCTCAGTCTGCTCCCTGCGGACTTTTGTCTCCTGGTTCTCGGCAGTGGGTTCGGGCACTCCACATCTATGTGCCGGCTGAGGCTGGCCCGCACTGGTGACGTAAACAAATGAGGTTTTCACCCTCAGATGTCTTTCCATCTCCATCCCTGCCTCTTCCACATAACCTCAAGGCTCATCTCCGATATGTCCTCCTTCATAAAATGTTTCGGACTGCCACAGTCCCTGGTAAACTCTCCCTTGAACCCATTTCCTCATCTACACTACGAAGTCAAATAATCACACCCATGCCTCTCTGGCAATTTTTTTGGTCTCAAGTTCCTATTTAACTCTTGAATATTCCTTATCTTTTAAAGCATATTTGTTGTCTCTTGAGAATGACCTTGTCCTCTATTTCCATTCTACGTATGTAATATAATATAATGTCACAGCTGCTACTTAACTGAGCACTTATTATAAGCAGGACAGCATCAAAGCGCTTTGCATGCATTTAACTCATTTAGTCTTTCCAACAGCATGTGAAATAGGTTTGATTACAATTCCCCTTTTACACAGGAGGGAAACTAAGGCACAGAGAGACTTAGTAACTTCCCTAAGGCCACAGAGTCAGTAAGTGGCAGAAGCCAGCAGTCTGATTCAAGAGCTCACGTTCAAAACCAGTATGTCTTAAGGCTTTACTGTGCCCTCTATATGGGATCCACTCCACAGGTATTCGTTTACTATCTGGTGCTGATTTGTTTTCAGGAAATGGTCCTCATCTGAGCAAGGAAAAATGGAAGCATCTGACCTCTATCCACAAATGGTCCTCAGTGCATCTTCTCAGCTCTCAGGATGAAAGCAAACTTCTGTTTAATAGTGAGCTGTTTTCTAGTCTGTGTGCTTCTAGATACAACATTTTACTGAGAAAAGGTACACCCTGAAGGAGCTAATCTTGTAAAGATTCACACACCAGGAAAAATGTATCCCATGAAAAGTCCTTAAAGCATTCCATTAGGACTAAAATCACATTAACCAGGATTAAAGGGAAGTCTGGGAAGATGAGTACACAGACAGCGGAAAAAGCAAAGGATGAAGAGTGAAGCAGTGCGGGTTTGAGCCTCTGCTCTGACTCTGGGATATTCTCTGGACTCCAAAATATGTCAGTTTCAGGGGCTGGGTTACATGATCGTGAGTATCTGCTCTAGCAAGATGTTCTCTAATCAAATTTGGACTGGGAGGTCTGGACTTAAAACTGGATGGTCCTTAGGAAAACTGGGCAGTGTTCTGTTTTGACTGATGAGAGTGCACTCTCTACCTCTGTCCCCGTGCCTAGCTCTGTGCTTGGCTTACAGAGGGCGCTTAATAAACATTCACCATGAGTGAAGGGCATCTTCCAAGGCTAGTGCTGGCCTTACACAGAGGTGCCTTTTCAGTTTCCTTCACCGTCAGATCAAGTCTAGGTTGCGCTGAGTTTCGTCAAAGACCCGACACATCTTTCTCACCTCCATCTGTCTGCTCCCTTTATCAAGCCCTGCCAGAAGGTTCTTCTCCAGAAGGCATGTGAGATAATACAGAAGGAGGAAACGACCCCTTGCTCACTGCTTCACAGGCAAATGGACTCCTTGCACATACACTGCAAATATTTAGCCACAACTCTCCCTGTCTATTGTTCGCCTCAGTGTATAACCTTGATCGCTCCGTATGGCTTAGTCTTTGGTGTAATACAGGTGCTCCACGGCCCTGCTGCTGTGGGAGAGTGGATGCCTACAGCAGAGGGAACCGATTCTCTCATTGTGCGAGAGTCTCTATGAAGCCAAATGGCCGAATCTTTCAACGACACAGAACTCCATTGAAAGAGCCCATCTGACATTCATCTCCGTAGTGTAATCAAACCCTTGGCCCTGCAACCTCACAGCGTGCATCTCCAGAGCCAGGCCAGGCCAGGGCCACGGCCACTCTCCTTCCGTTGTGTGATTTCCTGGAACGCCTCTCTTGACTTATCCTTCAGGTTCCATCCCAAATGCCAGGCTCTCCAAGAAGGCTCTCCTGAGTCTCTGTCCTCACCCCCCGAAGTATGGCATCTCCAAAGCATGCTTGCGACAGAATTCATCACGTCACACATCGTACCTAAAACTCAGTTTTTTGGCATCTCCAATTTTTATCCTATATAATCATTTGCATGAACATTTTTTCTTCTACTATACTCCAAGCTCTCTGGAACACACACAGTGTCTGACTCACTTCTGTATCTGCTACAATGGCTAGCAAAATCTTACATAAAGTAAGTACTTAGTTGGTTTTGTGGAACAAATTGATAAATGACTCACGGACTTGTACTCTCACAATCATCTATTTCCATAACCTATGATGAGATTTCAATGACACTTAGTATATATATGGGCATTTAAAAAATAACAGCAACTTTTGGGGCCTCTAACACGACTGGTTTGGAGTTGCAGATCTCAAAAACCACCCAATGGACCTATTTGTTGTAAGAAAAACCCTACGTATTTACATATCACCTGCGTACATTTCTTCATATTACCCAATTGTCATGAAGATCAAATGAGACGGAAGAAGTGAAGACCCTTCTGAAAGGCCAGCGAAGGCACATGGCCACGCAGCTGGCAGCACTCGCACCATTTTAGTGGCCTGGGTGGCTCTTAGGGCCTGCGATGTGAAGCCATGCCAGCCACCATAGGCATCCATGTAACCATGTTTGTTTATTCTATAGATATTAACACCTTTATTTTTGGTGCTGAGGACACAGCTGTGAACACAACTAACAAAAATTGTTGCCTTACGTAGGTTACATTCTCATGAGGTAAGGGGTGATAAGCAAATGAGCACACACACGCGTAGAGTGGCAGATGGTGAGAACTGACGTGGGGGAATGGAGCAGGGGGAGGGTGGATGAATGGGGAAGTGAGGGGATGGCATCAGCGGGGGCTGAGGAGGTGCACAGGCCTGTGTAGAGAGCTGAGTCGAGGGCGTTCAAATAGAAGGGGCAGCGCCGGCCACCATCCCACAGTGGGTGAGCTTGGAATGTCAGGGGGAATAGCAAGGGGGTCACTGTGGAGGCCTGGCGAGGAGGGAGAGGAGGGGGAGGGTGAAGGAGGTGAGCTCAGGGAGGAAGGAGACGTGAGACCACAAGGCCTGTGGGACTTTGGTGCTGATTCTGGGCAAGTCAGGGAAGCCTTGGAGGGTCCTGAGCAGGGCAAGAGCATGATCTGACTTGGCTGTTCAGAGGGCCATTTGAATACTGTGTTAGGGCCAGGCCATGACAGGGGTGGAGGCAGAGACTCCTGCGGGAGGCTGCCGCCATCATCCAGGCCAGAGGTGAGGGCAGCCAGTGCTAAGCTGAGTGTGCAGGTGGTAAGAGACAAAGCCTTGATATGTTTGGAAGGTAAAGCTCATAGGATTTTCTGGTGGACTGTATGCAAAGAGTGAGAAAAATAAGTCCAAGATTTTGGGCCTGAGAAGCTGGAAGGATAGCTAGCATTTACTGATCTGAGAAAGACTTTGGGAGGACTGGGAGTTCCGCTGTGGGTCTTGCTGAAGTGCAAGACACATATTAGCTATTCAGACAGGACAGAAACAGAGTGGCAGGTAGGGACACAAGTCTGAAGTTTGGGGAAAGGTCTGGGCTGGTGACATACAGCTGGTGCTTTATACATAGATGATATTCAACACTAGGAGGCTGGACGTGTTAACTAGGGAGTGAGCGCAGACAGAGGAGAGGTCTCAGGATCTATCCCTGGAGCTTCCCAATGTTAAGAGGGTGAGAAGATGAGACGGAAGTCAGCAAAGGATTCCAAGAAGAAGAAACTAGTGAATGAAAGGCAGAGCTAAGAAAGATTCAGTGCTCCAAGGGCCAAGGGCAGTAACGACTGAAAGATGAGGACGGATTAGCCGCATCCAAAGCTGCCAGCAGGTCACGTAACAAGGCCCTGGAGGACGGAGCCCTGGGTGCAGTGACGGCCATCACTGCTGGTCTGGGCGGACGTTTTGCTGCAGCAGTGGGAGAGAAAGCCTGATCGAGTGGATTCGAGAGAGAATGGGAGCACAAGAATCACAGACAACAGGTAGAGGCAACTCTTGAGGAGTTTTGCTGAAATACAGAAGGAGATAACCTATGGCTATCAGAATTAGAAGAAAAAGGCGTTTGTCTAGGTTTGTAGTCAGGGGAGATACCGCTGACATCTTTGTAGGTGACATCAACCACACTGGTACAGTGCCCTGGTCCGCCATGGTCTGTATGCTTCACTGTTTCAAAAGCTGCACAGGCGCTATTCCAGCAAGAAAGGGCAGGAGGCTGGATGAGCTGAGGAAGAGTCACCGTCTTACCGGTGACCCGCAGGAAACCAGACTCAGTGGTTGCTCCTGTGTATAAGAATGGAACTACCTGCAAGGCACCCAAGACAGCAAAACCACCTCAGTGTCATCATCTGCAATGACATAAGTATTTTCCTGGACTGCATGGCAGGTCACATGAGGGCCTTGCATTTGAGGCCTTCATCTTCTTGAGAGAATTCCTAGAAGTGTTACTACTTCCTGACCGCTACAAGACGCATGTACCTTCCTTAAGTGCAGATGGAGACGGGGCTCCGTCCTCGGGAAGTTTCCTCTGTAGTGGAACCCAAGTGACTGGATCTAATCTAATTCTCCCTTTTAATGCACTGTAACACGAGTGGCTCTCAACCATATTCATCTCTAATTAAGCATCTCTGTACTAGAGCAATTACTGCAGCTATTGCTGTTGATAACAATCATCTCCTCGGTCTCTTTGTGGTAGGCTGCTATGTGTTCTCAATCATTCACCCATGCTTCTCTGCAGGTACAGTGCCATTCTTGGCGCCGTTACCTTTGATGGTGGCCATGTGACTTGCTTTGGCCGGTGGAATGTGAACAGCTAAATGCAAGCCACATTGAAGCATAAGCCTTAAGTTGCTGGTGCCATTTGGCTCTAGGCCCCATTTTGTGAGCATCGGCCCTCAGCCGTGAGAACCACAAGGCCTACCAGCAAAGGTGAGGGCTCCTCCGAGCTGGACTCCTTCGGTGTGGATGGCACGCCGAATGTGGTCAAGCCCAGAGCCCAGCTGCGGGCAGAAGACCTGCAGCTGACCACTACCCTCAGGCACCATGAGCGAGGTATAAATGTTGCTGGCTGTAAGCCATGGAGAGTTTGGGATTGTTTATTCCCACAGCAAAACCGATTGATATACTCTTTTATTAGACTGTCAAATTTCTCTAGTGAAAAGACCATGCTTGTTCTTTATGATATGCCCTAATACCCCTAATACAAATTGCAGGCCCTTAATAAGTACATAGGTAACAGGCTAAGGGTCATTGCGTCTATTCTGCTTGCTTGGCCGGCGTCTAGCCTTAACTCCCAGTTCCTATCACTGACACACTGGCAGTACTATTACAAGCTCCTTAAAGTCATGTTCAAAGTCACTGCCATCCTCCCTTCCTACCTCCTGATTTTGGGTATTGAGTTATGGCTGATTGACAAAGAAAACCCAAATAATTTAGGCTTCAAAAAGAAATGGGTCCTGGCCATGATATATGCAGTTTCTATTCCTAAGTACCCCCAAATGGTTAAGGCTGAGTAGAGAAAGTCTGCTTTAATTGTGCTTGTGTGGTTCAGCTCTGTGTGCCTTTTTAGCTTAAGACAGGCCACAGGCTTTGCCCAGGGAGTCCCGCTACAAAGAAAACAAACTTGCTTTTGCTTATTCAGTAAGTTCCCTTCACTTATTTAGAGACTGAATTAGGTATGTGTGCAGGCTTCAGAGGCAATAGAAGGCACAGCTCTGGGTTTCAAGGGGCTTATGGTGCAGTTTAAGAGTCAGGATATATGTGTAAATATCCAAGACCATTAAGAGATATATACCACTTAATTCTTTAAAAGAGGCAGTGCTGTGTGGTAGGAAAGAGAGCTCATCTAGAAACCAGGAGACCTGATTCTAGTCTTGCCTCTGCTGCTCGTTAATTAAAGTCACAGGAAGATCTTTTTGCTATTCTGTACATGAACAAAAACTAAACTGGTTAATATAAAGTCCCTCACATTTCCATGGGTTCATGACTCCAAGAGATCCTAGCCAGCAGCACACAGGTAACCAAGTGCTCAGCGCAAGGCATGGGTAGGAGAGGCTGTGCATTCGGAGGACCTCTGTCTACCTGTCCCTCAGCCCAGCTCCAAGCTCATCTGGTCCTAGCCTAGTCTGAGGGGTCTCCGATGTCTGGAGTCATAAGCCAAATCTACTCGAGCTGAACTGAAGGTAAAATTTAAGCAAGTGAGTCCGGAATTGTTCTCAGATACCACAAACTGAAGAAGGAAGAGTAGGAGGAGTTCTCCTAAAGCTGACTGAGCCCCCAGGAGCACCTTGGGCTCGGGCTTGCTGGAGCCTCCCCAGGGGGCCTGAAGCCACTGTGTTCAGGTACCTGGGGTGCATCCATAATGGGCCAGGCTTCTGGAGGAGTGGCAGAAGAGGCGTGAGCCATGTGATTGACATCCGGATAGACAAGACCTCTCCAAACCCTTCCCCTGATTCAGAGAGCTGAACACCCTCCTCTCTTTGGGAAAAGTCAGTTCTCACAATGACAGGCGTGATGTCCCCAGTAGGGCTCCTGAGGCCTGGGCTGCCCCATTTGACAGGAAAGGGAGAAAGGTCAAAATAGAACTTTTAGAACATCCACTGATGCTTTCCTGATTGTTCTTTGGAAAAATACAGTAAGTAGAGATAATCTCATTGGCTAAAGTGCTCTGGAGCCTCGGGGATTAGCCACCTGGCTCTTCTGCTGCAAATGTATTTAAATCCCCAGCGCAGGGCCTCCAGGGTGGCTCAGATGGCCATGGGATTTCTTCCTTCCAGTAGTATTCTTATAGCTGAGTGACTGCTGTGAACTTTCTCTAGGAGCTTCCAGGAGCTGGGACCACAGCGCGTTTTAAGGTACTTACATCAGAGTTGGGTTCTTCAGATCAAAGGAACTCATTTTACAACAAAAACAAAAACCCCTCCATTTACATGGAATCGGGTCCCTTTGCAGAGTGTTCCTGGCAATTCAGCAAAGGACAGCAGAAGGTGGTGAGGAGATAACACTGTACAGAAGAACAGGCTTCACTTACTTGGGACTCCAGACACCAGCCGCAGGGGGACGCAGCACGCGGAAGGCCCTCAGTGCCTTCACATCAAAGCCGGCCCCTTCCCCTCCAAGAGCGTTTGCCCCGTCTGCTTTGGTGGCTTGTTCTAAAAATTGCACTAAAAAGCCTAGAGGAGAGGAAAGAGAGAAGGACTGTCAGGACTGGGCTTCGGTGCCCAGCTAGGGCTCTGACCTCTGGATGCAGCCTGGAAAAGCAGATCGCGTAGGTGTCTCCAGCCCAGGAGCAGGCGCTGTGGGTGTGCGTGGGGGTCTGTGGGTGGTTGTAAGCTGACATCCCCAGTATGGGTGGTGGCCATGCCAAGGGGGTTACCATGGCCCAGGGAGGCCTGAGCGAGCTGAGGGTCAGGCCCTCTGCCATCATAAAGGCATGAGCTGGACAGGTACTGGATGAAAGTCAGAAGCAGGTGACGTAGTCAGTCCTCCTCTCCTTGAGGAACCCTCTGCCCTCTCCACGGCCTCCTCGTGCCCACCCAGGGGTGCCAGCAACCACGTACTCTCTTTCCCTGCCCACCTCCTTCCTTCTAGACACCCCCTCTCTTTGACTAGCTCCTGGCCCACAGAAACCTGCTTTGTGCTGGCCTTGGCGGCTGCTCAGGTCACATGTGCTGCACGAATGAATGAATGGTCGAGTGGTTAAACAGGAAGGGCTCAAGCGGGGCAAACCACGTGTGCATGTAACTGAGATGCCGGGCGAAAAGCCCTGCCCCCTGTAGGTCTGTGCTGGCATATTCACTCCTCCAACAAACAAGAACACCTGCAGCTCTCCGGCAGAGTTCTAGACAATCGGACTATAGGAAAACAGACAAAGCCCTTCCCCCTCGAGGAACTTACATTCCCGCAGGGACACAGACAACAAACTGAGCAATGAGTAAACAGATACTGCAGCTTAGAGTGATGAGCGCTGAGGAGGAGCAGGGAGGGGCTCTGCAGAGACTGGCTGGGGCCGCCTTCCTTCCCACACGAGAGGTTTGCACAAAAAACTCACTGCAGATGATCCCTGCGCACAGGCCTATGGGAAGTGAGAGCGGGACCCACTTAGCTATCTGGAGACTGTTCCACGCACAGGAAGCAGGACAGCCAGGGGCCCGAGGGAGGAGCAGGGTGTGCATTAGAGGAACAACAGCAAGCAGCGTGGCTGGAGCAGGGCAGGGAAGGGGAGAACCGTGGGAAAGAAAGTCGGTGAGGAAACAGGGAACCCCACTGGGTGCTTGGTTTCCTCTCTGAGTCAGAAGCCACTGGGGGACTTTGAGCAGGAGAGTGACATGGTCTAACTACAGGTCTAAAGAATCATTCTGCTGTTGTGGGCAAGTTGCCTGTCAGGGGCGAGGCCAGAGACCAGCTGCTGCGGTCACCCAGGTGCGAGACGCTGGTGGCTCAGAACGAGTGGTGGTGGTGGAGGTAGTGAAGAAAAGGTGGATATCAGATTCACCTTAAGATAAAACCGGTGGGACTGGCTCATGGACTAGATGTGAGGTGTGAGAAAGAGAGGGAATCAGAGAAGATTCCAACAGTTTGGACGTGAGCAACAGGAAAGATGAGATATGGTGGAATGCACATCAAGGGTTCTGCTGAGAACTTGAAGTTTGAGCTGCTGCTTGGACATCAAATGCATGTTGTGAGTTGGTTTTACTGTGTCTGGAGGTCAGCGGGGAGGTCCAAGCTAGACACAAAAGCGCAGTAGTTGGATAGTTCATATTTAAAGTCAAATTGTGTGTGACTACATAGGAAGCCAGTGCAGAAGGGGAGGATGTGAAAGGACTCAACCCTGCAGTGCTCCCACACGGCGGGGGCAAGAGAGGAGAAAGCAATAAGAGAGATGGATGAGGCATGACCTGCAGAGCAGGCTACATGGAGAGAACGGCGCCGCATGAAGAGAGGGGCCAGTGAACAGGCAGTGGTGTCACATGCTGCAGGGGCATGGCTCAACACTGACCGCTAGGTCTCGCAGCATGAAGACCATCCAGACCTTGAAGGCATCTGTGCTGGTGGAGTGACACGGACGAAGCCCGGCAGACACAGGTTCAAGAGAGCATGGGAGGAGCTGGAGACGGTGAGGATGGACAGCCCTAGCACCAGAAAGATGGTGCAAGCCATGAGTGTGAGCTGCATGTGTGATCTACCTTTGCCAGTAGCCACACTGAAAAGTAACAGCAATGAAATTGACAGTGATCACAGATGTTATTTAACCCAACATAGTGAGAACATCATCATCTCGACACGTAATAAATATAAAAAAGCATTCATGAGACATCTGTCATTCCTTGTTACGTACTAAATCTTTGAAATATGCTGTAAGTTTTATAATTATTATTATTGCAATTCAGGTTAGCCACACTTCCAGTGCTGAATGGCCGCATGTGGCTGCCGTATAGACAACTCTTTTGAGAAATTTTGGTCTAAGTGAGCAGAGAAAAAAGGGGGCTACTAGAAGTGGGTGTGGAGTCAAGAGGGTTTTGTTTTTGAATGGGAGATATGACAGCATTTTTCCATGTGGTGGGACTCATCTAACAGAGGCAGGAAACGTGATGACACAGAAGTGAGAAGGAACCGTTGCTGGGAGGATGGAGCCCCTTCACTGGCAAGAGGGGAGTCGGTGCACACGGAGCGTGTCCACCTGTGCAGGGCAGGGCCGTGTGTCCTGGTTCAGTAAGAAGGCACGTCGTCAGCATAGACATATGGTTGTGGGAACATATGAAAATTCCCTTCTGATTGCATCATTCTCAGGGAACTGGGGAAAAAGGCCATCGGCAGAAAATGGGAAAGGGGAAGGAGATGGGAAGTTTAAAGAGAGAGGCAAGCTTGCTGAAAGAGTTATCTCAGAAAGCAGAAGGGTGAATGGAGTGGGGAAAAGCAGGAGGGCCCTCAAGTATCACCAAGGGCCTCTTGGAGGCTGGAGGTCATGAGTGTAAGGTGAGACTCTGCTCAGCTTTGCAGATTTCTTGACCCTTTCCAGGTACTGAGCAGATCTCCGTCTGGTTGGACTTGATTAGGGCTGGTGTTTCCAGGTGTGCAAGATAAACGGAGAGAAGACTAAGAAAGCTGAGCATAAATCCAAGTGAGTGAGTGCAGGAGTAGTGCATGGCATCTGAGCTGGCTGGAAGGAGGGTGGACACGGGGGCAGGGCTGAAGCATGTGGTAGGATAAAGGGACTGTGGGAGTCAGGGTGAGAGACGGAGGGGACTGGAAAGATGGTGGTGCTGGTTAGACAGTAGGAGGTTAGATTCTGGATTATGGGGAGGTGTTATCAGTGGTGATAGGGATATTGGCTATACACGTGGGAGTGGGCCTATTGAGATAGGCTCCCCCAGAAGGCAGATATCCAGGAACCAAGAAGCTACTGGGGGGGAAAATGGAGAAGTGAGGTTAGAGTGAGGTACAGTTAGCCAAGAGCCCACATCCTCGAGGCACAAGGAGGGGGTGACTCAAAGGTCTACAGAAGGCTGCAGTAAAGAGGAGAAGTAAGGCATAGAGGGTCTGATGACACAAATGTCAAAACTGGAGGGCTCCAGGGAGGGGGGCGGTGGAGTAGAAATAAGGAGCCGGCAGGGCCCCCTTAGACCTAGCAACCTGGTGCCGTGGAAGGCAGCTTCTGAGAGAGGAAGTGCAGGGAAAGCTGCGCCCCCCGGGAGAATCAGGAAGTGACCACAAAGGAAGCTGAGAACTGGGCCCCCTGTTTAGTAAATAAAGTTTTGTTGGACTTCGGTTACACCCACTGATGGAGAAACTGCTCTTGTCCTGCTGCTGGGCAGGGTGGAGTGGCTGGAACAGAGACTGCATGGCTCACAAAGATGAACACGGCATCTGGTCCTTACAGAAAAGTTGGCTGACCCTGAACAGGCAGGGGACTATGGGAATCGGAGGGCACACTGGGAAGGTTTCCGCAGTGGGGTGGTGAGAAAGAAGGGCTTAGATCAGAGCATGCGCAGAGCCACATGGGAACAGGAGTCCTGGTGACGAGGGATGACCCGAGAATTCAGGGCATTTCATGGCAACTGAGAAAAATAGGGGAAAGCGTGTGCAGGGCGTCCTGTGTGATGGGAAATTTATACCTTTATACCCAGAGAGGACGCAATGGATTCATTGCCAGCAGAGTGCACTGCACGCTGGGTCATGTTTCTTCAATAGTGGGGCCAGGGATCAAGGAGGGAGCCCAGGTATTAGGAGTGGGTCCCCATATCAGAGCTGAACTGTGAGCCAGGGCAACTTTCATTCAGGAGCAACAGGCTTGAGTTCTTAAGTGACTTATGCCCCAGGTAACTGGGTCTAGAAATGGGAGGCTGCGGCTGGGGGATTAGCCAGAAGCATTAGCAGAAGCTCAGGGCCAGGCAGGGCGGGGGTTGGTCTAGAAACGGAGCTCCGTGGAGGCCCCCAGGCACTGAGTGGCTGAGTGACTGGGGTTCTGGCTCCTCAGTCTGGAGCAGCTTCCCTTCTATCTGGTCTGTGTATTGAGCCTCTGAGCGAGACTCTGAACAGTGGGCTCCGTAGCTAAATGAAGTTTCACAACCCCGTTCAGGCCGTATCTGCAGTGTCTCCCAGCCTGGCAACTTGATGGCTCCCAATGTTGGCTGGCGAGGCCTTGAATCCCAGGCAGAAGTTGCCAGGATGGGGAGAGTGGGCTTCTTTCTCCACAAGGAAAACGCTCTTTCCACTGAAGCCCAGATCACTGAAACACGGGCAAATGAAGACCAGTTTGCAAATCTGTCAAACAACATTCCAAAGGCAAACCAGATTTTGTTCCCAGTGTTTCCTGGAAGAAAGCAGCACGCTCATCGGAGTGAAAGAGGTTCACCAGATAGTACTCAGTGAAGGGAGTGGAGATTAGAGAACTTTCCTTCAACTCCTGCCTCGAGTTGAGACTCTTTATTAAGTATCTGCTTTTAGTTTTGAATGGACAGGAAATTCAAACATGGGTGTGGGAGTGGCTGGTGTACTTCTCCTCAATGAGACATTCTGAAGGCGAAACCGCTGCTCGGTGCCCACTGGTGGCTACGGGGCTGGGCTCTGACGTGGATGCCTGGCCGGAGGACTGCTTTTGCAGCTGTGTTTGGCAGATCTGCAGCCAGGCACTGGAGCTTTTAGAAAAAAGGATTGTCAGGCTGTGGAATGATCATGAGGCCCAGAGAATGGGAAAGGCAGGGCCACCACCCCGCTGGGGAGATAGGGATGCAATCAAGCCTCACTATCTGGCATGGAACCTCCTTAGCAGAAGATCCACTGAGGATTCTGTGGTCCCTGGGGGAGGGGGGAGGTAGATCTGAGGCTGCCACAGTCCCTCCCTGTTTATTCAGCAGTCCCACCACCAAGGGTCCTCTGCTTCAGGAAGGAAAGAAATGCTCCTTGTCATTTATGTGCCACCAGAATAGCAATGTAGAGATGAGACTCTCAGCCTGGCACTGAGGCAGTAGGGAAGCAGGTCTACCTTTCTCCAGGGTGTCAGCCCCCTCCCCCACTCCCCCGGCTTTGTGGGAGGCCATGAGAAACCTACAGCTACAGAGAAGGGGCCAAGGATAGCAGATATTTCCCAAGAGACACAGGGAAGCAAGGGGCACCCATTTAATATTGCAAAGGAAGTAGGAAAAGGAGGCGGGCTGAAGAGAGATGGTGAGCTGCACCCACCAGTGATGGGGGGATCATTACAAAGATGGGCTGCTTTAGACAGGATGACGAGCCCTTAGGAGAAGAGAAACTAGGGGCCAAATATGGCCCAGTGCAAGACCAACCATGAGCTGGGGAACTGCTGGCATTATGAACTCTGTGGCTCAGAAACAGGAGCACGCGTCTGAATACCTCCCTCCCTTCGTCAGCCTCATGGCCTAGACCCCGGGGGGGATGCAACTGGAATCAGGGCTGACCCCACAAAAAAGCCTGGCCGCCTACAGTTGTGGGGGAGGAGTCTAAGGGATGAAGCCAGGTCTAGACAGGCTGCAGGTGAGACACCAAGTGTGGGCCAGATATGCTCCACTGCACTCCCTCCCCGTGCAACCCAGGCAGGGCCCCTCCCTCCCGGGGTTCCTGCTGGGTACCTGCTCACCCTGTATTTCCTGTCTCTGTTCCGCTGATTCACGACTTAATTAAAACCACACATAATCAACTCCAACTGAATCCAAAATCCCAAAATTTTGCCGAAACAAAATTCGTCCCTGCAAGTCACCCTCATCCCTCCGTTTGTCCAAGAAGCATCTGCTCTCGTTCCCGAGGCTCTTTTCTAGGCATGTGCAAAAAGCTCCCAGGAGACTGAGGCCTGGAGAAAGATGCTGAATCCTAAAAAGGATTTCGGGGCATTTGGAACAACCCACCTTAGGGACTTTCGCTGTGGTTTACCGAGTTATTGAAGGCACGTGTTTGGCCACTCTTTGTTTATTCTGGCATGAGAAGCAGCAGCAAAATCTGCATGCACACTCACAGTGCCCCGAGCCACAGCTAGACCTGGCTATTAACGCTAATAACCTTAGTGCCCGGCGTATCACCCAGATACTCCTGAGGTTCATGTGGCCAAAAAGTGCATCATTCACTGGCCAGGCAAAAAAAGGCAACAAAGGAAAAAAAAACCCTAATGTGTTTCCAAACAACCTTATGAGCCATCCAGATGGCCAGAGACGAGGACGTAACTTGCAAATGATCTCGATGTCCTCCTGTGTTACTTCCTGCCGTAAAGACCAGGCGCTCCCACAAGTTGGTGAACGGCGAGCGCTCTGGGGACGTCCACGATGGCTGTGTCTCCCCCCGGGATGGCACAAAAGGATCCTCCAAAAATAGGCCTCTGGGATAAAGAGCTCCTGATGTTCCGACCTTGACTCTAGACTGCCAGGACTCCGAGGGAGGCAGGTCCAAGGTGGGAGCCACTTGAGCGCTCACTGGGGTCTGAGTAACAAGGGACCAGCCCAAAGCAGCTGGCTTGTTCTGTAGGTAAAATCTGCTGCAGTGAGCTCCCTCCTATTACAAGACAGACGTGTTGCTGGACATTGATCCACTGCATTTTAATAAATTATACTTCACCAGTGTACGCAGGCCTGTTAGGTACAAATATCTTATGGAGAATCTTTTTGTGAGGTTACCAACTTACGTATAAGGAGATCAGTTCTACATTTTATTCAAGATTCTTTGTGCTGCTGTTTTGAAAGCCTAGGCTGACTGTACCTTATCTTATGCCACACTGGAGCGGGGTGCTTGGGGGAAGCAGCGTTTCACTGGGCTTTGTTTACCTGTCATCTTGACCTTTCATAGTTCCCTGTCTCCTTCTCATCTACCTGTCTTGAGCAGGCTGGTTTCTTGGGGCCACAGAACCAGGCCCCCTGTAGAGTGAGGAAGGGGATGAGGCCTCTGTATGAGTTCAGAGCACAGGCACAGCCCGTGTGCACCCCCACCCTCACCCCACACCTGCAGGCTGCATGCTCACTGGTGAGCTGCCCCAAATGTGCTCAGTGAGACAGCAGGGAAGCTGTCAGAGGAACTGCAGGGCCAGATGTAGTCTGAGATGAAAGGAAAGTCCTTAAGAAAGAGGCTCTCCTTAGTGGCACAGAGCAGTCTGGGTTCCATTAGGAGCACTCAGGTCCACCTGTGTGTGCATGCCTGTGTGGGAGCGGGGGACAGGGGGAGCTCTTGGGTCATAGCCCCTGTCCCTCTGGGGGAGTCTGAAATCAAAGTGATTTTCATGTATCCTTTCTTCTTGCCTGAAGCCCAGCACAGTTAGGAGCAAAGGGAAAGAGATAATACGGTAGGAAGAAGAGGGGATATACCAGTGAGACAGCCAGGTGGGAAGAGGTCCCCAGAGAGACTCCAGCCAGCCTGCACACTGGGAGGAGTGCACACTGGGGTGGAGCCGCAGAAGTTCACACCCTTTGCAGCAGGGAGAAGCCTGACCCCTCCTTTTCCTGGGTGGAACCTGGGATTCAATCTGCAGGCGGGAAGCCCGTGGGCAGGAAGCGTACTCTCACTTTGCTAAAAGTCCCTGTTTCCCTTTCTGTTTCTTTTTGCAAAATAAATCTCATTTTTCTCACTCTCCAAATCATCTGCGGGCCTAAATTTTTGTGGCTGTGTGACAAGGACTCCGTCTTCAGCTAAACTAAGGAAAAGTCCTGCGACACTAGTAAGGTAAAGGGAAAGAGATAGGCAGTGATAACTTACCCCACAACCACAATTATAAAATCTAGTAGATTCCAGCCGTTGCGGAGGTAGGCATTGGGGTGAAACAGGAGTCCATAGGCGATTACTTTTAAAAATGCTTCCACCGTAAAAATTATGAGAAAGAGATATTCCACTCGTTCCTAGGAAACAAAAATAGAAAGAGAGAAAAATAAGTCATTAGGGTCGGGGATTTGGAAAGTTCGGAACAGCAGATCTCACAAGTAGATGGAAGAAAGCGTGCCCCCTCTGTCGTGGGACCAAATGGGGACACTCAGGCCAAATCAGCAACTCCACAGCCTGTTTACCATGACAGCACCAAGCTACTGGGGATTACAGGATTTTTATTTTTGCCTCAAAGGTCCCCCGTTAAAATGTAAACATTAGACTGGTGGAAAAATTACATATTTTTCAAAACATTTTATTTAATCAGTTGACATTTTATTGTGCCCTCCCAGAAGAGAATTCGTCTAAAGGGAAACAATGTCAGGGCAAAAAGAGAAGGGGGTAAAGCAGAGCTCCTGGAAAATCGTGCCACAGTTCTGCAGGAACAAGCCCTGAAGACAGCGGACTTGGTCTTGGGGAGGGTACTAGCTGAGTTCTTCCAAATGACAGAGGGAAAACGCAGTTGCAAAGAAATGGAGATGGTGAAGAACCCTTTAGAGCAGCCCGAACAGAGGCAACCTGCTCAATACACGGATCCAGAAATGTGAAATCTCTTTCTTGAGACAATAAAACCTTCTGTCCAAAGACATAGAACAGTTCAGCAGAGAAAATCAGCATTTTGAGGATGGAGGCAGGCACTGGGTGGGGTGCAGAATGGAAAGAGCCCCTCGCTTTCCTCGAGGGGCAGAAGACAGTCTTCTTCCTCCCCTGCCACCTTGAAGAAGGGCTTTGTATTTAAGGATGCAGCTCCCATCCCTGGGCCTGTCCACAGTCCCCAGCAGGCACTTGGCTCAGAACCCCTAGACCCATTTTCCCCTCCTCTGCCAGGTCAGAAGGAGCTCTGGTATGTGCATATGGGAGCAGCAGTGAGGGGGTGCTCCAGGCTCGCCCACTTTCTGGAGGAGGGGTGTTGCCCACAAAGGCCCACCTCCTCCTGCCTGGCCAGCTGGGAGGGTCCTCCAAAGCAGGGCCATCAGGAGCCTGATGGAGAGCTCTGCAGGAGCCATCAGGCCATACCAGTACCCTGGACTCCCATTCACTCCATCACAATGCCCTGGGCATGTAGGGAGTGCCGGCCTCATTGTGAAGCAGTTTGAGGATACAAAGTTAAAAACTGTAGAATTCTGGGCCCTACCTAGACCTACTGAAACAGATCTTCTGGCTGTGAAGCCTGGAACTGTGCACTGTAGACAATTTCCAGGTGTTTCTGAGGTACCCTGAAGAACCATCGGCTCCTATGCTGATGAAGGCCCAGATCACGCAGAAGCAGTGGGAAGGGAGTAAAGGGGTCAGAATTAATCAACATCTCAGACGCAGACTCGTCCTTCCCTTCCTTCCCATTTTTGGGCCATACAGTTGGTCTAAGGAGGTGGCTGTCTTGGGGTTGTGACCCAGGAACAAATCACAGTGCGTGGGAAGCTCCAATCTCTTAAAGTCAAATGATGTTGGGTTAAAACGTACATTAGGGCAGTGCTGAAGAAGAAAACATGAGACAAAATAGCACAGGGGAACCTAAGGATGTTTGTGGGAATGGGAATGGAGGCACTGTCACACAGCCACTGAGTCCATCTCCTCATCCCCCACACATGTTGGTTCACAAGCTTTCATGTCTGCCACCAGATGACAGGGCAAACTCTTTCTGTATTCTCAGAAAGTTGAAGCTGAGATGAGGAAGGGAAGGGGGAGGGGAGGAGAGGGGGAGGGGAGGGGAGGGGAGGAGGGGAGGGGAGGGAGAGGGGAGGGGAGGGGGGGAGGGGGAGGGGAGGGGAGGAGAGTGGAGGGGGAGGGGGGAGGGGGGAGGGAAGGCAAGGGAAGGGAAGGGAAGAAAGAAGGGAAGAAGGGAGAAGGGGAGAAGGGGGAAGAGAAGGGGAAGGGGAACAAACACAAGTTGGGTATCCACTGGGTGACAGGTGCTTTCATATGTGCTAGTTGCTTTCACACTTTCATTCAACTGCCCACCCATCCATCCATCCATCCACCTACCCATCCATCCATCCATCCATTCATCCACCCATTCACTGATCCATTCATCCATCTTTCCATGCACTCACCCATCCACCCACCCTCCCACTACTCATCCATTCATCCATCCATTCACCCACCTGTCCATCCACCCAACAATCCACCATCCTTCCACCTACTCACGTATCCATTCATCCCACCTATCCATTCATCCATCCACCCACCCACCCACTCACCACCTATCTATCCATCCAGCCACCCACCCATTCATCCATCGATCCTTTCACCCACCTGTCCATCCACCCATCAATCCACCATCTTTCCACCTACTCATGTATCCATTCATCCCCACCTGTCCATCCATCCATCCATTCACCCATCTGTCCATCCATCCATCCATCCACCCACTGACCCACCCATCCATCCATCAGTCCACCCACCACCAATTCATCTACCCATCCAACCACCCACTCATCCATCCATCCACCCATCTATCCATCCACCCATCATCCATCCACCCACCCATGCATACATATATACATATAGCCACTCACCATTCATACATCCATCTATACATCCACCCACCCATCCATCCACCCATCCACCCACCTACCTATACATTATCCACCCATCTAGCCATCTACCCACTCATCCATTCACCCACCCACTCATTCATCTATCTGATCATCCATCTACTCATCTACTCACCCACCATCCACCCACTCACGCACCCATCCATTCACCCATCTGTCCCCTCAGTCATTCATGATTGGTGTGGCACAACTAGTGGGACTGTCATAAAGTGACCCTGTAGCTCACTATGTGTTGTCTAGAAAATGAGCCCTCCAGAAGAGGTAGCATTCAAGCACAGAGCCCCTCCTCCCCCGGCAGAGACAGCAGCAATGTCCTGAAGGCTCTGAGGGCCCTATATGCTGGGAAACTGGAATTCCCAGACAACTCCTGTAAACAGCTGGCACCCCTAGTCCAGACTGCCCAGTACCAAGCAGTCTGCTTATTCCCTCATTGATAGGCTGCTTTCTCTTGCTTAATTGCCCTATAAAGAGAGAGCCATGAGGTGGGAGGGTGTAGTGTGGGCTCTCCACTAGGCCCAGCAGCACCCTGGACCCGGCATATCTTTTTTGAGATGGAAGGGTTGGGGGATGTGACTTCTCTTCTTGGCCTTTGGCCTTGGCAAATTCTCCCAATAAAGCCTATTCCTTGATCCATGCTACGTAACATTCGTCCCGCACCCTGGCGTAGAACATGTGGAGACCCAGAGGGACCTGTCCCACCTGACAGTGATCATTCAATTCAACATTAACTCAAGCATTCACACACATGTTTATGTAAGTGTTGGGTGCTGGAGTTTTGAGAAAAAAGTCTCCGAAATAGATCCCAAGGATGTACTGGTACAATGTGGGGCAAATGGACAGATGACTCCAATACAATGAGTACGTGGTGCTCTAGAGGGAAGCACAGCTGGCTACGGATGGACTTCCAAAGTAAGAATCTTCAAGCTGAATCTTGAAGGATAAAGAGTTGTCCAGGCGTAGAAGCTTACAGGCTGGTGGTAGGGGGTAGGGATGTGGAGGGGGGTCAGGCATTGCAGGTGGAGAGTGAACTAAGAAGGTGGGAAGTATGGACAGTTATGCTATGCAAATACTTGATTTGGCTGGAGTGAAGTGTTCAAGTAGCAGAGCTGGAGGGCCCAGCAGGAGCAAGATGACCAGGAACTTTGTGGCTATGCCTGGATGCTTGGATTTTATTCTGAGGAGAATGGGAATGACCTGGTGAGATACGCCCTGCAACCTGTCACTGACTGGAGAATGGGTGATGGGTGAAGGGTAGTGGAGTGACCCATGCAGAGATCGTGGAGGCTGCAGCCGAGGTAGAGACAGTGGGATTGGGGGAGACGTAGGTGGATTTGAGAGAAGAAAGTATGTGCTTTGTTTTCTGGTTGTACGTAGGGTTGAGGGAAGAGGCAGCACAGAGATGTGCAATGCCCCCTCCCTGAGGTTTCTAATTTGGGTAACTGTGTGGATGGTGATGCCTCTCACTGCAGTAGGGGACTTCAAGAAGAGGAAGAGGGGTTTTGGAGGAAGGTAGAGACATCAGTTATAAACTTGCTGAATTGGAGATACTGGTGATCAGACCTACAGAGGTGGGGTCCAGAGCAGAGTTCACCTTGCAGGGGAGGGCTGAAGAGGAGCGTGTGCAGCCTGAAGACAAAAGGGCAGAGGCTGGGCTCCAAATCAGTACAGAACAGCCACTACAAATCCAATCAGAATGTGTGTCGCATCAGAAACCTCATCCCCAAGAAAGCCCCTTCACATTATGGGAAATTATCTCCAGCAGAAGTTACAGGACCTCACTTAAAATCGTGAAGTCTGAGCGAGAAAGAAACTTAAAGGTTATCGAATTACCCTCCTCATCTGAAAAACTAGGAAACTGACAAGATACTGAAGCCAGGGAGAAACACGCAGAGGACAGGAAACCAGACTTTCTGACCTTCAAGCCAAAGGTCCGTTCACCCCATCTTGCCTGGCTGGGTACTGTTCACTGGTCCCACTTATTCCCAGAGACATGGCTGGTTTCACAATCCTCATGCCTGATTGTCTGATGGTCTGAGATAATACTGAAGGGCCCAGGGAGCCAGTAAGAAGGGCTCTGAACAGGAATCTGGAGAAGGACAGCTGCAGAAGTCCGACACAGTCACCGTGTAGCATGTGTGTGCAGTGTGTGTGTGCACGGGCTGACTCAATGTTACAACAAGCAGTGTTATTCACTCTGACCTTAGAGGCATGATTGCCCTTCTAGAATTACTTTAAAAAAAACAAACCAAAAAACATAAACAAGCAAAACAGCTTGGTTAATTCCTTCAAAACATATGTTGTGCTGTTACAGAACCATCTGGGGGGCAAGGATCAATGGGGTGAAGAAGAGAAAAACTTGGTCAAAGACTGTTCTCATGGATGCCCCAGGTGCCTCTCGTTCCATGAATACACAATTCTGCAGCTCGCCTCATGCCTGAACTCTGAAGCCAGAGACCTGTGTGCCCTCCTGAATCCCGGATGGTTGCAGAGCTGATTGAGAAGGCACGAAATATTTAGCGTGCAAACTGGCCCTTCTGGTGATCTTGGGAACTGGGAAACTTTGGAAGCCAAGTGGAACAGATGAAGATTCCCAGTTCTACTGTTCAGTGCTAAGGTTGGTTAGTGCAGAGGAGGTGTGACCAACTGCAGAAGAGAGAATGAACCCCAGACCAATAGCAAGGAAACACCCAGACGACTCTCAAAGCTGCAAACAGGTTGTGCCCAAAGCCTTGGGGGCCCACCCCTCACACCAGTGTGCCCTGGATGTAGGTCATGGAGTCAAAAGGTCATTCTGGATCTCATGATAGCCAAACTGGATTTTGAACTTGCCTGGGGAATGTAACCCCTTTCTTTTGATCAATTTCTCCCTTTTGGAACAGGACTGTTAACCCAATGCCTAGACTCCCATTGTATCTTGTAAGTAACTAACTTGCTTTTGGTTTTACAGGCCCGTCGGTGGAAGGGATTTGCCTTCCATCTTGCTCCTGCTGGGCCCTCCAGCCCTGCTACTTCAGATGAGTCTGGCCTTTTGAGTCAATGCTGGATGATTTAAGACTTGTAGGGGACAATTGAGAAGGGGTGATTGTATTTGGCAACATGAGGACTGAGATTTCGGACTGAGCAAGAGCAGAATAACAGTTGAGCATAAACGCACCTAGACCCGTGTTCAACTGTGATCCCTAGGGTTGGAGCTGTTTGGGTGATGGGGGTGGATCCTTCGTGAAAGGCTTAGCCCATCCCCTTGGTGATACATGAGCTCTCTGCATTCCTGTAAGATCTGGTCATTTAAAAGTGTGTGGCACCTCCCGCCTCCACTCTCTCTCTTGCTCTGTTCTAACCATGTGAAAAATGTGCCTGCCCCTCCCTTTGCCTTCTGCCTTGATTGGAAGCTGCCTGCAGCCTCCCCAGAAGCAGGTGGCACTGTGTTTCCTGTACAGCCTGTAGAACCATGAACCAATTAAACCTCTTTTCTTATACATTACCCATTCTCAGGCAGTTCTTTATAGCAGTGCAACAACAGGATGGGATTCCCCCGGCACTCCATGAGGACCCTGCTCCTCTGACAGTGGGTAGATTCCTGCCAGCCTTGGGGCAGGCTGATGACCTTGCCACAGACAGCTGTCTTCCTCTTTCTCTCACTTTCTCTTCAAATCCATTTTTCCTTTATTGCTTCCTACTTCCATCTTCTTCTCCCTTTCTTCCTTCTCTCCCTGTTCATTTCTTAGATCTACTACTGGCAGCTGGGGGTCCCTGGGCACACTCATGTCAGAAATATTTAGAAGAGTTCAGTGGAGAGAGCGCCCCAGTTCCAGGAACAATGACGCCTTCTAAACACTGGTGGAGCTAATTAGACACTGATGTGTACAGGCTATCTGAGTTTTCTACTTGTCTTCGCACGTATATATTGCTACCCTTTTCAACTACATTATAAGCTTTTTAAGAACAAAGACTCAAGAATGAGAATAATAATGAAGAATCTTTACTGATGAGAACAGTCTTTGAAGGATGGTAATAATTTCCATTCTGGCACCAACTGGCTGCACGTCCTTGGACAAGTCACTCTACTTCTCTGGGCTATTTTCTCAGGCACAAAAGGACTTAAGAAAATTACAGTCCTACAAAGAGCTCTAGTCCTCCACAGGGGGCCTCGGGACAGGTACAGGTAAGGGGAAGGCTAGGTAAGGGGGCTTCGAGTCTCCATCCCCCTGTTGAACCAGAGCAATACCATGAACCCGTATGCTGAGTGTCCAACGGCCCTAACACAGTTGAAGAGGGTCCAGGGAGCCCATATGACAGGGTGTGGGCAAAGAACACACATAAAAGCAGCCGCTACCTCTTACTGACCAGTCTGGAAGACTGTTATTGGCTTTATGTGCCGGGTTCTGCATAAGACTTGAGGGATCAGTGTTTTTTTCGTTTTCTTGGAACTCTGAATACCATTTCCAAAATGGTAGATGACGTCCGAAGTCCCTGCAAGATGCTATGGTGAGGGCGACCGCCTAGCCCTGGTGTGTGCGCAGTTCTGCCCGAGGCACAGTGAGATTTCAGGACATGGGACAGAACAAAGAGTCCCCTCTTCTTCACGTCCTCTCCTCGTTGTTCTGAGGATCACCGTGAATATGAATAGATTTTATAATAAAACATTCTTCATTAATGAGATTATTAGTATTTGTGCTTTAGAGAAACACAGACTCCTTGTGAGCGGAAGCCATGCCAGGGTAGATCTCTTGGGACAAGGACAGTCTGGAGAGACCAAAGTGCTTGTTGCCATGTGCATGGTAGAGCTGGCGGATGCCCACCCACCCGTGCTGAACACTGTAGGGCTACATCCACTAGGTGACAGACCCAGGGTGTGAGAGCTCATACCAAGATAGGCTGTGTGTCCCCCACTTAGATATAAGTAAATGTACTTATGGAAGCTGTCAAGAATTCTCCACCAAACAGAATTGATGAGAAGCCCAGTTATGTAATTCCATCTCAGTACAATGCACAAAACACGATCAACACAATAGTAATACTCCAAGCTGTACATGGTATCCCCCAGTTGCTTCGGAACTTAAGTACTGATCAGCTAGACCTCTACATGCGGTTCTGGCCTATTCTCTGAGAGACAAAGGAAGCGCAACCCCTTAGCTCTCACTGCCTTATTCTTCTCCCATGTATTCAACATGCCACAAAGACTTCACGAGAGCTGCAGCAGTTGACACCACTTGCCACATCGCCCTCTCAGGACATCAGGGAGTTGGAGAATACCAAAGGCTGGCAGAAAAACCAGGACACCCATCCCAACCTCCTTGGGATATGAAGGTGAGGGGAGCTATTTAACGCCACACATCCTGCCTGTGTGAGGGGGCATGCAGGTTTCTCCATGGCCGGTCTGCCATTCTTTCTGCTGAAGCACGGCTGTCTCCACCCATGGACTGTCTGAAACCCCACTGTACCCAACAGGAGCCACTGGGCAGGCAAAAGGCTGCCTGGAGGGATGGGCAGCAGGCCTCCCGCTGCTGAGGGCCTCCGCCTCCTGGGGTCTCCACCTGTGCCTGAGATTCAACCGTTAAGAAGCCTTTCTCCCATGGACAGAAATGTGGTGCCTACACGTTCTCACACGTGCTACAGCATGGATGAGCCGTGAAAACACCGTGCTAAGCAAAAGAGGCCAGAAACAATAGGACAAATACTGTATGATCCCACTTACATGACAGATCCAGAGTAGGCAAATTCACGGAGACATAGAGTAGATTAGGGGTTACGAGGGGCTGGGGGAGGGAGGAATGGGAATTACTGCTTAACGGGAAAGGAGTTCCTATTCGAGGAGATGAAAAACTTTGGAAATAGTGGTGATGGTTGCACAACATTGTGGGTGTAATTAATGCCACTGAATTTCACACTTAAAAATGGCTAGAATGGTAGATTCTGTTACATATATTTTACCACAATAAAAAAAAAAAAAGAAGCATTCTTTTGGATCTGAAAGGTTTGACAGCACAGCCTTTCGCAGTGGGGCGGTGGAGCAGATGTGCAGGGCGTGCCTAGATTGGGAAGAGGGGCTGGGCAGGGAGGTGGACAATGCTGCGATTTCACATCCTGTGGGCAGGTCCCGCCCAGGGCCTTCTGCAGCAGCCTCTGATAGAAGGTGCCTGCTGCTCTGGACGGTCTGGGCTTACACTCAGGACATTCTTGTAAAGCAGAAGGTCAGGGAAAACCAGTGATAGCCTAAGAGCAAAGCAGCCTTGAAGAAACCAATGCACCTATTTATTGAGTGCAAGCAGCAGTTGAGGCTGGGTAAATTGAAAAGTATGCTAGTTTCATTGGTTTTACAGTAGCTCAATTTGAAAAATAAAATAAAATTAAAAACCCTTCTCAAACTCATCTGATTCTCTGTGCTTGCCCACGACGCTAAGTTGAAATGGCTTATTCACCTATCAGTTTCTTGTGTGTATGCCTTCCTCCCTTGGACCTGCCTTGCCTCCCTGTCCTAGCACGTGGGTGTGGGTGCTCAGATCCAGGGTGCCGAAGGCTGCCTCGCTGTCTGACACTAGCCCTGCGCATGCCTCTTGGGCTCTTTGCATCCCCTGCCCTGGCCCAGACAAGTGCCTGTGCTGACCTCTCACAGACAGAACTGGGGATGAGAAACCCCTGCAGGAGCTCTGCACGCCCCAGTGGCCTCCTCATGGTCCACGCTTTTCCAGCTGCAACCCACAGAGCAGGCATGGGGCATTTCATTTGTTTGTTTGGTTTCCAGCGTTTGAATAGTATGGAGGGCATGATCAATCTCTGCCATACTGCACCCTGTGTCACCCTCTTGGAGTTGAGAGGAAGTCCAAATGTCACTCAGGCCAGCCACCCGCCCAGGGCAGAAGCCCCTTCTCCACTGACCTCCTCTGTCCCAGGGCTGTCGTGTCCTCATAAGGCTACAAGTTCTGTCGCTGGGCAGCTGTGTGTCAGAGCGTGGCCACAGTCCCAAACTCTCCAAGGAGCTCACTGTGCTCATGGTGATTACCTCTTCTTTGAGGGCAATGGAGTGGAGAGGGTGACAGTTATTACCAATCAGGGCTGAATTACTCTTGGGGACAATGGGCATTTGCTCAGTGACCTGTGGGCTAGCACGTAATTTCCCAAATGACGAAAAAGTGCCGCAGTGGCCTTAAAACTCTGTGCTAACCCTTCCTTCTCTCAGGAGTTAAACCAACACCTGGCCCAGGGAACAAGACCCTGTCTTTCTGCCTCACCCCATGGCCTCTCCCGACTCATGCCCCCATCAGGGGTTGTTTGGATATTAAAAGAGCTTCCTAACCAGGCTCGTTGACACCTAGGCAGTTTTACTGCTCAAAAGCCTTCAGTGGCTCCCTCTACCCTTAAATGGGATCTAGCCTCCTTAGCACGGTTCAAGGTCTACCATAGTCTGAACCTCCCCATTACCCAGCCGCACCAAAGGCTCATCACACCCAAACCAGGCAGGCTATTTCCGGCAGCTCTCTTCTTCACGCCCTTCCCATCCCTGTCCCTTTCTCCTCCACCTCCAAGAACTCCTACTCTTCCAAGATGCAGCTCAGTGGCCACCCCTGCTCCGGACTTCTCAATCCCCAACTGCCTGCCACGTCCACCTCCATCGCTTCCGTCATCACCACCACCACCATCACCACCAACAACCCTACCATCACCACCACCATCATCACCACCATCTCCACCACCGCTACCATCGTCACTGCCACCACCATCACCACCACCATCATTACCATCACCACCACCGTCATCATTACCACCACCACCATTATTATCATCACCATCCCCACCATCTCACAAGGCTACCACCATCATCACCACCATCTCCACCACCACTACCATTGTCACTGCCACCACCATCACCACCACCATCATTACCATCACCACCACCGTCATCATTACCACCACCACCACCATCACCATTATTATCATCACCATCCCCACCATCTCACAAGGCTACCACCATCATCTCCACCATCTTCACCACCACCATCATCATCACCGTCACCACCATTACCACCACCATCATTACCATCACCACCACCATCACCACCACTATCATCATACCACTACCATTACCACCACCACCACCACCATCATTATCACCACCATCCCAGCCATCACCACCAGCACCCCACCGTCACTACCACCTCCACTATTAATCACCATTACTACCATCCCTACGACCTCTACTATCACCATCATCACCACCACCATCACTACCACTACCATCTCCACTATCACCATTACCACCATCCCCACGACCTCTACTATACCATCATCACCACTGCCACTATCATTATCACCACTGACACTACCATCACTATTACCACCATCACCACCACTAATTACCACCGCAACTTCACCATCAGAACCACCACCATCCCCCACCACACCACCATCACTACCACTGCCATCTCCACTATCACCATTACCACCATCCCCCACTACCTCTACTATCACCATCATCACCACCACCATCATTACCACTACCATCTCCACTATCATCATCACCACCACCATCACTACCATCACCACCACCATCAACATCACCACCATCATCCCCCCCCCCCCACCACCATCACCACCACTATCATCATGCCACTACCATTACCACCATCACCATCACCATCAGAACCACCACCATCCCCACCACACCACCATCACCACCACTACCATCACCATACATACTACCACCATCCCTACCATCACCTACCACCACCACCACCATCACCATCCCTACTACCTCTACTGTCACCACCATCACCACCACCATTCCCACCTCCCCCATCACCATCATCACCTCTCCCATCACCACCATTCCCACCATTCCCACCTCCCCCATCTCCACCACCATCACCTCCACCATAGCTGCCATCAACAAACAGTCTAAGCCTGGACACTTCTGTTCTAAGCCCAACAGTACCTCCGAATGATGCATAAAAATATCTCCACTATACAGATAAGCAAACAGATCAGAGGGCTTAGGTAATCTTCTACGAATCCTTACTGCTAGCAGGTGGTAGAGCCAGGACATTGAATTTAATGTTTTTCCCATTGTTTGTGGTTAGAGAAAGCTGGACTCTATCAGCTCACCTCCCAACCGCCCCAAAACCCCCTTTACCTGGCACAGCTGTCAGAATGGGAAGTGTGTTAGGGCTTTGTTGGGGCTACACTGAATCCCTAAATTTTGAGTCATGTGTGGCTGCTGCACAGACCTCCCCCATCTCTCTGCCCCCCACAACACACACTTTCTTCTGTCAGACCTGCCTGTCAGATCTGATCTCCGCCTTGTGAGGAACAGCGCTGGCTATGAACCCACCACTGGTCTAACCCAGCTGAAGCTGACCTTATCCCTTTCCTCTTCTCGATCCATTGGTTTCAGAAGTGGCCTGAGACCCAACCCTGCCAATACGGCTTAAAGGGAAATTGTCTCACTGATTCAAAAAGAGAGAGAGGCGTAACAGCACAAAAGCGCAATGATCTCCCATTGAACTGGGACGCATCCGTGTCTGTATGTGAAGTCTGGAACTGTGGCAGCCATCTGGGGGCCATGAGGACTACTAAGTGATGATAAGAGCAACATGCTGAGGGTGGCAGAGAGAAGAAGTGGGAAGAACTGAAGTCCTGGGGGAAGCAGTGGAACCAACTCCAGTGCCACCCTAATTTGGGGCTTCCTGTATGTGAGATAAAATTTCCTTATTGTGAAAGCCATTCTGAGTTGAGTTTTCTAATACTTGCTTCCAAAAGCAGCCCTATTGATGGGCTCATGTGCTGTCTCTGCACGGCTCCTCAGTGCTTCCACCCCTTACCAACCATGTGGGCATATTCAAGCTCAGCTGAGTCCCGCCCGGGTGGAAAGGCAGTAGCGTGCAGACACTGGAAGAAAACTGCTGTGCTGCCTCCGTGTTAGCTGCCAGCCTGTGCGGGAGACGCTTTGTTCAGATGACGTTCTCAGACTAGATCTACAGAGATCAGCCTAAATCCCCTGCCCAGGGAAGCCCATGTAATTCTGTGCTTAGCCTCCTGTTACGTGCAGCACAGAGCTGTGGCGGCAGTAACGTTACAGCCCATAGAGAGGCTGATAAGAGGCCCCTTCAACAGCCCAGCCTCAGATCTACCCCTGGAGGGTACAGGGATGCAGTCCCAGTGTCTCCCTCCCTAGTGGTGGCTTTTTCATACCTTCGAGGGATGAAGGAATTTCTGAGCAGTGAATTCCTGACAAGGAACTTTCCAGAATCTCACTTTGATCATGCCACTTCCCTAACTCAAGAACTTATAAGGATTCCCAACGAGTAGTTCATCAGGCCCCAACTTCTCTGCTTAAATCCTCTCCCTCCCCACCTACGTAGCTTGTCTTCTCCCAGCCCTCACCGCTCCAGTGGAGAAGCTGCCTCCCCTGCCCACCCATCTCCATCCCTGTCCCTGCAGCCCCTTGCCCAGGAAGCTGTCACAGCCAGGCCAGCTGGACTCCGCCTCCCCTGGGAGGGTGCTTTGGCTTCTCCAGGCCTCTCGGTCTCCTTTTCCTGGGGTTCTGCAGCTTCCTGGCCAGTCTGTCTGCTGCTTGTTTGGGATATCGGTACATGGCATGACAGCCTGCTTTCCAGGTCCTCCCATTCAGCAAGCGTGCAAGACCTCGCTCCCCCTTCAGGAGCAGGAGCACTCCAAGGGCAGATTTTCCTCTGCTCTCCATGGTGCTTTGTGCAGTGCCGGGCACTGGAGGCTCACAGAGTCCTCCGGAGTGGAAGTGGAAGGACATCGAGCACCATCCAGGGCAATGTCCCAGCCACGGTCCCCTCTGGTGACTACAGCATGTCACGGTTGACAACGTGCTTTCACCCCTCAGCCTGCCTGTCTCCCAGCACTCGGGGTGCAACTCCAGGGGCACTGCAGTGGCCACCCTTGTTCCCAGGCAACCCTTCCTCCTGCCCCCACCACGTGAATTCAAATGAGCAGCACCCACCGGGACACCTTAGTATCCTCAACATGGACGGCCTGTGGCGAGGGCCCACCCTGAGGGCACTGGAACAAAGGACCGCTGTTACAAAGGGCAGGAGATGTTTTCTCTGCCCTCTGGGATGCACAGTCCAGGTAAGTGGGCAGGAAGGACGCACAGCATGGAGAAATGACAACACAGATTGTGTGTGCAACCTGCCACATGAGCCCTGCTGGTAACCAGCCATTTAAGGATTTGGAAAAATGGCGATTGCTGGGGCTGGTGGTCAGGGCATGCGGTGGCGGCAAGGCCTGAAGGTGGCAGGCGAGGAGCTGCACAGTGGGGCCCTGGTCAAGGTCGGTGACCTCCACAGGTAAAACACAAGATCCCCAGGGGAAACCAGCAGCAGCCCCTGTTAGCTGGACTGTCTGCACGGTGGGGCGAAGCCTCTGCATAGGCAGGTGAGCTCAACTCCTGCCAGCCTCCAGGACTGCAGAAAAAGTCTACACTCCCACAGTCCCTACCCAGGATGTTGTCTCTGGGACTTAAGGTCCACGCTGACTTGGGCTGACAACTGTTCATGATCAAAGGGAGATATGTGCCACGCTATGGTTTAGGAAATAAATATGAAAAGCAATCTTTAGAGGAACTAGACTGAAGTGGGGGAGACCTCTGCAGTGGTCCAGGAATGAGGCCATGACAGTCTGAACTAAAGAGAGGGAGAAGAGGGAGAGAAAAGACAGAGTGAGAAAATATCATGGCCTGACGGGGACTATCAAACATGGCTTTCAGACTTCATTCAGAATGGCTGGGAGAATGAAAGGCTCACAGAAAACAGAGTCCGAAGTGTGGGCTGGCCAGTGTCCCCAGGGGGCTTGGACATGCCATGCAAACTGGCCAGACCTCAGTTTCTTTATCCACGAAAGCGACCTTGGCTGGATAATCCCCACTCCACTTCCTGCGTGCAGCTAGAAGGCATCCCAGTGTAGTGGGAAGTCCGTGGCGCTGGAAGGAGACAAATTGAGTTTACAATTTGAGCTCTTCCACAACCATTGCACCTTGGACACATGATTTAACCTTCCTGTGTCTCCATTTCTTTGGTTATAAAATGGAGAGAATATCTTCTTGCAGAGAATCTTTCAGGACTAAAGGGAAAATGTGCACTTATCACGTTAAATAGAAAACACTTAAGAAATGTCCCTTTCCCCAGCCCCTAGTGGTTCTAGAATTCCAGAGTGTCTGAGAGGCTTACCTCAGACACGGCATGATGAAGAAAGGCGATGGCCTCCCCATGGAGATGTATGTGGGGATTAGAGATGGCGGGGAGTCAGGCCTGACACGTGGGCTTGACAAACAACCTATAGAGATAGTTACATGAAATCCACAATCAAAGAAAAGTGTGAAGTGAGGGGAACAGAGTGAGCAGGTGCAGGAAGGGAATGCAGGTGGGAGTGCCCAGTGCAGCATCTCCCAGGGACATGATAGCCCTTGGCATGTCCACGTATGCATAGTGTTTTCCTTATTTTTTTCTTTAAATTGACTCACTTTTTTCTTACATAAACATTTGGAAAGGGAACTTTTTACCAAAGCACCACTATTACTGCTTGTTATTAAAAGGGTGACAGTAAAAGTAAACACGTCCAATCCCCAGCCATGCCAAGTGCCCATTCCACACTTGGGAAAACACTGGGCTCAAGGGCTGTCTCTTGAAATGATCAGGCTTGGTCCACGTGGTTCCAGAATAGAGAAGAAAATCGGCAGGGCTAAGCAGCGGGAACGAGAGGGAGGCCGATCTTGCTTTAAGAAAGAACTTCTAGAGCTGGAGCTCCCAAGAAGGAAGGGCTGTCTGCAGACAGTGGAGGGACTGAGCCTCAGAGAAAGTCAGAGCACATCTCCTCCAAGGTCTCTTTAATGACCAACGGCACTTGATGCCATGAGGTGTCCTCATATTCATGAGTGAGAATGCGGTAAAGAAGTGCATGGATAACGAATGAGTGCGTGAGTGAATGGATAGATGAAGGGAAGCAGAGAAGGGTTATTTATCAAAGCAGGCATGGGCCCAGGGCAGTGCAGGGCTTCTATTGTCTTAGCAAACCTCCATCCCCCTCTCCTGCACCTGGGCTTACCCAGGCTAAGACTGCTCCAGGTCTGTGGCCCCGCAAGAGGATCTGCCCCTGAGCAGGACCCCCCATAGCTCCAAGCACATCAGCTACACCAGGCTGGATGCCCCCTTGGCCTCTGTATGCCTTTGATCTCTGCTGCTCAGCTCTGCTTCCTGTGCTGAGACAGGCACAGGGCAGCATCTATCCATGCTCCTTAAAACCAATAGTCAAGGAAATAAAATGCCCACCAGTGACAGCCTGGACACCCTTCCCATATGGTCCAGGGTCATCAGCATGCATGTCAAATGCATAGAACGGGAGCCTCATTCTGGCAGCCAGGCTCCTCTGGCACGGATCGCTGCGGAGGAAACCGTCGCGGCCTAAGTGGCACAGGGTGAGTCTCTAAAGGAACACTTCCCCCTCATCCCAGCCTCAGTGTTTGGCTTGTTTGCCCTCTTCAGGCTCCACTTCCTTCCCGGTGGTTCACCTGGAAGGCTGCAGAAGACGAACAGGCTTTGTGGCGCACAGCAAGCGTTCTAGCTGGAAGGGATATGGAAGCTCGTCTGGTCCAACGCTTTAGTTGTCCAGATGAAGACGGCCAGGCATAGAGAGGGGGGAAGGACCTGCTCAAGGCCACAGAGCCAAATACTATCAGTAACATGGTAGTGATGCTTATTTGCACACGCCATTTTTTAAAAAGAAGATTCCACATATTCCTTTTGTGATCCACCATCCAGAACAAATGATTACTCCATTATCTGGACTTTCACCTGCATCTCCCAGCCCTGGCCTTGCTCCAACTCCCTGAGCCCTGGCCACTAATCCCCAAGGTTGCAAGAGAGTGGAGTGGGTGGGAGGAGAGAGTCAGACTCCCGGAGAAGGAGAAGCTGAATCCCAGAACATCAAGTCCTTTCCCCGAGGTCAGCCAGAGGTAGGATTTTGGGGCTGACCATCAGGATGGGGGTTAAAACCATCAGGAGGAGGTTAAACATCTTCCCTCTCCAGGCACTGAAGGCCCACCTGGCATCACGGTGGGCACCAGAGCATCAGCAACGCAAAGAAAGACACAGTCTCTGCTCCAAAGGAACCCTCCATCCACTTCCTTTCTTGTAGGTAAGTGAATTTTATTTCCAACAAGTGTTCCTGGCCTCTTTGCTGCCGCATGCCCCCTAAAAGGGCTAACTCGCCTCTCCTCCAAATCAGGCTCTGCTCTGAAACTGTCTGACACCCATACTGAAGGCAGATCTAATTTAAAAAGTGTTTGCTGCAAGCTTTAAACTGTCATAATTTTGGCTTTTTTGTGGGTGTCTCCTTTCCCTTGTAAAAATGGGTCTGTTCTCCTTGCCGATCAGTGCAATTATAATGATATAAAACAGAGTACAATAAAAGCTGGGGACCTGCCCTTAAAAGGGAAGTTGTGGGAGAAGTGATTCACGGCCTTCTCCTCTGGTGACCTTGGCAGGGGCGGGCTGAGCCTTGAGTGGGCGCTCCCAGACGAAGATGAATTTTGTGGTAGTTGAGGGAATGGGAATCTTGGGGTCTGGAACAGCAGGGCTCACGGTGCCCAGGAGGTCTTTGCATTGAAGACTCCCTGCTGCAGAGCAATGCAATGCACTCCACCTGCTTGTGGGACTCCTCCATTGCCGTAACATCAGGGAAATGAAGTCGCTGGGCCTGAATGCCTCTCACACAGGTCAAACCCTTGACCCCTAGTTCTCGCTGCATGCCGGGTCCTGCGTTTGATGCTTTATGTAGATGATTTCACAACGACACTCAGAGATGGGTATAATTATTATTCTCATTTTACAGAGTCGGAACCAAGGTCTGCCTGGCACCAGGCTGGCATCTTAACGACCATGTTCTACCGACCTCTCAGCACAGAGCACATTTGGATCACTGGTTTCCATATTGCCTCTTATGGTTTTTCTCCCTCTGGAAACATAGCAAGGGCAATGAGCAAGCTGTGGCAGTAGGAGCATCATCCTGGAAGCCAGGAATCTTGGGTTCTTATTTTAGTTTCATCATTATCAAGCTAGGTGACCTTGGGTAGGTGACGGAGCCTCTATGAGCCTGATTTTTCTCATCCACATAATGGAGAGGTTGGAGTATAAGAGTAGATCCCAAACTTCAGTTCTCCTACAACCACCTACAGATATCTTGGGGCACTTGTTAAAAATGCAGCCTCCTGGGCCCCCACGCCAGATCTGCTAAGTCAGAAGATTCTGGGGAGGACCTGTGAATCTTGATTCCTAACAAGCTCCCTGCTTCTGAAAAGCTCCAGGGCCTGGGAACTACTGATCTAAGTGGCCCCCATGGTTCTTTTCAGTTGCAGGATTTGCTCCTTCTCAAATATACCATCCTGCCCATGGGCACCCATCCAATGAAGGGAGCTCCCTCTGCCTGCAGGGAAGGAAGTCCAGAGTGGGTGGAGAGAGACAGAAGCTGAAGCCGCCCACAGTGGAGCCATGTGTGGCTGGGGTACTGGGACATGGAGTCAGCAGTGGGTGTGTTTCCAGGGTGGGAGGCTCAGAAACAGGGGGGAAGCAGAGTGGGGTTGGGGTGTTCAATGCCATCAGCCTGTGGGGACTGGGCTCTATGTGCCAGCTTCATGTTGAGAACTACAGGGAACACAAAGGAAGAACCTCCTTTACCCCTGAGGGGAAGGAGACCTGCACATCCAGATCCTACAATGCCAGGAAGGAGTATACAGTAAGCAGCACCTGAAGAACAGAGACCAGGGTGCTTGAGTTTACAGGGGAAAGGAAGTGTTTATGGAGCACATACTCTGTGCTAGCACTGGGTCTCATACGTGCCTGGATCCCCGACCAGCTCCCAGACTGAGTCGGGGTGGGCAGGTGGGGAGAAGAAATTCAAGGCAAGTGTGAGGGTGGGGAGATGTACAGTTTCCTGTAAACAGTCCTGAGAAATAGTTAAAAGAATATACTGGACTATGAATCAAGGTATCTAGGTCACTTTGCCATGAACTAATTGCAGATCCTCAGGCAAGACATTGAGTGTCTCTGGATTCCAGTTAGAAATAAGAACATCTGTCCTGCCGACTCGTGGAATGAAAAACAGCACAGCAGATCTAAAGTGAAGGTCGCTGCTTGTTATGGTCTGAATGTTTGCGATCCCTTCCCCTAAATTCCCATGTTGAAATCCTAACCCCCAAGGTACTAGGAGGTGGAGCCTTTGGGAGGTGATTGGGTCATGAGGGCAGAAGGCCTCATGGGTGAAATTAAGACCTTTACGCAAGAGACCCAAGAATGCTAGCTCACCCCTTCCACCATGTGAGGACGCAGGAAAAATACAGCCATCCACGAATGAGCCCTCGCAAGACACCAAATCTGCTGGCGCCTTGATCTTGGACTTCCCAACCTCCAGAACCATGAGAAATACATTTCTGTGGTTTATAAGACCCCACGAATACCCCAGTTTACAGTATGTTTTTACAGCAGCCTGAGCCAACTAGGGCACTGCTCAAATCTCAGGCCTTTGTATGCACAGCCTCCTCTCCTACTCCCCCACCACAGCTGGCCTGAACTCATGGGCTTATGGAAACTACTCTTCCTCATCACCTAAGATGAGCTGAGCTGGGCATGGCTGGTGTCTTGGCTCATGGAATACCATGAAATACTTGGGAGTGAGCAGAGACTCTGGTATCTACCAAATAGCTCCCAGCACCCTTGTAAATTTCTGAACTTAACATACAAAGCCATCTCCTGGGCAAAAAGAAGCATGGTACCATCCACCAAGTGCGTCTTGCCTGCAGGTTATAAAGAGCTTTTGTGTGAGCGAATTTTCTTAACCTGAACTGTGGGACAGAGGAAAGGGTATTATCATCCCCACGGGAAAGACAGGGAAGCAAGGCTTAGCCCGCTGGACTACAGTGGAGTGGGCTTATACCTAAGTATTCTGACTCCAACCCCAGTGCTTTCCCCCTAAATGACCTGGTGTGTGCCTGCTGAATAGATGTTGGGTCCCAGAATTCTCTCTGTTAGCCGAGGAGAGCACAAGCGTCTTCCCAGCCAGTTTGTTACAGAATCCAGGGTGGCCCTGGGTCGAACAGCATCCTCCCTTCTCCAAACACACGTCCTTTCCAGACCTCAGGATATGACCTTATTTGGAAATAGGGTCACTGCCGATTTAATTAGTTAAGATGAGGTCATCCTGGAGTTTGTGGGCCCCTAATCCAATATGTTGATGTCCTTATAAGAAGCGAAAACAGACACACACAAAGAGGAAAGCCATGTGACCACCAAGACAAAGCTGAATGATTAATGCTTCTACAAACCAAGGAATGCCAAGGGCTGTTGGCAACACCAAAAGGGAAAAGAAAGGCATGGACCAGATTCTCCCCTAGAGAATGATCCCGCCAACTCCTTGATTTTCAGACGTCTGGCCTCCAGAATACAAGAGTATAAATTTTTGTTGTCCGAAGCCACTCTGTTCACGGTACTTTGTGACAGCATCCTTAAGTAACTAACACAAGGCCATCGCCTAAGATGCTTCCGGCTTCTCCGCTTTGCACAGAATCAGCATGACAAGACTTGAACACAGGCTAAACATCAGCATCAGCCTCTTGGCTTCCCACTTCAAAGTCACTGCCCAGTTCAAGCAGAGAGCGCCCCTGACTTTAATGAGCTGTCTTTCTCCTCTAATGAGGAGAAAGACATTTCCTTTAAGGAAATGTCCAGCCAACCAGGAGGACATCTCACTGGGTTGCGTGTTCAGTGGCATCATGAGTGTCAGGGCACAGAGAAGTAGGCAGCAGGGAGATACATGCCCGGCCCCACGGTCTGGGGTTCCTGTTGTGTTGGCCCCTTTCAGAGTGAGCAAAAGCTCCCCTCTGAGGCAGCTCTGTTGCTCTACCGACCTGCATACCCCATACTTACCTCACTAGCTTCTAGCTTGAGCACTTTAACATCAACTGAGTGCCCTTGAGATGCCACACACTGCGAGGCACGCAGGGACTGGGCAGACAAGATCTGTGCCTCAGCGGGATAGCAGTCTAGGCAGATAGGATTAATAGCCCCCAAGTAGAACTAAATACCAGGCAAGTGACACGCAAAGCCAACACCACAGCTGGCTGGATCCACGAGTGAGGGCCTCTTGGAGAAGGCAGTGTAGGAACTGCTCACCAAACAGAGAGCAGAAGAGAAAGTGGAAAGGCAGGGGAGGACCCAAGGCCAGCCCATTCGAGCACAGTGCATGAGACCTGGTTAAAGCAGGGGTTTGCAGGGGAGGGGGTGGCACAGAGGGTGGGGGACGTCACGGAGGTCCCTTCAGGGAAGGCTTCAAATGTCAGTGAAAAAAACTGGGGCTTGCTTCTGTAGGCAGTTTTGAACAGATAGTACATAAGTCAATCTTATAAAAGTAGTTTTCAGGTACAATTAAAACAGGTTTCCTATTTGCAAGCAAGTAATACAAGATAGCCTTCCCTTTGAAAGAGTTTCTCAGTTTGAAAGCTCTAAAGTGACAGGCCAAGTGTTTGATGTGATAAGGAGTCACTAACATAGTATAAACATTCCAAAATCAATGGTATTTTGCTTTTTAAAATATGCCTCATGGCCGGGCATGGTGGCTCACGCCTGTAATCCCAGCACTTTGGGAGGCCTAGGCGGGCAGATTACTTGAGATCAGGAGTTCCAGACCAGCCTGGCCATCATGGTAAAACCCCGTCTCTACTAAAAATACAAAATTATCTGGGCATTGTGGTACATGTCCATAATCCCAGCTACTTGGGAGGCCGAGGCAGAAGAATTGCTCAACCCGGGAGGTGGAGGTTGCAATGAGCTGAGATCACACCATTACACTCCAGCCTGGGTGAGAAGAGTGAAACTCTGTCTCAAAAAATAAAAATAAAATAAAATAAAATATGCCTCATGAAAGGCTAGCCATTCTCGGCCCAGCTGAGGTCCCATCTCTGCCGGGAAGGCTTCCTTGATAGTGCGGGTCAGCATCGAGCCATTTCTTCCTTTTGGGAATTCTTAACCTTCATAGTTTACTGACACCCAGGCTCTAGTGAAGATTTTATTGATCAGTAGAAAAGCAAAATAAATATTAGGAAGGGACACAGGGTTGCCAACTTGTTATTCTGCCAAGAATATATTAAAAATAACAACGATCATTTGTTATCCTTTTCATTTCATAAAAGGAAGGAGAAGCAATGCTAGAATAAAGAGCAGTTGACAACCCCCCGCTACCATCCCCGTCCCCATCCCTGGCATGTACACGCTGCACTCTTCCTGTTTTTCTCCTCTAAATGCGGACCGATAAACCTTCATTGCAGATTGGCACAGGTCGGCAGGCTGGCACCGGGAAGCACAGGTCCTTCCCACTCTCTAGCTCATTACATCCTTTCTGGGTCCTTCTTACTAAGGCGTTCTTTGGTCTGGCACCCAATCCAACCAACCCATCTGTGGAAGATGGTAAAAATGGCCACGATATTTTCCAGCTCTTCTCTTCCAGAATCAGAGTCTATTTCCTCATCTCTTGAATCTGAGCTGACTTTGTCACTTTCTTTGACCAAAAGAATATGATGGAAGTAACACTGTGCAACAGCTAAGCCTAGGCCACTTGAGGCATTGCAGCTTGTCCTTTCACACTGAGAACCTTTCTTCCATTACGCAAACAAGCCAAGATAGCCTGCTAAAGAATGAGAAGCCATGTGGAAAGAGGACATCCCAACCATCCCAGCATCCCAGCAATCCACCAGCTGACTGCAGACCCTTGAGCACCAAACCAAGATCAGCGGAGCCCTGCTAGGTCCGGAAGATCTGCTCAACTGAGCCAATCCAGATTACCAACCCGCAGAAATGTGAGTCAATAAATGGTTGTTGTTCCATGCCACTAAGTATCAGGGTAGTTTGTTACGCAGCACAAGCTAACTGATACACCACCTTTCTGACCACAATTTTCATGGGCCTCCTAAACCCTTCTATTGCCTTTCAAATACAACTTGGGATTTCCTATTTCTAAGAATTTACCTAAAGTATTCCCCCCCAGGCCTGATATATCTACTGCATGTGTCCCTAGATTTTACTCATTCTTACAGGTTCAGCACTCACTGTCTATGCCACTCCCATGGCCCCTAGTCATGTACTGCTCACCCTGTGGCATCTCACACACTGTTGTAAGTTATTTCTGATAACGTTAACTTTATATGTGTGTATTACCTTCTCAATTAGATTGCCAGTCCTTCATGGCAAGCAAAGGCTTGCATCATATTTAGACCCCACAGTTTTTAACCCAGTATTTTGCACAGGGTAGGCATGTGCATTGCTCATTGGCTGATGAGATTTGGAAATTCAGTGGGTATGTGAAAATAGCTGTGCTGGGTGAGTTCTCACCAGTGTGCCCTGCCCCCAGCTCTAAGCTATATCCTACTCTCTCATGCTTTTGCACAAGGACTGGGCTCATTTCTCAGTCCCACCACAAATGCCTTTGAGAATGAGGAACATGGTCATCTGTTCCCCCTACAAGAATACCATAAAATCCACAGAGGCATACCCAAATCAAAGCAAGGAAGACCCCCTCCTGCCAAATTATTACTTGACTTCCCAAGTCTCCTGGGGCTTTCTAAAACCCTCTGGCAACTTTTTCTTGTCATTCCTGTGACCTTTCATTTGTCCCAGGCATTGGCATTGGATAATCCAGGCTTCCCATGCCTTTGCCGTCACTAAAGTCTTTAAAGTGAACTACAAAGCTTTGAGGGGAAAATAGATAAAAAGCTTAGCATTGCAAATGAGGAGAGCATTAAACCCAGGCTGGAAATGAGGTAAGAGCATTTAAAGCCAGACCTCTGAAGACTGGCTGCAAAAGGTTAAATTGCAAAGGTAAGTACCAGGGTTCCCTTCTCTCATGGTTTAGTCCTTCGGTTCAGTTTTCTTAAATGGCCAATAAGAAGTCAGCAACACCAATAACAGACTAACAGAGAGCCAAATAAAGAGTGAACTCCCCTTCACAATTGCTACAAAGAGAATAAAATACCTAGGAATACAACTTACAAGGGATGTAAAGGACCTCTTCAAGGAGAACTACAAACTACTGCTCAAGGAAATAAAAGAGGACACAGGAAAAACATTTCATGCTCATGGTTAGGAGGAATCAATATCATGAAAATGGCCATACTGCCCAAAGTAATTTATAGATTCAACGCTATCCCCATGAAGCTACCAGTGACCTTCTTCACAGAACTGGAAAAAAACACCTTAAACTTCATATGGAACCAAAAGAAAGCCCACATAGCCAAGACAATCCTAAGCAAAAAGAACAAAGCTGGAGGCATCACATTACCTGACTTCAAACTATACTACAAGGCTACAGTAATCAAAACAGCATGGTACTGGTACCAAAACAGACATATAGATCAATGGAACAGAACAGAGGCCTCAGAAGGATCACCACACATCTACAACCATCTGATCTTTGACAAACCTGACAAAAACAAGCAATGGGGAAAAGATTCCCTGTTTAATAAATGGTGTTGGGAAAACTGGCTAGCCATGGGCAGAAAGAAGAAACTGGACCCCTTCCTGATACCTTACACTAAAATTAACTCAAGATGGATTAAAGATTTAAACATAAGACCTAACACCATAAAAAGCCTAGAAGAAAACCTAGGCAAAACCATTCAGGACATAGGCATAGGCAAGGATTTCATGACTAAAACACCAAAAGCATTGGCAACAAAAGCTAAAATAGACAAATGGGATCTAATTAAACTCCAGAGCTTCTGTACAGCAAAAGAAACAGTCATTAGAGTGAACTGGCAACCAACAGAATGGAAAAAAATTTTGCAACCTACCCATCTGACAAGGGGCTAATATCCAGAATCTACAAAGAACTAAAACAGATTTACAAGAAAAAAACAAACAAGCCCATTCAAAAGTGGGTGATGGATATGAACAGACACTTTACAAAAGAAGACATATATGAGGCTAACAAACATGTAAAAAAATGCTCATCATCACTGGTCATTGGAGAAATGGAAATCAAAACCACACTGAGATACCATCTCACACCAGTCAGAATGGCAATCATTAAAAAATCTGGAGACAACAGATGCTGGAGAGGATGTGGAGAAATAGGAACACTTTTACACTGTTGGTGGGAGTGTAAATTTGTTCAACTGTTGTGGAAGACAGTGTGGCAATTCCTTAAGGATCTAGAAATAGAAATTGCATTTGACCAAGCAATCCCATTACCGGATATATACCCAAAGGATTATAAATCTTTCTATTATAAAGATACATGCACAGGTATGTTCATTGCGGCACTGTTTACAATAGCAAAGACCTGGAACCAACCCAAATGCCCATCGATGATAGACTGGACAAAGAAAATGTGGCACATATACACCATTGAATACTATGCAGCCATAAAAAGAATGAATTCGTGTCCTTTGTAGGGACATGGATGAACCTGGAAACCATCATTCTCAGCAAACTGACACAAGAACAGAAAATCAAACACCACATGTTCTCATTCATAGGCGGGTGTTGAACAGTGAGAACACATGGACTCAGGGGAGGGGGGCATCACCCACTGGGGTCTGTTGCCAGGGGCTAGGGGCAGGACAGCGAGGGATGAGGAGGTTGGGGGAGGATAACATGGAGAGAAATCCCAGATATTGGTGACAGGTGGATGGAGGCAGCAAAGCCACTTGCCACGTATGTACCTATGAAATAATCCTGCATGATCTGCACATGTACCCCAGAACCTAAAGTACAATAATAAAAAAAAAAGTTAGTAACATATAACTTGCTGTTGTCCCATTTATTTCCTATAATCTTGATAATTTTATTTTCTGATAGCCAAATAACAAATTTCATGTTAGAAATTTAAGAAAACTCTGAGACACCAACGCCCCCTCCAAAAAAAAAGGAAAAGGAAAACGAGCAATATTGCACTTCCTTGAAATTACTGTTGCTAACATTTTCATTTATATGATTAATCTATTTCCTTTGTGTGTGTGTATTTTTGCAAAATTGTGATTATACTATTCATATCATTTTATAGTCTCGATTTTTGCTTAACAATAACTTTTAAACATTTAACACATTGTCCAATTTTCTCTACAATACCATTTCCAATAACCTCACAGCATTCTAGTAGCAGGAACAGCTAAAATTTACTTAACCAGTTCTCTGCTTTTGGTGTGTTAGGTATCTATGCCACCTAGCAATGATTCAGGGCCTCTCCCTGTCTGGGGAATGTGACAGTCAGAACCTGCATTAGCCCCAGGGCTGCCGCATGCTATGCTTCAGTCCCTGACTGGACCTCTGGACTCTCCTTCTCTCCCATGGGGCAGACACCCCCCAGGTGAGTCCAGTGGGCCCCACGTCCTCCTCCAGGTGCAGAGGAGATATTATTGGCCAATAGAGGACCATAGCCCTGGACACTGGAGACAAGGACTTGGCCTTGTCATGGTGTGAGGACCCTCCTTGCTTCCTGGCCCTCATCAGCGCCCATGCCCATGGCCTCTGCAAGCTCGGTCTCTGGGAGAGAGGCTTTCCCCAACTTCCTCTTCATCCTCCCACAGGATGTAGTACTTCGAGCAGACTTTGCCAATTCACAATGCAACTGGGAGAGGGGAGGCAGGCAGAGGGGGCCTGGAGCTGCTAAAGTCATTGGAGAAGTGAGTGTTTGCACGGTCGATGCTCTGGGCCCCACTCTCAGCATAGCCCAAGAACTCACCCCCTACCCAACATGTGAAAGAAAGCCCAGTTGCAGGCCTGGGATTTCGGCAAAGTGTCCCATTGCTCTCCATCTCCCTGTCCCTGAGACATCATTCAGTTGACATATTTTAGCCAAGACAGCAAATATTCAAGAAAGAAGTGAATCTGTCTCACACTGGGTGAAAACAACCCTGTCCTCATGCACGCTCCTCCAGGTCTGTGGTTTCTTTACTTTCTCCCCATCTTCCCTCCCTCTTCCCTCTGCCTCTTCCTACTTGCTTTTTCTTTCTGCCTCTTCTCTGGCCCTCTAAGATCCTCCCTCTCCAACTGAGGATGGGCAGCTGAGTGCATTCACTGAGTCACATAGGAATTTGGCTAATTGAGGTCTTTCCTGCAAATTGCTGAAAATGTGTGCAGACCCACTGAAAATGGAAAAACACAGAGCTGTGGGCCTCAGCTTGTGGCGCCGAAGACGCCATTAATGAGGCACCAGACCTTGTGATACAGAGATTGGGGGGAAATTTCCTGACCGGCATGGAACCACATGATGAGCGTGGGTTTCTGAAGAAACGCTGACATCCTCTGCAGCCTCTCCTGAGAGGAGGGGGAGGGGAACAACAGGACTGAGCAGGAGCTTGTCTGTTCACCCACTGCCCAAGCCCGTAGTACAGCAACCGCCTACACAGCACCCTGCACCTGCCACTGACGTTACCAGATGATCTGAGGTTGAGGAGGGGGAGAATTTCAGCTCCCCCAGCCGACATTCTGTCAGTGCTACATGGGGAAAACACCTCCTTAAACATTGTCTTTATTTTTCTCATTATCCTGCCTGCTGCTTCTGACCTGTGGATATAAATCCGAAGGTAGACACGGTGCAATAAATTCTGAGGTCACTGGGGTCACATATAGACCTTGGGGTCCGTTTCTGAGAAGTGTCCCAGTGATGCCATTTCCTTGCTGGGTGTAACTACTGTACCGGTATCACTGCTGTTAATCACGACCACCACCACCTCCACCACTCACTCCATCAACTCATTTTACTACATGTGGTCTATATTCCAACCAGGGTCCCCAGCGCCTTGCATGAATCAGTTCATTTCATCCTTGAGACATTACCATGATGCGAGTAGATTACCCCTATCCTACCGATGAGAATACTGAGACCCTCAGAGATTAACTCGTCCAAACCACACAGATTGTGAGATCTACGACAAATGCTTAAACCCAGGCAGTCTGATGAGCCTAGAGTCCCCATTACTCGGCCTTTACTTAGCTTTAATTTCTTCACCTATAAAATGAAGATGATAAAAGTAAAGCTACCGTGTGATTATGGCTATGCACATTCAAGTGCTCTGTGGAGTGTAAAATGCACTATGGGAATACCAGCTGACGTCTGCCCCAAAGCGCAGCTTCGCTCTGGAGCAGAGAGGCCCTCTCACAAAGTTATCATAGGATCACACGATTCTGGGGTTGGAAGGGGAGCTCAGATGTCATCTTGCACAATCTCCCACTAGATGGAGGGAGTGGGAAATCGTGCTAGATGACATCTGAGCTCCCTTCCAAGCTAATTCTTGATGGAGGATGAGATTCGAATCATGGAATTGAAAGAGAACTCACAGGTCTAACATCAGAGAGGGGGAAACAATCCCGGTCAGATGACAGGAGACTAGGAGCAGAGCTGGCCTGAAACCCACACCCTGACCTGGCCAGCGCTTGTTCCGTGCCGGCAAGGAGTGCTGCCTCCCCGTCACTTACCCTACTGGCTGCCGCAGCTAACCCACTGCCAGGGCTTTGCGTGCTGGGCCACAACACGGCACTCCAGCAGCTACTGCCAGCCCTTCAGCGCTGACTCATAAGGTGGTGCCCTTTACCCTCCCTGCAGGGTATGGACTGGCAATATGAGTATCACTCAAACAAGGGCACTTTAGAAAGCTAAAGAGGGCAACTATTAATAATTTTGTGGGGGACACAGGTAATTACGCTGGGGCTTATCTAAGGTGGCCTGGAAAATATGGCCATCCTATGGTATGCCAATGAGGCTCCCAAGGCATCCAAGATACACCCGAGTCCTTGTAGGGCAGAAATGCTATGAAACTGACTTGAAGGAAGACTTGTTGGGATCATTTTCCTACAGATGGCTGGGGAGGTACCAATGGGAAAGAACAGAAATTCTACTGGTGAAAAAGGATGAAGGTTCAGCTTGGTTCACAGACTTGTTTGCAGAAGTGACTCTGCCCTCTGCGGATTATTTTCCCTCCATCCCACTGGCCCGTAACAGCTCATCACCTTCCCAGCCAAAACCAGTGCATGTCTGCTAACGCTCCCGCTCCTTCCTCCTCCTCTCTTTTCTCCTCCCATATTGAATAATTGTTTCTACGGTAGTTTAATTAGCCAGTTATGAATGTGTTCAGGCATCTCATGGAGGAAGAATCACTTTGTTTACTTTTGCAATTGAATGGGCTGCATTTGGTTTCTATTTTGGGAGATTCGTGGGTATTTTGTTTCTAGATTGCAAAATTGAAAAATTAAAGTCTAATCAAGTATTAATAGATTTCCCTGAGTGGAGGAAGAGAGAAAGGTATTTCATTCATTTCCAGGTTCCCCATGTCCTAGCACGGCCATGACGAGAAACAGAGAGTTGAGATTCTCCTAGAGACCCAAGAGGAGAGAGGAAAGGAAGTTAGGAGCCTCACCTCACAGAACACTTACTTCGCAGTGAGATAGAATTAAACTGCTGGACTACTCTAGTTGGGCTAAGTTGACCTCTTCCTTCTGAAATCTGGGAAGTTCCTCTCAGAAAACTCTATTTCCCATGGCAAATCCCATATGTCCCTCAAAAAGGAATGGAGACAGATTTAATGAACACTATGAAACTTCAGGCATGCAAAGTTGTAACCAGGCATTGCCTCACTGCTTGTAGGTTGCTTCACACATCAACTCTTCTGAGTCTTGATTTTCCTTTGCCCTTACGTGTCTATGAAACAAAGTTTTCAGAAGTTGTCTGTGACATTAATTGGGCTGATTATCCTATTAAAATAGTTGCAAACCCAGTTAACCCAAGAAAATTACAATTATCACATATTTTATATATTTCTAGGTTTCCCATAATGTTTTATTCATTTATTTTTTATTTTTTTGCTAAGCTTTAAATATTCTGCACGTTTGGGTTGGAAGTATGAGAAAAACAATCTGAAAATTTTATGTAGCAGCAAATGAAACTGTCTTTTTGCCACTGATGGAGACTTCAACTTTGTCAGTCACTAACAGTTTACCTTCTTAGCTATTACGGCCATTTTAAAATTTAATTCACAGGATCTGACCAAGATACAGGTGCATTTCCTACCATTAGGAGAGACGAAGGGACTAAGTTCTCAGAGTCCGCACAAGGACATTCCTGGCTCCAGAACGGCACACAGAGCTTCAAATACAAAACTGCATTTCATCCTCACAATGATCGTGAGAAATAGGTGTATTCCTCCAGAAACAGAAGCCAGGTGAGAGGGACTGAGCAATGCAAGGTGCAGAGCCACGGCTGGAATCCCAGGTCCTGGCTCAGCCCAGCACCCCAGGCTGCTGCTGGACGCCCACCACATTTTACCTGCCCATTCCAAACGTCTCCGAGTTCCTAGGGATGTTCCAGAAACCTTGCTTAGGGAGGGACTGTGGGCAAATGCTAAATCCCTTTTGTTCTTCTCTCGGAGGATGCAATGAAACAGACTGGGTTAATTTAATATCAGGATCGCTTTCCTGCCACTTTGGCCCAACACACACCTGCTTCAGGACTGCGATGACCAGTTAGCGCATACAGGGAGAGAAGCCAGTGGGAGGACACAGCTCTGAGACGAGAAGCCTTTCCTTTATCAGGACGGCAGCTCTGCTAATGAAGATGGCCCCAATCAACCATACCATCCCTCCCGCCGCCTCAGTGTCACAGCCGGGGTGAAAGCCTGGTGGCATCTCCCTCGTCCAGTCTCTCACATGAATTAACAGTGGCAGCTGGCTGGAACGTAACTTCCGAGGGTGGAGGGGAACAGGAGGGAGGTGTAGTTAGGGGGGAGTGGTTCCAGGTTCCTGCTGGCTCTGTAGCTAGTAATCTCTCCCTGTTGAATGCTCCCTTCCCCTCCATACACACACACCATTTTGCCTGAGTCTGATTACCTTGTCCGGCTGTGTTATCCTGACATGCAGAGGGGTGGGGCCATGGCCAAAGTGACCCCATTAGAGAAAGCATGGCAGTGCCCAGAGCAAGGCTGAAAGGTGCAATGCGGGCCAAACTGGAGACTGGTGGCCGGGACACAGAGCTGCTGTGGAAGTGACCCTAGCACAGGGCAGGCTGGGCCCTGGCACACACGGTGACACAGGTAGGAAGCCCCCGCCCAGCCTCAGCACTGGCTGCCCTGCCCTCTCTCCCATGTGGTTGAGGTTGGATTGCAGAGTGAAAATCTCTCAGGAGGAGAGGCAACATACACCCTTGAGAGTTCTCTTCTCCTCTTTATCACTGCAACCACTATTCATCAGGGGCCTACTGTGTGTGAACAATGGGTTTATGCCCCTGTCTAGAGGGACTATTCTTTGGACTCCCAAATCAGGACACACAGATGGACAAGTCTGAATTTATGTGGAACATTCTAGACTGCCGAGCCTCTGCTTATGCCTCAGCAAGTCTAATTTGATGTGACACATGATTCATGGTAGATCTGGGGTGACAGGAAGAAAGGGAACTGGCATGGTGATCTGTCCCTCAAATCTCATGTTGAAATCCCCAATGTTGGAGGACTAAAGGTGGGCCTGGTGGGGCAGTTAGGGTTGTGGGGGCGGATACCTCATGCCTTGATGCTGTCCGTGGGATAGTGAGTTCTCATGAGACCTGGCTGTTTAAAAGTGTGTGACAATTCCTCCCTCCCTGTCTCTTGCTCTCGCTCATGCCATGTGACCTTCCTGCTCCCCCTTCACTTTCTGTAATGATTGGAAGCTTCCTGAGGTCTCACCAGAAGCTGATGCTGGCACCAAGCTTCCTTTACAACCTGTCGTGCTGTGAGCCAACTAAACCTCTTTTCGTATAAATTACTCAGCCTCAGGTATTTTTTAATGGCAACGCAACAATGGCCTAATATAGGCAGAGAGGCCTAGGCTTCGGGGGAAGTCGTGATGCCCCTGAGGGCCTCAGTTTTCTAATCTGTGAAATGAATACCCCATCCCTTTGCTCCCTCCTAGCGTTTATTTTATGATGCAAAATCACTTACAGTGCTGCATATACACGTGTGCGTATATGTTTCCATAGGGGTCCATAGCTTCCAACAGCCATAAGGGCTCTGTGACCCCAGGAGGTGAAGAACCCCTCAGCTGCCAATTCCTTCTACAGGCAGTGGAGCTGGGGTTCAGCATGCACTGCACCTGAGGCTAAAACTGGCTAGTGTCCGGCTGCAGACCCCCACCTCCCTAGAGGTTCCGCTGGCCAGCTGGCCAGGGGTGTAAGCTCCCTGCAGGCAAAGGTGAGCCCCACTGATCAGGATTGCCTGGGTGCTCTTTGAAGCTCATTTTACTTGCTGGAGGAGAAACCCTGGGCCCTTCCTGGGATGATGCTGTCCTTGGGGTACATAACTAGAATTAACACATCTTCCCCTGCCCTCCGCAGGCCCCACCTCTGTCAGGTTCTCTCCCTCTAGTAAGACCTGCTCTCGGGACGGATCCAGTGTTAGTCATTCACAATTCAATGGCAGAGGTCCCTCTCCTTAGAGCGTCTGAACTTGCACATGTTGCGTTTACAGCCATCTGACATGTGGGAGACCCCAGCCAAACGCAAGGGGTGTGAGGTGGGAAGTGTCCCACCTCTCTGTGGGGAGCACTGTGCGGCAGTAGAGGCTCCAGAATTAAAGGCCACCCCAAGCCCGGGAGAAGCCACCCTGGGAGATGCCAGCCGTAATGCTAGGGATCTGTTTATGCACCCGATGAGCTGAGGCAGAAGGTTAGACAGACCCAGAAGCACAGAGGGAGCGGAGCAGCTCCCTCAACCTGTGGGAAAGAATTACTTAGGTAAGGTCAACTTCCTTTGCCTGATGTAAGCCTAGTAACGGCAGGAACTGCGCCTGGTTTTGGTCTCCACGGAAGCCCCAGTGGCGAGCCCAGTGCCTGCAGCTGGGAGGTTCCGCACAGATATTTGCTGAATATGCAGCTGGGAGAATGTCTGCTCTGGGACGACCCTTGGCCATTCCTGTGTCAGCCTTTATAGCTACAGGCGGAGGGGTAGCCACCCGCAGCGGGGAACTGGAGCACAGTGAAAAGTCTCCTGCCCAAAATTTCTCTCCAGTTTCCAGAACTGTCAGCATCCACATCGCTCACTTCTCAAGGGCCTTTTCAAGGAGATGAGATTTTTAACTGAAGGTGAACGTTCTGCTACCTGGGAGGGATGATACATTAGTACAGATTAGTGTTTCTGATTAACAGTCTCATTACCTCTCCCTTGGCATCCGCCTAGAGCACCTTGCAGCCAGTCACGTGCCACCAGACAGAGCAGAGCACACACACAGGCCAGGCAGAGGTCCTCGGTGCGTACCTCCTGGGGAATTTTAAACAAAGTGCCTGGCCCTATCCCCAGAGACAAGGTTAACAGGGGCCAGGGAAGGGCCAGGCATCAGCATGTTTAAAAGCACCCCACAAGACTCTACCGTCAGCCAGCGTTGAGACCCCACCAAACCTGCTGTGGGTGTCTGTAGCACTGCTGTGCAGGGCCGTGAGGTGAAGGTAAATGACTGCAAGTGGGCCATGACTGTTGGAAGCTGATCATTACAGGAGATCACTGAGTGGGGAGCCACAGATACAACCCGAATCGTAGAGAATGGGCTAGCTGCAAGGAGGTTCCCCCACTCACGGAAGGGGCCACTTTTAGAAAAACGCCTTCTATATCAGCATGACATGACCTGGGTGTGATTTCACCATTGGACCTAAACTAAAACTCAAACTCTCCCTCTGCTAAAACCTGGGCTAGCTGCAAGGAGGTTCCCCACTCATGGAAGAGGCCACTTTTAGAAAAACGCCTTCTATATCAGCATGACATGACCTGGGTGTGATTTTACCATTGGACCAAAGTGACATCCTTGCCAGAAGGCCATATGCCCCACATTTTACAGAAGCCACCACCACAGCACACTTGATCCATTGCAAGCATGCATAAGAGATGTGTGTGTCCGGGACAAGACTTTCCCAAACAGGGAGATGCAGTCACTAACCTCTAAAGGCATGTCTGCGATGAAAGGCCAAGTAGCATGAGGACTGTGAACACAGCAAATGTGGAGCTGGAAGAGCTGGGTTCGAATCCAGCCTCTGCTTCTTGCTGGCTGTGTGAATTCTGGCCAGTCCCTTAGCCTCTCTGATTCTTAGAGTCCTTGTTTGTGAGGGGTCCCTTTCACAAGGTTGCAATAAAAATGAAGTGAAATCGTGTCTGTGACCATGACTTCCACAGTCAGTGCTAAGGAAAAATTAACTCCTCTCCTCCTGCTCCCGATGGAGCCATTCCCTGGCATGGTGGGTGGAGTGCCAATCGCCACCCACAGGGCTTTGGCCTCGTGTGTCTTCCTCCTGTTTCAGAGCGTGGTGTTGGAGCCCAGTGTCTGGGAGACAGACTGCTTGGTTTTGAAGCCAGGCGATGCCACTTACTAGTGGTTTGACCTGGGACATATTCCTTCAGCACTGTGCCTTAGTTTCCCCTCTATAAAATGGAGATTGTAGCAGCTACCCCGTGGGGGTTAAAACTTATAAACACTATCACCCACTCCTTCCTTCCTTCCCTTTTCCCCTCCCCATCTCTCTCTCTTCCTCCCTCCTTCCTTTTCCTTCCCCACTCCTTCAATTCTTCCATTCCTTTCTTCCTTTTCAATGGGGCATCTCCAATGTGCCTGATACTTTCCAGGCCCACGAAATAGAGGGGGAGATCAAGAGAAGAAAATGAAAGCGAGCCACAAAGGAAGAGTGCTGTCATGGAGCATGCATGCAGGTGGGAAGAGAAAGGGCCGTAAATGAGTGAACCAGTGCCTTTCTAAAATAGCGATGAGCTGTGAAAAGGAAACAACCAGGGCTGAGGGAGGCCTCTCTGAGAAGGAGGCACTGGAGCTAGGATCCACAGGACAAGAAGGGGCCGGCTGGAGGACACGTGTGAAGAGGTCCCGCCCCCACACCCTCATGTCAGCAAAGTCGGAAACCTGGGCTCCTCTGAGAGGACAGAAAGGGAAGGGGAGAGAAAGGAGTGGCTGGAGAAGTCTACAGGCAGCACTGAGAGTCACCAGAGCATCAGAGAGGGGTGGCCGCGAAAGGCAGGGAAGGGGTGCTAAAGAAGAGCTGGCTGGGGAAGGGGCAGGTTGAGCAACACTTGGAGGAAAGGAAGGTAGGCAAAGAGAGAAGCAAAGAGGGAGAGGCGCTGGGGGAAGAGGCGACCACGGCAGGGACCCCTGCATCAGCCGCTCAGTGAGAGCCACCAAGCTCAGCTCTGGCCGCACCGAGCAGGAGGACCTGGCACACGAAGGGCTGTGCCTGCCACTGACAGTCACCACTGCCCAGCTCTTGCCTCCCCAGCGCCTCTGCTTGATCAAATCGGAGGACAGGGGCAGCCACGAGTGTGTCACTGTTTTTATTTCTTCTTCTTGTGACACTTGTTTTTCCTGCTGCCAGTACTGTTTTTTATTTTCATTTTCTGCAGCCTTGGAGAAAATACTGTAAAGTATTTCCACTTGGAAGAAAAGCTGGATATTTCCTTTCGTGATCACAGCTCGGGACACCAGCTTGCTGCCATGGGGCACTACGGGGGAGCTGTGTGGGGCTTCACCAGAGGCTTGGAAGTCAGTGTACTGCCAGACTCAGGTTTGGAAACTAGGTAGAAAGTGTGGATATGGCTCATAGGACAACAGGCAAACGGGTGAGCGTACTCACAGTGGAAGAAACGAGATGAAAGATAAAAAGACTAGCAAAAATTATTAGAAAGGAACATTTAAAAAGTACAAAGAGGAGTACAAAGGCAAAATAGGAAGAGAAAATATAACAAGAGCAAGAAAGAGAAGTGCAACATCTGTGTGAGCCCACTCACCCCCCGACAGAACCTGGGTTCAGGTCCCGCACTCCCATGCCCCAGAGGTATCTGCCCAGCAGGATAGGGTGTGCGTGCCTGTGGACCAGGGACCCATGGCACACACAGACCGTGTCAGGTGCCTTGGAGAAGAGAGCCTGCTGGGCATGACTCATACGTGACCCCAGGAGGAAGTAAGCACTGTGTTGGGTCCCCTGGGAAAAGAACTGGACCTTCGTATTCCTTCTTGGGGAGAAAGAAAGCCTGTGACCCCAGCACCCCTGTGCAACTGGAGCTGGGGTCCCCGGGCAGACATATGACTGTCCTCTGGGTAGAAGTGATATCTCCAGCTCAGGGCTGCCCACATTCAGTAAGGGGTACAAAAGCCTCGGGAACACTGGGTTAAGCAAAGTCAAAAGGTTTCTTTGCCATAGAACTTCTCAGAGGCTTTAATGAGCCACTATGCCCATGACACTCAAACAGGGGTAGAGCGCTGCAGTGTGCTGACACCCGGAACACAGACCCTTTCATTTTCTTAAAGTCTCAGAATAGTCGTTGATATCTCAAAGGACACTGTCCTTCTTTTGAGACTGAGAGGTGGGAAGCCTGACGCAGGCACAAGGACACCAGCTGAATTTGGTTACTATCCAAGTCTCCCATGTCCTTCCCTTCCTTTTGTTCCCAGTAAGCACAGGCAATCAAAATCCGGCCATCCACGGGAAGCTGGTATCTTCCCCACGGCTTATGTACGACTTCAGCCTTTGATCATCTCAGTAAAATTCCCATTCCCAAATTCCGAGCCACAAAAGCAATGGGGAGGTTGTGCTGCATAAGTGCTAGTCCTTTAAAAAGAAATACTGAAAACAATGGGCCCCAGTGGAGTGAGGAGAATAAAGGGACAGGCAGCTATGTCCTGAGTGACTGCCATGCGTAGACGATCAATCAAGTGACACTTGGAACATGGGTGACTAGTGTCATCCCCATCTTACAGATACGGAAACTGAAACTCAGAGAGATGATGCAACTTATCCCAGGTCCCATGGCCAGCAGAGAGGGGTGGGGGGGGGGGGGGAGCCAACCCGACTCTCTTTGCACTGCCTAATGTTACATCCCTGCTATGCAAGGCACTGGGTTGAGTTTTGGGGGCAGCCTGGGGCAGGGGGTGATTTAAAAATTCATCAGATAGTCTCAGCTTTTAAGGAGCTTATAGTCCAGCAGGAGTGGAAAACTCCTGTTCCTAACAAGAAAGTGCCTAAGGAAGAGGAAGGGAGCTCCCCCTCTAGCTCAGGACGGGAGGCATTTGAGCTGGGCCTTAAAGGACAGAAGGATTCCAACGGTCTAAATGGCCGTGGGGGGGGGGGCCTTCTAGGTGGAAGGACCATGGTGAGCAAAGATGCAGGTGGGGAAAGGTCAGGTTGGCTTTGGGCACCCGTGTGTCTCCACGAAGTTTATGGGAGGGGATGGCGGGACTTGAGTGAGACGGTAGGATGGCGGCCAGATCCAGCCAGAGCAGCTGTGAAACCTCAAACACAGCAGTTTTGCAGCGGGATGGTAGGTTTCAGGACAGCTGGCTTTGGAGCAGTATGTCGCTGTATTTTATCAGAGCTCTGTTGACACATGTCTCGTCCAATAAATTAACATTTCCATCTCAGCTGACTTCATTTGGCAGGAGCAATAAATTCACACAGCAATTCAAACAGAGAAGGGGAAGAGTGTTGGGGGGGGGGGGCATGGGGATGGGATAGATGATCGAGTCATTCACACTTTATCAAACTGCTTTCATCTGTTCATACAGTCATTCAAAAGCACTGGGTAGGTCGCGTGCAGTGGCTCATGCCTGTAATCCCAGCACTTTGGGAGGCGAAGGCGGGTGGATCACCTGAGGTCAGGAGTTCAAGACTAGCCTGGTCAACATGGTGAAACCCCGTCTTTACTAAAAATACAAGAATTAGCCGGGTGTGTGGTGGCGTACACCTGTGGTGGCTCCCAGGTTGTAGTGAGCCGAGATTGCGCCACTGCACTCCAGCCTGGGTGACAGAGTGAGACTCCAGCTTAAAAAGAAAAAAAAAAAAGCACTGGGTAGGCCCAACAACCAGCTTATTTTTATGAGCATATCTTTCTAGCAGCCAATTCATTTATATCATAAATCGTACCTATATTTTGAATTGTTAGACTTGGACAGAGCTGCATGCTTTTCAAAGTCTTTTCTCAGT